>OV884011.1:98558585-99088664 GCA_930367205.1 Acanthosoma haemorrhoidale
AAATTACGCAAATGGAAAATACGCCTAACAAATATCTATACCATACTTGAATTAAATATCTAGGCCACACTTAAATTAGTCAAATATAGGACCTATGATCACTATAAGTGATTTCAAGCGGTGATAAGCAGGAGTTAATAAGTTGTTTTATCTTGAATTCACTATAAAGATTTTTAAACTTACTTAAGGAGCGATGCAAATCTTACTGCGAGGGCGGGTGGGAACACACAACATGTACAAGATCCCTCCCATCCACTTATTCAACACAAGGGTTTAACTTGATAACTTTTGACGTAAATAAGTTAGAGAGCTTGGTGTCACAACAGCGGATCTGTACTGTAAGTCACCTCGCTAAACGACTTATAATTGAACAAACGAGCTTTGCAGACTACTTACCATGGCGGGCTCTTTCAGGGCTAATTATAGAGAAATTTAGTCGACCTGAAACGTGAGCTTCTTTGTTTGTAAGCTGTTTAGTTAAAGTACCTCATTATTCCTATGATTATATCGTTCTTTTCCCCCTTCTTTTATAATATTTTATATCATCCCTTTCCCTTCTACCAAAAAAAAAAAAATCCTTTAGCACACTCGCTCAATTTCACGTTAAAAAATAACTATTTATACCTTTTCATTTTATCAAACTTACCGAAGCTAATTATTGATGTCTGAGTTACGTAATTATTAAGTTAAGAGTACTAAATTTACAAAGACCATTCAAAAATGAAATAGCTATAAATCACAAAGGCTCATAAAATTTTTCAACCAATTACATCGAATATTACAAAATTGGCAGATAAATGATGAATTTATAGGGGTACAAGAGTTGTATGGCATTTTTAAAAATTAGAGTGAGAGAGAGAGAGAGAGAGAGGTTTAAGAAAAACAAATTACAATGTTGTGTAAAAAAACAAAAACCCAACTAAATACACGAATGAATGATATTTTAAAATCAGTAAGGTTATGGATATTTTAGAAAGACAAATAGGAATACTGTAATAAAATATATTTGTTCCTTTTATAAATAAAACGTTTGGATGTAAATAAAATAAAATAATTTTTCTGTTACAAATATCCGATAAGTGGCACTTTCAAATTAAATGACTATGTGTTGAGGAGCTTGACTTTCGAAATATCAGGGTATGCGAATACCTGCCTCCTAGGAAGTGCTATTACGTGTTCAAAATACCAGATACCTGCTGGCAGGTATAAGAGAGATAGAAAAGGGTCAGGTAATAGGGGGGTAATCAAGTAATCAGGGAAAACAATGAGGGGTTGATTTTTATTACACTTAGTTGGTATACGTCTAATATCATATTATAAAATCAATATTATATTTTAACCAATCGATGAACAGGGTAACGAGTGGTGTCGATGTATGTACACTTACAAATTCACATCGATTTGTTTATTTTTAGGGTCGCTAACGTGGAACATGTAGGCAGCAAAAAGCTGGCCACATTTTTTGAAAATTCTTGAGTCATATTTTTTAATTAAAACAAAAGAGTAGTATTTGAAATACCCGTGGAACTTTATATATATAACAGACAGGATAAGGTTGAACAAAAGAGTTTTTCTTTCTTCCAAAAGAATAAAAAACATCCCAATACTTTTCTTTTTCTGTGAGAACTCCCAGAGAAGAGCTAGAAGGCATGGGGCTGACGACACAGGTGAGCTGCAGAAGTTTGCCGGGAGTTGAGGCACCACGTTCGGACTGTCCCGCCAAACTTGGGATTCCCGCCGAAAGGGATATAGAATTATTCCCAACAGAAACTCCTTGTACTTTTTAAGTGAGCTTAGAGTTTAGGTTGGGGAGGGTTTTTAAGGTGGGAAATTTATATAAATGTATTTAAGGCCCGCGTTCCTATTGTAAAATCCATCCGTATTGCCACAAATTTGTTGTTTTAATTACCTGAGTAGAGTAGGTGGTCTTATTTTTACCAACCAGAAACTTTAATGTATATGCATTTCTTTTATTGGAAAGTATTTATTTCAAATAAAATTTGTAATATGACGTAATAGGCAACAGTAATAAATTATTTAAAATACAACATATTTCAATAACAAATCCACTATCCATTATTTGATACTATTCTTTCAGGTTTAAAAGTGGTTTAGTCCAAACTACTTTTCATACAGGCGATAAAAAAAACGCAATCGCATAAAAAAAGGTTAGTAGTTCAGACACACAAATTGCCATATTTGTTGGAGTTAACTAGGGTTCAGTAGTGTCACTATTCATCTCAGCTGGAGTGCCTTACGCCCTCAGTATATTTCCAGCTTGTGAGCTATATGTGATACAACTTGTTTATCAAGCACCTACTGTGCCTGTGTGTGTCTTAGATCCCCTGATCATCGTAGGTTCAATTCCAAACTCCCTTGAAGAATTTTCTGCGATAGAAAATCAATCGGTAGTAGTATGGAATTAATTATTCATCCCAGTAATTAGAAATCAATATTATGAGAAATACGCAATATACTTCAGACTTGCCAATTCCGATTCCTATATAAATTTTAAAATTAAATTTAAGACACGTGCCATTGGTTCCATTATTATTGATTTTGCGTAAAAAATTTTTTTGAAAAATTTGTTGGTAAACAATATGGATGTGAATATGGAGAGCTGCAGTATTTGTTTTGTTTTTTTTACTGCAAAAGCTTAGTATAGAATGTACATAAAACCATGATTGGAGGGCTAGTAAAATCAGATTAAGAAACCTCTCTCCACTGGCATTAAATGCCACAAGGCTGAATATAAATTTATATTTTAGGGATTATGTTCCTTTTACTGGGGAATAAAAAAAACCTTTCATCCGCTTTAATGGCTCACGTTGCATTTCTTCTTATAGCGTAGAGCCGTCGCTTTTAATAAACGAAAATTAATGTCCTGATAAAAATCCACCAGTTTATTTCCCTTCCATTTATTCTAATTAATGTACACTCACATGTCAAAACATATATCACCTCTTGGAACCGACATATCTCCCAAATTTCCCTTCGGTCAATAGTCATCTGCTCCCTCGTCCTACTCGTCAACTCCTTGTATCCTCCTTCATACAGGTTCCCTCCTCAGATCCTTTGCAGATAGTGCCGCTTTAACCCTTAATAACCACCATCCTATCACTCTCTGCTCCACCGTCAAAAAACTAGGGAAAACAGTCACCAGACCCTGTCTTAGAACCAACATAACGCCCAAATTTCCCGTCGGTCAATAGATACCCAGAAACTATTTCATCCCTCTCGTCATCTGCTCCCCCAGCCTACAGGTCAGCTCCATGTATCCTCCTTCATTTAAACTCACATTGACTATGGTTGTGTGGTGTATGGGGGGTCTCTCGGTGGGACCCGAAGGCAAGTTAAAGCGAATCATGAATTGACTCGTTCGATTTGTCTTTGGGACTCAGCGGAGCTCCCATGTCGCTCACCCTTAACATCGGGTGGATCTTTTTTTGTTTCTTATTGACGGATCCTATGGAATATTAAAAGCAGCTAAACAATTTTTATTTCATTTTATAATTAGTATTCTCATTCTTATAGAGGTTACACTTTATTTTACATTATTATTATTTTTTTATAGTTCTTTTCGCATGCCAGATATGAATTTGTGAACTACGGACAAACAAGTGGAACAAAGTTTTTTATTTTTTATTATATTCTATATTTTATTACACCTACATCTCTGAGTATTATTATTATTATTATTTTGTTCCGGCATTTGTGCACCGCGGCCTCAGTGAGACCTATTGTGCGCCGTCCATGTCCCTGTCCTATATATGTGACAGGCCCACGGCCCTTGCAAATCTGAGGATACCGAATGGATCGATCAGTTCACATAGTTTGGGGTCTACAATGCGATCACTACCAAAGTGAAGGTATCGCCTTCTAGCTAGGTTATCACAGTCACATATTATATGACGTGCCGTTTCTCCCTCTTTCTTGCAGAATCTGCAGATTGGTGATCCAACTATCCCCAAATTAAAGAGGTGTTTATTTAACCGACAGTGACCTGTATAGAGTCCTGTCACACTTTTGAGTGTCCACCTGTCCATTGATAGAAGTGCTGAGCTTCTTCTCTTACAGGGTCCATCAAGAAACAGTTTCGAGTGTTCCTGTTTCTTAGTTTCTCTCCAAGAGAGTCTTGCCCTGTCCTCTAAAGCTAATTTTATACGCCTTTTAGCGTAGCTGAGGCTGATACCACATATGGGTTCAGGTGCAAGAGGTGTCTGTTCTGAGCCCACCCTTGCAAGGCCATCTGCCTTCTCATTGCCTGTGATGCCTGTGTGTCCTGGCACCCAGTCGATTCTAACCTTATTGGCTAGCGAGAGTGTGTTTAGGTTGTTTTTGCACTCCTCAACCAAATAAGATCTGGTCGTATAGCTTCTCAGGGCGCCAATTGCAGCCTGGCTATCCGTGAAAATTGTGATCAGTCTGTTTCTTACACCCTCCCCAATTAAGGTTTGGGTACAGACATTGATCGCCATCACTTCGGCCTGAAAGACCGAGGTGTGTCTACCTAAAGGAATAGACATCCCAGATTCTGGTTTATCTTTCCTCCATATACCGGCCCCTGATCCGTTTTCTGTTAGTGAGCCGTCTGTATAGCAATTAATCCCATTACACAGTTTATGTGGTTTGGTCTTTGTGTTTACCGCACAGTATAAGACATCTGTGTGTTTCTTAACTTGTAGGTCAGAGTGCATTGACAGCACCTCGTCCTCATCAATTCTTCTGAACAAGTTCCCATGCCCCATGTGAGTCATGACTTTGGATCTTGTTCCTGATTTCGCAAGTCTGTAAGCCACGTTCAAGGCTTGCGCTTCTACTTCTATGTGCAGTGGATTCAAGTTCAATAAGACTTCCATTGCAGCAGTAGGAGTTGTACTCATGGCACCAGTAATCATGAGACATGAGAGCCTCTGTAATTTGCCAAGCAAAGTTTTATTTTTACTAATGCTACCTCTGTGCCACCACACCATAGAGGCATAGAGCACCATTGGTCTCACTGCTGCGGTATATAGCCAGAATAACATTCTGGGTTGTAGTCCCCAGGTCCTACCCACAGCCCTTTTACATGCATAGAGGCATCGAAGTGCCTTCATAGTAGTATTCCTGATGTGTTTGGACCAGTCCAATTTACTATCCAGAGTAACCCCTAGATGCTTTACCTCACTACAAATGCTTACCTGTGTCCCCCCTATATAGGGTGGTCTAACTATAGCATTTCTTTTGTTAGTGAAGATACAGAGATTTATCTTCTGGGGATTGATTCCTAAACCATTCTTTTCACACCAATCCCTCAAAAGATCCATCGATGCGGAAAGCAACTCAGAAATGGTTTCCGAGAACTTGCCCCCTATGAGCACAGCAATGTCATCAGCATATCCCTGTGCGTAGAACCCTGCAGAGTTTAGGTTTGTATCTCTGAGTAATTGTGGTAGATCTAAAGCTTGATTGTTAACATTATTTTAGAAATATCAATGATATATCGTGATTTAAAACCGGAAATCAAATATATACGGATAGATATTTAATGAAAAAATTGGAAATTTAATAGTACATCTAGAAACTTGTGAGATGAGCTTGACTCAATTAATGGAAACTTGTATCAGTTGTCCTTAGCTCATAAATAGCAGTTAATAATAGAGCTAGGGTCATGAAACAAATATACATACACATACACGGCCTCTTAATTCCAGCCTAAGCATTAAATCATTGCCTGTTGGAACTTATTATTAAATCATTAAGATTATTAGAACAGGTACCTTATTACATGCTGATATGTATTCAGCATAAAAGTTTATTTACGAAAATGGTCATGTTAAATCTAACGCTTACTTAAGTAAAACAAAAAAAATCTTATTATCAAGGAAACAAATATTCTTGGCTTCAAGAGCATGGTCCTTTGGTACTTTACACCATACATTATTAGCCGTAATAAAATAAACTCTGTACCAAACAATAATAAATGTTTCTTCCTGACACTTGGTAATCTTTTTGTTTTACATGTTTAGATGCTTACTAACTTACTAAGCATTTCATCTGAGAGAAATTAATAATCCTGTATTATACTGTAGCTATTCAGTTGTAATTTCATTTAAGATATATCGTGAATTTTCATAATATTAAATAGAAGCAACAAAAACGAAAAATTGCAAAATAAATAAAAATATTTATGAACTGGAGAGGACTAGATATTATAGCATTTGTTACATTTTTTATTTACTACATTCACCCACTTAACCATTTTTTATTTAATACATTCACAATTCAGTTTTAGCGCCAAGAGATATCTTATAGCTGTGATAATTTAGAGAAGAATTTCAAGTAGACATTAAATATTTGATACTGTTTAGGCACCGCTGCGCATAATTAAAGCTTTAATGAAGCACGAAATATGCTTAACTTTTACAAGGAGTTGCTATAAACACCCTGGAAATATCCAGTGTCACTGGAGTTTCAGAGGTGACAGATAAAGCACCTTCTACCTCAACAAAGCGAAGAAAGGATCGCAAGCTATGCGGACACAGGCTGAGAAATAATAGTAGCGAATCATATTAATTGTAGTAATCACTTCATTGACTATAAACACAGTCGGTTTAAGTCCTCTGTTAAATTAATGTAATACAATGCGTTCTATACCTATCAATCAAGAGACAATGCTGTTAGAAAATTAGTAATAAAGAAATTCTCTGATTTATTATAATATAATATATTTATGATCTCATACTCACATATATACATCTCTTGCCATCTTTCAGATTCCTTAAAAACCAAGAAGACCTGAACCCAAATAGCTCTTGGGGCAAGATCAATAAACTGAATTTAAATCCTGAAAAGTACAACTCCATTATCACATTTCCAAACGCCTTACCCACTCCCACCCTGCCTGCCCTACCTGATATATCAGTTTGAAACCTATCCATTTATAGGTCAAAAAACTCCACCCAATCCTCTATCCAAATCACTAGACGTTCCGTAACCTCCCAAAACAATTCTAACGTGGTTTCAAAAAAAAAGGTCTCGTTCCTAATTTTGATAATTGTGGTTTGTGGATGGCAGTCTCTCTCCTCGAGTTTCGATTGAAAAATTAAAATGTATGAGGAACTGCTTCCTTCGATTTGTTTCGGGGTCCCAGAGACTCCCACATTTCGACACGGAGACCTTCCTCTACTAAACCTTATCCCACCTCAAACCTTAAATTCCCTTCAACGTTTAAATTCAACCTTACCAAAGGCCCATCATACTTATGGTCAAACACCCCCCCCCCCCGTTTACAGATCCGATTCCCAAAGCCGCTCTTGTCTCTCGTCCTTTGGAACTCTATACTTCTATATGTCCTTCAATCTTCCTCCCTCACAATTTTCAAATCCTGTCTTTATCAATTTCGTCTTTCCTTTCAATTTGGCTCTAACTATTTTGAGTGATCTCTGATTATCTTATAAGATTCTACCGACATTACTTAATTTATTGGGTTTTTTTTATTTTTGTTTGTTGTCTTATTCATGAAAATGAAGAAGTTGGAATATCTTCTAAAAGCTTGTCATTTATCATTATGTTATTATATTTATATATTATTCAATTATAGTTAATTTTTTTCCTTTAATTATCTGTAATCTTAAGTTTATGAGCTAGAATGCGGGCCGATATCAGTTAACAGTTTTTTAATTCATAGGGGAAGTCTCAAAATATGGTCTCTTTTTTTAATTTCATACTATACAATTTAAATACAACACTGGCAGACTTTAAATACCGCAAGAAGGAAAATTCATTTTGTTACACTTAGTTTATATAAAGTTAATATTAACGTCTTAATTACACACTTTTTTTTGTGTAGCCTTAGATTGCACCCCTATTGTACGCTGGTAAAAAACGATTATTTGTTATCATTTTAATCAAATGTGAGAAATTCGAAGGTGTTTAGTCAAACAAAATTCACTATGTCTTTGTTAACATGTATTGTATAAGGGCGTATTTGGTTCAAGGCAATACCTCAGCCTAACCTTGGGTACTCTTTGAAGCCTCCAATTACAGCCACTAAGGTGAGTTATAAAGGGACGAATAGACTGCAGTGTCTCAAAGCTACGCCACTGTATTAGATTTAATTAAACATCTCTGCTTTTAATCAAAGCACTTTAATTTTCAATGAGAAGTCATTTTTTATCTTTTGTAATTGAAGTACGATAACATTTGTGCCAGTTTAATTATAATTGAAACCAACATTCTTCCGTTAAGTATGTTTTTGCTTTGTATTAAATGAAACAGTTTCATGGTTATGTGAATTATGGTATATTGTTGTGGTTCTAGCCAGTATAACATATGTGTCTTATAAAATAGGTTGGAAGCAGCAAAGCATGTGTTGAAATGTGTTCCTCATATAACTCGTTCCACATATATATTTCCTAGACAGAAAATTGTTAGTGAATTTGAGAATAGGAATATCCTGCCTATTCATGATCACTGGTAGATCGTCTTGACTATATTCGTTTGATGACATGAAGTGGCCGTACACCAGGTTTGCGTGCATTCTGACTTTGTTCATTGTCGGGATATTGGTTGAGCAATTGTCGGAGGTGCACAATTGTCGGAAAAGGTGAACAATTGTCTGAGGTCAACAATTGTCGGATTGTTGTAGTTAATAACATGGACCATGTTCCATGTAGGCGTTAATATCTGACTCCATTTATTGATAGGGATGTGTCCCGACAAGACACTGTGTTCAGGATGAGGTTCAGAGGTTCATAAAGAATAAGACCAGTTTTCAGAGTTCGGGCGAGAGATCGGCAGCGTAATAAGTACAAGTCGTCAGGGGTCTGCTATAGGCTGTGATGCAAAGTGCCGTCTTGTACAAAGAGGTGTAGCAAAGCGAGAGTCGATTAGCGGAAGGCTGAGGGGGCTTACTCCCAGGGCCCCGAGGCCCTGGCATATCGCGAGGTAATCGGATGTGGAGACTAGGAAAACAGAGTGAGCCCACCAGGGCCAGGTGGCCCTGGGGTAAGTGATAAGTCGTGCGGCTATGAAGCTAAGAGACAGAGTGGGATGAAGAGTGATATTTACTGATATAAATATGATAACCCCCTCCCTCGTGGAAGGATGGGTCTGTCTGCCCGGAGTATGTTTTATGATACACAGGTAGTCACTTCCTTTTAGTTTTATGACCGTTGGGGTACAAGGGTGTGTTTTATATGGCTGCCGGAAGGACTGAAGGTCTATTCTAATAGGGGTAAGTGTCCTTTGCCCAGGTTTTATGGTAGTCAGGTGGCTAATTCTCTTGGTTTATTGCCGTAACCTTTTAGTTACTTGTCTACGACTTCCGACCTCTCTATGATTTATTACCAGAAGTTACATAGATTTACATTTTCTATTATAATACATTATGAACCAGAGTGTAGGGTAATTTACATATATAGTTAGCGGTCGCTATATTCATAATGACCATTTATAAATTAATTGTGTAGGTATTAGCTCGATTACTGACGTCAATGGTAAGACGCACTGAG
Organism: Acanthosoma haemorrhoidale; assembly: GCA_930367205.1. Classification (NCBI taxonomy): domain Eukaryota; kingdom Metazoa; phylum Arthropoda; class Insecta; order Hemiptera; family Acanthosomatidae; genus Acanthosoma; species Acanthosoma haemorrhoidale. Next base: position 98,568,080 of record OV884011.1, read on the forward strand.
AATATTACTTTATGTTTGCAGCCCATTGTCGAAACGTGTCACGTCTTCGCTGGAGTGGCCTTGCAGGATTATCAGGTGCTTGAGCTGTAGGCTGTTTATTTGCTTATCAAGTTAGAATTCTACCTTGGTATCTCAAATACTGCAAGGGTTATGGCTGTATGATAAGTATCGGCATGTTAGGTTTAGGGAATTGGGTGGTTTTCTTCATGATGAGTCTATAATACATATTTATGCTTCTAGTGTGAAGTGTGGCGGCCATTAGAATATTCAATATTCATTAGGCACTAAAAGTGTGTGTTGTGCCAACTTCTTCACCATAAACTAATAGAAGTTACCCTCTACACTGACAAGAAAACACCTGCCTACCTTTGCATATTTTATCAATAAATCTTCGGCTTCAGTATAGATAGAGGGGACTCACGATCACGACACCTCAAGAGCTCACTAGGGGCGCGGGCGTAGGCATCTCCTGATTTGCCAAAATAAACAATCATATGACTGTCCGAAATAAGCAGCTCTCCCATTCCCCACAGGCAGTCATTCCAAGACCACATACACTACCTATAAAACCTAGCCTTTACCTCTTCTCCTGAACATAGTGCACTGTCGGGGCACACCTTCTAAGATCTTATGGAGTGAGACCAATAAACAAATACGAATTGTTTTTCCCTCGAATAAAGACAAACAAGAGGTGGCTACACAGGAAGAATTGAGAACAATACAAATAGCCGTACGAGCTATTTTCAAAAGTTCTTTTTTCAATATTCCGGCCGTTTACATTTTTTTTTTAAATGTTCAAATGTATACTGTTAGTAACTGGCTGGTTTAACAAATATAAAGATCTATTTTTGATTATAAAATGGGTTCCACAACCATTCGATGAGTACATACTTAGTAAACTGATGCGTGGTAAAAGTGTTTTGACATTTTTTATTTTTTGTACTCTCACATTTCTTATTTCATCAATACATATTTTTAAAGGATAAATTTTTTTTTCATAATTCCTGCAAACAAATTTTAGAATTTTAATAATAAAATAGTACACAAGCATGAGTGAATTCTCAGATCCCAATTAATAATGTTGTCTACGCAAATTGTAATTTTACAAATAAAAATTTTAAAATCATAACAAAATATTTTTTTTATTATGGATAAAAAAACTACTGTTTTTTAGAGTTTTACAGTTTTAATAAGAGAAAACAAAAGGATTGGCCATGGTTCTTAGTTGCACCTGTTTCTCCGGCTATAATAGTATTTTTTCGTGATTTGCCGCTGTAATAACTTTTGTCTCAAAAATGTGGAATAAGGCAAGAAAACAATTGGGCGTGGAGGAAGTAGTTTATTTCACGAAGGATATGTATCAACCACTTCCCTTCCAAACAGTCAAAGCCAATAAGTATATTGCATGTTGCCTGTCGTTTATACAATAATATCGTTCTACGTTTATCCCATTTATGTATTTGGTATATAGCATTACTTTATACTATAATTAATAACTATAATGTCCACGGGACTGATAAGTATGCTGTGCATTATGATGCAGATTGTATTTGAGAAATTATTTTAAAATTTAGTGCTTCTCTTTATTTTTTTTAGCCTTAATTGTCCAGTATTACCAGCGGCATACCTGGATTTTTTGCCGCCCGGGGTTGTGCCAAACTTTCTGCCCTTTCTAAGTCAATCAAAAACAAGTGTGGTTATAACAATTACTGAACACGAGTAATTTTTATTTGTTTCTTTTGTTTAAAAATACCGTACATATATTATGAAAATTTATATTATCGTTAGTTGTTTTTCTACGTTAGGTATCGTTAGATCTAGATTTTAACATCATGTGAAGTATCTTTATGTGGTCATTGGCAATTCTAAATTTACGGTGCACGTGTTTTTATTTTTAACTGATCAAGCGTAAAAATATTGACGTCAATTTTGGCAGCCGAGGTTAGCATGCATTTCTGTTTAATTCCGTGCTTTTTACAATAATTAATTTTATTGATTACTACACTATTATATTTTTGGTTTTTATTTTTATACAATTTAGACAAAAATATGAAGAAAATTCCACACCAAAAAATATGAGCCGCCCCTCCTCGGCACCCTGCTGAGTTCTACAAACAATAATCTCTTGGAACCAGGCAGAATTTTCTGTAATGCACCCTCAGAATTTTTCTTCTGAGAACGAGAGCCAGACCGACAACTGCTTGGATTATGTATTTAAGAAGGCGCCTATCTTAAGGGATTATTGTGCTTCAAACGTCTTCCCTTTCAGAATAATAGGAAGAGAGAATTATGGAAATGAGCCTAAAAGGATTTAGATTTCATTCTTTCTTAAAGCCGAAATCGTTGGAATTAAAGGAACTCCCCAAGTTGTCATTTATTGCCTCCCCTTTCTTACTTCATTGCCCTTGTTAAATAATTATATTGGCTCTATTACCTAATATCCTACCCGAAAAAAAAGTAAATTAATACCTAGTATTTTTATCACAGTTTAATATCCATTGATAACTTTAAACAGGCTAGAGAAGTGTACATTCGACATGAGAATGACATGAAATAAACGGTACTCATAGGGTCTGAAATTATTTTATAATTAGTTGAATTCTGGTTAACGGGTAATGCATTTTCAAGAATCAATTATTTTATAATGATAAAACTTTGAATATATTCAGCTGAGTTATTTTGAATGATTTAAAGCTTGTTGTACGTTTTCATTACCGTTAATTGATGATCACTTCGCTGAACAATGTGACACCCTTCAATTACAAATAAAAATATTCTAACGAGTTAATTCTTCTACACTTGTACTAACTACTCAAGTATGTTATTATGTTACCAATTTTATTATTATTTTTTTTATTTTTTGTTTTGTCTCGGAAAGGCCTTAAGACTACGTGAATATCATTACTTTCGGTTCTTTTCTTGTTTTTCCTTTCCTTCCATTTTTCCCTCATTATCTCTCCGTGCTTTTGTTTTCTTTCTTCTGTCCTCGCGACTCCCTTTTTCGATGTTTTCTTTCCCACAAGAACCTTGATTTCCTTCAGTCTCTTCCTATATTTCTCCCCGTCTTGACAATCCCGGTCCGTCATTCCTAGTCTTTCAGTTTCTTCCTTCATCTGCTTGGTGTACCCCATTGAGCTTTTGTATCCTCGGATTTTCTGTAATATTTCCTTGTTTAATTTTTTTTATTATTTATTATTTTATGTGTAAAAAAAAAATATTCAAATTCTGTTTTCATTATTAGACGTGAAGATGTATGAATAGGCCTAACGTTGACTAATGTAAAAAATAAAAATTAACAGTTGGAGAAAAAAAAAAAAAATTATCTTCACATGTGTAATCTTATGAATACAAGTCATTATTCTCGCTGATATGGTAAAATAAAGTGGCCAAGCATTAATGATCCAATTAACTGTGTTTGAAAGTACCGCAATGGTGTGAAATCGATGATAGCCTCGGAGTATTATCTCATAGACCAGTTAACAAAATGAATTGAGGAAGTAGTGCACACTCACTAGAAAATGGCAGACCATTGACCCTCATTTCCTTGATTCGTAGAAAGCATTTGTCGGGTAAGCTTCTTGTGCACGTCGTGGGTCACCAGATGTCGGGATAACCTCTTGTGCACATCGGGGGTCACCAGATGTCGGGTATTTGGTTGAACAATTGTCGGAAAAGGTGAACAATTGTCGGAGGTCAACAATTGTCGGATTGCTGTAGTTAATAACATGGACCATGTTCCATGTAGGCGTTAATATCTGACTCCATTTATTGATAGGGATGTGTCCCGACAAGACACTGTGTTCAGGATGAGGTTCAGAGGTTCATAAAGAATAAGACCAGTTTTCAGAGTTCGGGAGAGAGATCGGCATCGTAATAAGTACAAGTCGTCAGGGGTCTGCTATAGGCTGTGAGGCAAAGTGCCGTCGTATAGGTGTAGCATAGCAAGAGTCGATTAGCGGAAGGCTGAGTAGGCATATCGCGACGGTGATAGCGGCTATCGGTATGTAGAAACTAGAAAAGAATGAAGAGTGGGCCTACCAGGGGCCAAGTGCCCCCGGTGTCGAGTTACTCGGAAGACTGAGAGACAGAGTGTCGACTCATAGGACAGCAGAGAAAGAGTAGCCCACCAGGGCCAGGTGGCCCTGGTGTAAGTGATAAGTTGTGCGGCTATGAAGCTTGAGAGACCGAGTGGGATGAAGAGTGAAATTTTACTGATATAAATATGATAACCCTTTTAGCACTTGTCTACGACTTCCGACCTCTCTATGATTTATTACCAGAAGTTACATAATGAAGTTACATGACATTTTCTATTATAATACATTAATTATGAACCAGAGTGTAGGGTAATTTACATATATAGTTAGCGGTCGCTATAGCATTAAACTCAATCAAGCATTTCATCCTCTTCCTTACTTTAAGGTGTGCGAGGCAGAGCACGAAATGCAAAAGAAAAATGTCGGGAGTTGATGCAACAGTGTCTCCAAGGTGGGGAGAGGACGCCCGCCGCGGGCTAGGGTCGCTACAACCTCTAGCCGCTGGTGGGTTGGCGCAAAGAAATAGATGAAATGGGTGGACCTGTGGTCTTTCACCATTGCTGGCGGCCTAGTTGGTGGGCAGCTTAATTCGTTTTGATCTGACTCTGAATCTCACTGAGGTGTGCCCCGACAGTGCACTATGTTCAGGAGAAGAGGTACAGGGTAGGTTTATAGGTAGTTTATGTGGTCTTGGATTGACCACAAATTCACACTCGGTATCCAAGGGTAGGCGAAAACCGTCCGGACCCCAAAGGCGAGTATGAACTGGAGAGAAGCGTACTGGATTGCCGTGGGAGACGCCACTAGGTTAAGTTTGTAGGGCCATGGCAACCGTCGTCCGCGAGAGGTCTTTCCCAAGGAGGCGCTAGTCTTCCTAGAACTTCCGGATCCGAGTCTTCTGCCGACAGCTTTTTTTTTTTTTTTTTTTTTTTTTTAATGTAATCAATATAAATACAATGATACACTGTATGATGGGGCTACCTTTTTGATCAAACAAAAAAAATTATGCTGTTTGTCCTTATACTAATTCTTGACCTAAATTTCTCCCTACAGTCTGTTGCCATCGATGCGGGAGGGGTGGTCATAGTGTTAAACACTGGATTTGTGAGGTGCTGCAACGCGTCGAAAAACTTGATGTGTCTCCGGTGGATGAACTCATTCACCAACGGTACATCAAGCAACGGGTGCAGGTCGGTGTTCTTTAAACTCTCGTGAGAGGTATGTCGGACCAATTTTCGCATGATTCCATTCTGGAAACGTTGGAGACTTGTGACTGTAGCGTCAGTCAAGTGGGCAAATAGCGGGGAACCGTACAGCAGAGCTGGCTGGAGGATACATTTTGAGATCATCAGTTTGAGACGCAGCGACAGATTGGGTGGGGTCAGCAAGTGTAAAGTTGGTAAGACCTCTGTCGTACTGTTTTCTGTTTACTACGAATGTGAGAAATGCAGATGCCTCTCCATTTTTATACCCAGATAGCAGAATGAGAAAACTAGCGAGTTCTCTTGCCCTCCTATACTATATGGTTTTGGCAAATATTTTTTGCTCTTTTGGTAAGAGAAGATTAAGCAGTCGGTCTTCCCAGCGTCCACACTAATGTTCAACTTGCCCAGCCTGTCACTGATTACGTTGCAAACTGACTCAACCTGTGTGAGTGCTCTTTGTGCATCATAATTTGTCCCAACGATTTCAGATATGTACATGCTGAAAAGAACGGAGACAAAACCGTGTTTCCAAGCTGTCAGGAAATATCACAACCTGATACATGAATTATACAGGTTGACGGGTTAGGACATCTCTCTCCTCGGCAGCTGTTTCAGCATTACAGTTTGAACCCCGTCGCGCCCTGATGCTTGGTTTCCCTTACACCGGCGAAGAATCGCCTTGAGCTGCTTCGGGGAGACAAACATGTAGTTCTTACTATGTTTAGCTGCTGAGGTTCGTGGTAATTACCTGTCCTAGCGTCGTTGTCTGCAGTATAGTGGTCGGCCAGTATGTTCGCCTGTTCTTCCGCTGTGTAGTCGGTGTCTCCTTCATGCAGACGGACACCTGATTCCTTCTTGGTAGTGGTCTTTAGGAGCTTCCAAAACTTACGGAAATCTCCATGTAGGCCACAAAGCCGTTCGTGCCATGTTACCATCTTCCTATTCCTCTTCAAGCCACAAATTTGTTTTGTAAGAGAGTTTACAACTATCTTGGCTGGACGATTCCCTGTTCCATACAAGTTATTTTTCCAATTATTGCGTAATGCAATAAGCCGAAGAATATGGTCTGGTGGTTTTTGTAGCATGGGCGGCTTCGGGCTAAACTTTGGGGTAGCAGTGTTTGCAGTATCGATGATAACCTCGGTCAGGAAAGCTACCTGTCGATCCACTTCCTCTGTAGTGTGGAGAACAGGAACCGTATGCAATTGGTGGTGACGTTACGATCGATATTGATCCCAGTCAGCCCGACGATAGTCGTACTTCGTGGGACGCGGGTTCACATCTCTACCGTCAATGTTATATGGCGGTGAGATAAATGGGTGTCCCCAAATTTATCTTCCCCGTCAAGTGGTGGAGCCTGACAACAAATGTAATCAGTGGCGGAGCCACATTCATCCATGTGATGCCGTGTCGTATAGCCGCAAAACTCCACCGTTGCCATCGGTCCGTTCGATGACTACAGAATAGCCCTTTAGCCTTACGCTCTGGTTAACTTTCCTCATACCCGTCAGGACGACGATATCCGGTGTGGAGATCACTATGCGTGGTCTCCACTTCTTCGAGTATGGTCATTAGACCATCAACGTTAAAATTTAGTATTTTGTACTTACCCATTGCGAACCAATTGGGCAAATAGTGTCTGACCGGACACACGCAATTTTTTGGCCACAGTGATTTTTTGTGTGGCCAAACTGTTGACATCTATGACATTGGGGCATACCGTCTTGTTTTTTATATGTTACTACTCGAAACAGTACATGATTTCACTTTTTTCAGGTCTTCTATGGTAGTTGTTAGTGCTACCGTCACCAGATTCGGGGGGATCTCTGTTTTGCCCCCTTCGTTTTTCTTAGCTGCCAGACGTCTTAAGACCCTTGGTGTCTGGCCTATAGTCGTTTTGATGATATCGATGTCCTGAACATCGATACCCATTATTAAAAATTTCTCATTCTTCTGCCCCCCCCCCCCACGTGGGGCTCTTATTCTTCTGTCCACCTGTCTGGGTGGGTGTTTTTCTCGTTTTTTAGGGCCTCTGTTAGTTTCTTTCTTTCGTCCTCCTTATCTAGGAATATCCTAACTCCCTCCTGAAAGGGCCGAAAAATAAAGGTAGTTATTCCTATTTTTTGTAGCCTCTCTCTAGTATCTGCTGGTGGTTCTTCAATTGTTAACACCACTGGCGGTGGTTTTTTAACTGAATGCTCACTATTGCTAGGAGCAGCCAATTGTCCATCAGGTAATAGCTCGTAACGATTCCTAATCGTTACTCCCTCAGGTGCTTTCGGTCGCGAGACTTTCGCTGCCTTTTTTTTATAAACTTGTATGAAGTCGCTATTTGCAGAAGGAGTAAGTGGCTCTCGACTTCTTTTGAGAGACGTATTCGCTGTATCCGTATCCATTTCCATGGTATTTGGATCAGTAATATGCCCATGCAGCATATTATAGTCGTCTGAAAGACTTTCTGGACTGAAATCGGTAACGGCTAATTCTTTGTATTGGGGCACCATCCCCATTTACCGTGGCACTGTAACACTGGCACTATCAATAATATCGAAAATGTTACCTTAGATGGTGTCACTTCTAATGTGGATAACAGCAATGCGGCAATGACGTCAACGATGGTGGCAAGATGGAAGCAAGATGGCAGCAGTAGGTGTTCACTCGTCAACTGCTAACACTGAACTATTCTCTGACTCCTGGTGAATGCATCGGTTGTCTGCCGACCGCACCAAGACGGGCCGGTTATATAGGCATTTGGGGGTTGCCCCCCGCCACGCCATGTTGCGCCTGTGGCTGTTTTGTATACTAGCAGCTTCCCCCTCTTTTACTGACGCCTTTAAGTTTATTATTTAAATATGGAAACATAAGTAGATATTTTCTGGACCGAGAAGAGGGGAACTTCTAATTATTCGTAATTAAGAGGTTGACACAACAAAAAACAACCGTCCCATCCGGAGAAGTGCATCAAGGGATACTAAGACGTGACTTTTGAAATTCTCAGAAGAGGACAATATCCAGCTGAAATTGTTATGCCTGAGTTATATTCGGTATTTTTTTGTTGATGATGTTTTATGAGTAGCCTGATGCTTTGCAATATGTAGTTATTTATCACACATAATAAATAAGTGTTAGTATGCTGAATAATGCATATTAACATATTTTTATGGCATATTTTACTGCATATTATCGTAGTTTTTACGGCTTTTATATGAAATATTTCAATGTTTTTTTTTGTTGCATATATTGGGCCTTAGTATTAAGCAAGGCATATTGATCACACATGTGTGTTTATTTTTAAAAGAGTTGCTTATAAATGTCACAAAACTGTTACATTTTCCAGCTGCTCAAGCCGTACGGTTTGTTTTTAAGGAACTTGCACCACTAAAATAAAAAATATTATGTGTGAAGCTAGTTTGTTTTTTAGGATATTGTGTTACTGATCTAAGTATAGATGCTTAGTTATAAATTACTTGTTTTTTTTCTCTCCAAAATTAAATGTATCTGTTCTAAAAGAACGAGGATTAATATTGTCGGCGTACTTGCTATATTTCTCGATCACTAGCTGGACTTAGTTGTCCTGTAAGTTCGGGGAAGCAATTAACAACGGCCCATTATACTTTCAAACGGCAGGAATACTAAAGCAGGCCATAAATAAAGTAATTCCAAGTAAACAGATGTAATTAACACCGGCTGGATATTACAGGGCATTCTAAATGAGCTCCGTGCCCTATCCGCCAGATCTTGGGGTCATTAAGGGAATAGACTTTCCTGATCTCAATTTCCAAATATTTTTGACTATCTCTCTTGGTCTAGGAATTACATGAAATATTTTATAATATTTGCCAGGCTACTAATTATTTTTTAGTATAATTGAAAGGAGATAAAACATTAATATTCTGAATATTTAACTTCACTTTATAGTGGTAGCAACTCATCCTTTGGACTCCATGCTCCACTACCTTCTAAATTGCTGGCTCCAAAAAAAAAAAAAAACAGAAATTGTTTTGAATAGCATAAGCTTTAGAACAGTTTTTTTAATATCACAACGAATTATGATTGAGGTACCAATAAATGTTTCTATAAAAAAAAAAAAAAAAAATGGTGTTTAATTGTTTGAGTTGGTTTTAATATGGGGTGGAAAGGCCGAACGTCTATTTCCGTTTACTAAACCAAACAAATAATTTTTTTGTAATGAGTTTCCAGAATAAAATATTATGATTTATATTTCGTATTTATTAACTTTTAGAATAAAAAGGATTTATAATTACTTCAATAATTAAAAATCAATAGTAATAATTGCATAATATTTGTATTAATTTATTTAATTTTTTTGGATAAATTAATTCAAAATTATATAGATGTTAATTCTAAGTAAGAATTACTATTTAGTTAGTTTTAAGTTTGATCAATAAGGTGAGCCCCATCACCTTCATTAGAGTCAGTTCAGTTCAGTCCAGTCCATATAATGTGTATCATTATACTTATTATACTTGTTTTCCGTTATATAATTTTTATAAAATAACAAAAGCTGTATATAATGTAGCGACGCTACAGGAAATACAAAAATAATTTGTAAATAGATTCGCCCGAGGATCTATAATTGTATGTAATTATCTGAGGGGCTAATTATTTAAGGGGGCTAGGAAGGGAAAATGTGCATATTAGTGCTGGTCAGTGCAAGTAGGGAAATTTTTAAATCTTAATAAATGTTCAGACAGTAAGGTTCATTTATCGAGTTGTGTGTTTAGTGATTTATGTACTCTTGTTTATTGAAACTTAACTGTGAGTAAAATCATCTATATTCGTCAAGTGCCTTAAACAAGCTGTATAGTAGATACATAATGATACGTAATAGATAGATTTCAAAGGACCCGAAGAAAGCGGCTTTATTTCCAAACAGGTAAGGCAGCAATTTAGTCGACTGACTAACTGACTCAAGCCTTTTATGCAATACTAGATCCGGTAGTGTGATTTTTTCTTACGTTTAAATCCCTCCCGGCTAAGCTTGTTATCAAGGGGTCGGATTCCCGTCAGTGAATGAGGTTTGCTTGTACTTTCAAAATAGATGGATTTTTTAGCAAAATGTTTCACTTATTTAGTACAAAATATTAATTCAATTCGGCGGTTGAAATCTTGTTTGATGTAAATTCTTTGTGAAGAAAATTTAATTCTTGAGTTCTTTAGATTATTTTCGTACTAATATCTGATTTTGGCCCTTAAAAGTCATACTTCATGTTTAGAGACACGAATGATTTGGTATTTATTCTGTATCGATTGTTCATCCCTCCTAGAAATAAGGAAGCAGATGGTAATGCAGCCCTTAACAGCAGCATGTTCCGTAAAGCATCAATCTTTTTTACTATTATTGATTTTACTTCTTTCTAGTGCTAAAATTACAATCTGCCTTATTAGGCAATAAATAATTGTGATAAATGCTCTCATGCATACCATTACTAATCTACAAAGTTATACTTAAGCCAATCAGCATAGAGCTATGGGGGACAGCAAAACAGTCGAATGTCAAGCGTATCCAATCCTTTCAATCAAAAGTCCTGATAACAATAGTAAATTCCCCTTATAACGTCAGCAACAAAACCCTTCATAACGATCTTAATATACCTTACATTCTTGAACTCATCCCTTCCAAGTTCATGAAATTCCATAGTAACCTGTCCAACCACCCTAATCCCGTAGCACAGTCATTACACTGCGCCACTCATCCCTATAACCCTCCTCGGAGACTGAAATGACAGTCGCCTCGTGACCTACTATAAAAGCACAAATCAAGTCACTTTTGAACTCCAACCATATGGTTCTGAACTAGCAAATATGATGTTTACTATACAGTCTAATGAAACTGATATCCTCAAATTTAGAAATATATTACTATAGAGACGACCTCATAGGATTTATTTGAAATTTTTTTTCACCAATTATAAATTAATTGAATTTTCATAAATAAGCATGAATAGTTTGATACGAAATTTGAGTTGTAGAAAGTAAAGAAACAATATCAAGAGATATCCCGAGCCTCCACGTGAGTTCCTTAAATACTTAATAAATGATTTTTAAAAAACCACTTGGTATTTTGGATCAAATATAATTTATTTCATTTGTTCAACCATTGTGGCAATTCAAAATCATTCAAATCTAAAATATTGCCAAAACAAGATCTAATGAAATCGGCTCAAACAACATTATTTTCTTATATTATCTATTTAATGATTAAATAATTTGCATTTTCTGCTGCCAAAATTTTTTTCCTGTAATATTTTTTAATTTATGTCTGGCCCTTAACCATAGGGAACAAACAAGAACTTAAAATCAAAAATATTTTTAGAGCTTCTGAGGTCAACAACTTTCCTAAGCAAACCTATATAACGTAATTTGGGCTGTTGAATGATTTTACATCCACTATCGCAGAACTGAAATACCAAAAACTGTTTATGTATGAAATAGAAGTTCTACGACTGTCGGGCTTGGCACTAAGTTAAGGCTTGACAAGTTTTTTTTGTCAATGGTTTTATTTGGTGTACTGTTAGTTTGTATATTAGGAGTCAATTAATAAGTTTCAAGTTCTGCAAAAACTACATTTTTAACCGAAAAGTCCTACCGCTAATAGTGTAATCAAAAGCCAGCAAAATAGTAGGAGGGGAAAATTTGAACATTTAAATAGCACGATTGCATTAGCAGAAGTTAATATTCAAATTGGTTAAAGTTAAAGTTGTGAGAACTCTAGGGTCCTCTGAAAGTTGTTAAATACATTGCGAGGGATGTGTGACAGAGGGAGAAAAATAGGGGTGGTGTTTTTCACAGGTGGGGGTGTCGTAAATGTGTGGTCAGTAATTCTTCCAGAACAAATTAACAGTGCAAATTAGGGTCGAGTCAGAAAATAAATTGAGACCTGTTTTCATTTTCACCTCCCAACATGAAATGCTAATTAACAATTCATCAATCTTCCCAGGGTAATTACCGGCTCTGAATTAGAGAAATGTTTTTAAACGAGTTGGGAGCTTGCACATATTTAACATATTCTCGTGTTAGCATTTTACTTGGGGGCCCCATTCAAACTTTTAAAAAAATGGCATGTGTTTTACACCTTTTCCTCGTAATCTCATATGTGCGTATGTATAATTAATTGGTTTAATTTTAAAATTTTCATCTTAATCCCTTTGGCAACTCTTTATCCAGTAAGACTTATCATTGTAATTCTCTTGGTTGCCTAAATCGGCTGTAGCCTCGCAATCTATTTTAAAACAGAAAAGCCTGCCATGGAGTCCTGGCACTGACACCATCGTCCCCACGCGTCTATGGCTCTTTTGTCCTATTTCTGGTCTTCACTCCATGGCCGCATGGAGCGGAAGGCTAGGGGAGCCCCGTTCGTTCCAGCCCTTCCTCCAGGTTGCTGGGGAATAGCCTTAAAAGTGGTGTGGCTTCCGGAAAGAACGTAGGACATGTAGTATGTATGTAAATATATGCATGGATGATTTATTACATCTCAACGATTATTGTTGAAAAACATTGAATTTTTTTAAAAAACAAATTTTAAGTTGTGATTATTTGTTGATATATTCTTCTCTTTCTTTAGGAGATATAATTCTATAAAATACGTAGCAGCTTGAGCATTTGCAGCACTTGCTTAAAACCTGACACATAATACTCGTATTTAGGAAAAGTTTCACCAGATTCCTGAATGATTGCATTAAATTAATTATCTTTATCTGTTGTTGTACACTCACATGTTGTGGATCTTCAAAAAATTATATAACTTTACTAATTACATAATTATATCATAACAAGTTAAACTGTGATCGGCCAACTCTACGTCGATTTCATAATTCCTGGGTAACTTTTTTAAGAAATCACATTCATTAATTTTCAAATTCTTCCAAAACTACTTTCTCGCTTGAGTGAGAGTGGCAAAATTGTATCTGATGGTACATTGGTTTTACTAACAAAGAGTAAATATCAGGATTATATTAAGAAAAAAGTATCAGTAGCGTCAAATATTTCAAAACTGCAAGGCGTCTGGTAGAAAAATTGTCGATGTAGCTGGAATCAAACTTGATTTTCTGAGGACAAAATATAGGGCCTTTACTTTGGCCCTGTTTAGCTGTTCAGAACAGCACTGAAGGGTTGTTTGGGTTATCTTAACTGTCTTTGATGCAATTATATTTATGAAAAATTTGCTTTGCGTAGGTACTCCTACTTTTGTCTTGTAATATGAAATTCGAAAATTTATCTTTGACACCTTGAATGCCTCGCAGCACATCGAAACCGCTCTGGTAAATTAGGATTCACAATTACGACCGATATTGGTAAATAATATACTCATAATCATCATTATCATAATCAGTAATATGAAGCAGTGGTATTTTATAGTAGCTATTATTCTGAAATGAATCCTAATAATTATTACTATCAGTATTGTTATGTAATCCCGCATATTTTAATAGTTATTGATAAAAATTAAACATAAAATTGGTTTATGTCCAGCTACTCCACGAACTGGGCTATTATGTAACCTGTCAACAATGGTTCTATCATTGACTGATACCGTCCTTCTACCTCATTCCTAACTCTTTTCAACTTCCTTCTTTGTAGTAGTTTTTTGGCACCAATAATTATTAAATTCGTTCATAGATGAAGATTTCACGGTCGTTATTTTTTCCTTTCAATTATAATCAGTTATTGTAAATATTTATATTAAAATTACAATTGTCCACTAAAATATTGCCGGGATGGTATTGTTCGAAAGATTCCCTGGAGTTGGAAAACTCCGGAAAAGAGTTGGGGACGCTCTCGAGGTGGCCGAAGTCGATTAAGGAGGTGAGTAAAATAAAATATGAGGTAGGCAACGAGGACAAGAACTGTAGGCCGGAATACTGATAAGGAAGATTTGTAATTCTCAGCGGGGTATTAGGGCACCGGAACGTGGCCAACCCCTTATCAGATGATGGCCTTTTTGCTTTTCTCCGGGGCTTTAGCTGCAACAACTTGTAGCCGCTATCTGATTTGATAGGTATAGCGGCCGATAAGGCGGCTTATCTAACGTTGGTGTGAATCGGCACTAAGCACGCTTTCCGGCTCTCTTTATTTCGGCCTTTCAAACAATAGAACGTTTTTGAGTTCAGTGTAATATAAGCGAGCAAGTTCGGGAAACTTATAAATACCGTTCCTCAATGCTTGCAATGCACAGCTTTCTTTTAAATAGAAGCTACACAAATGGCTTATTTCATATAAAAATTTGTTTTAAATAATATTTTGTTAAACAATTTATTTCGATCAGTTTTAAGTAATCACCAGAGACATTGTTGAAAAAACTAAGTTTCCAAGGTGATTTCAGCTAGATAAATATTTTCCAACAATTCACTACAAGTCGAGCACCTTTGTCTTGCCGGCTAGGTATACACAGCGCCGTGTGTTTCCTACCTGTTCTTGACGGTTTGTTTCAGGTAATTTGTTGTTATCGTCAGCGGATCAATGCATCCACTTGAGCCTCTGCGTTTTTTTTTTAAAGTTGTACGGGGAAAAAATTCGTAACCTTTGTTATCAACTAGATTTTTTATATTTTAAATGTGTATAAAATTAATAAAGTGAGTAAACAGTCTGAGATAAGTACGAGGAGTCTAAATACTTATGTAATAATCACGATAAAAAAAATACCGGGTATTTTGAACTAAATATATATAGTTTTCTTTGTTTAACATTCTCGATCATTAAAAATTGGCTTTCTTGGTATGAATGAGATCATTTATCACAATTGCTTATAGCCAAACAGGCAGATTGTAATTTTATCATTAAAAAAAAATTGGCTTTTAAGAAAAAAAAACAATAACTAAAACATTAATATAAAACTTTAACGTTCTTTATTTCTTTAATAAAATTACTACATGATTGTACAGTATCAGCAATTAGGGTGTAAGAATACATTCATACTTATGCACAAAGTATTTTAAAAAAATAATATCTACGAAATGGGTTGGGACGTCGGTGTTTGCCCGATTTCTTCTTCTTTTCTGAGGTTTTCTCGCGTAAATGTGTCTTTTAAAAAATAGTATTGAATTCGTTTTGCGTCACCATCTCCTCAATAATCAGGAGTTTAATTCATTGAGGAGGAATCAGAAGTTTAATTCTAAAATATCTTATGAGCTGGAACGTTTTTGAGTGCACATTTTTGTTTACTAAAAGAAAGTCATATTTAAAAGTATAGATGTGCGAATTATATCTATTAAGTTTAGATCGATTTAGCTCTTTTTATACTTACTAACATCCCAAAGACGTTCCCCTAGATGATTATAGAACCATTGGGCTCGCCAAAAAGGATTGTTATTATGGTTCAGTACACGACTAACTAATGCTAAACAGTACAGAGCTGCATCGACAAAGAGCCACCTAGAAGCAGTTAGCTGAAACAGACATGGCCCCAATATCTGACCGCTATCCCCTCTACAGCCTAAAAGTTAACCACCGCTACGTCGGTTCGAAACCACGTTGGGGGTGGGGTTGGACTTGATTTACGTCAAACTTATTCCGAATAGGATTCCTCAGCTGTACCGAGCTCTTCGGTCTGATTAAATTCCTTCCTCTCTCTCTCAGACTTAGAATTTATTTAACCTATCTCTTCACCAGCAAATTAAGCCGTTGTATGGTTAATATATTATCTAAGTACTGTAGATGGATAATTCACATCAAGGCAGTTAGTGTAAAAATAAGATTTTTTAAGTTGTTTCTGTGGCAAGTGTGGATGGTATGTTATGGGTAAAAATTTCAGTATTTTTTTTTTTTAATTATTTATGTCCGATTCATCTAAAAATTGAAATAAATGTATGGGTAATATTATTAGATAAACGTAGTAAAAAAAATAATCTATAATAAATGTTATATATTTTTTTATATTTATCAGGCAAAAAAATGGGGAAAAATACTGGGATCATATACCAACGCTAATGCTCATTAGTAAAAATATACATCCACAAAATATGCATTAGAAGTAACTATGTGGCAATGTGGGCCCGATTTAAAGTACCGTAGTCACCATCTTCTCGTTTACCATACCGATACTTTATGCAAGCAATAAATAATGTATGGACCAGACAAACATAACAAAGATATCATTTTTGGTTCTGGCGTAAAAAAGCACCAAAAAATAGTAAAAAACTATTAACAAATAGAAAATGAATGTTCATTTGTTTTATTTGCTATTTCGTAAAATTTCCAGACTCCATTTCTATACATGACAACATGTGAAGAAATTAAATAAATAATACAAATCGATCTATATAAAATAAAATATAAATTCATCTCATATGATCATAATTAATAGTTCATCATAATACGACTTTGTTCATGGATTAGTTCTCATTTCTTCCAGACTGGATCCCGGACTAGATGAAGTTTATTTTTGTGCGTATTATACATATACGAATAATGTAAATAGCACTATTCGTAGAAAAGTTTAATTATGTGCATGAGCTATTACTGAAATAATCTGCTAATTCAAAGATGATCATTACTAAAGAAAGAAGCACTACTTTAGCTAATTGCTCTTAAGTAGTCTGAGAAGTGAACGACCTCCCCCTATTGGTGATATCACCACTTCTGCTGTTGGTAATTAGTGGTGTTGCTCACCCCAATTCCACCTCTGAGCTCTGCCTGTCTCAACTTGTAATTGCTATCCATAGTAATTATTCTCTTATAACCGTCATGTCAGCAGTTCAGTAAGATAAGGCAGAATTAATATGTTCACATTGTGGATTTTTGCCTCTCAATAATTTTAACTGGTCCTTAACGCCCAGATGAACATCTTCCTGTTGCTGATGCCATGAATGGCACTCCCAGAGCTGGGAAACAAATTTAACAGCAGTTTCACCAACAAATAGAAAATAAGTTATTTTTGAGAAAAAAAAATTAACTGAATATACTTTTTCGAAAATTCCAACAAATGATAGTAAAGTTTTCTCTACTCATTACAGCCCATATTATGTGAGAGGAAAGGGAATTTTCGTTTGTAATTCATATGTTATAGATGTAGAAAAAAATGTGAATGTGATAAAAATCAAAACTTTTTTAGGATACAGCATTAAAGAAGCCTTTAAATAATTAAACTTGTTGAATTGTAAAAAAAACAAAACAATAAGTGGTTATACTTCTCAACCGATAATTATTATTTTAGGAAAATATGTTTAGAAGATAAATCAGAAGAAATACTTCAAAGGCATATTGAACCACAACTGTAAATATGCTGATGCAATAATACAATGAATACAATAAACGGGAAGTATGAAAAAATAAATAAACGAGATATTTGAAAACAAAATCAGAAGCTATTAAAGAGTTTCCATGGAGCTATACACTTAACAAACGCACAACGTGAAAAGAAATTTTAGGGCATTCTAAAGAGCAGTGTATTGAGAGTCAGCAAGGCAATATAAGTTTTTTGTTGGTCAGTATTTTAGCTAGCCCATTTCTTTTTTTGTTTTGTTTTTAAAAAGGTTTTCAGAACCGATTATGTCGTCAATAGCATTATGAAATAAAATTAAATATCTTCAGGTACTGGTTATTATTGTGTGATTTTTTTTTTTTTTTTAAATAAAAGACGATGATAGATTTCTGTGGGCTGTATTACAGCAATAAATTTCATTTCTGTCATCTTCAACATGATAAAGATTAAGAAGAATCGGCCGGATTCATACCCAACAGGAGTACGGTCCAAAGTCAGCTGTGTTTGGCCCAATCAAGCGCGACTGAGACTTGTACAAATGTTTGCAGTGCTGGGAGAGAGCTAACATAAAGGCTGACCATGAAGCCTTGCGATACCCACCTCACGTGTCAATCGTCCCATGGATGTATTGCTTCTGTCCAGCCTGTCCTATTTTCTTCGTCCCTTTTGTCACATGAAACACATATACATTTATGAGTGGACGTATTTGTTGGGAAATCGTCTCAAGCTGATGAATGACAGGTTTTAAGTCATTAAGAGTAAAATAATGCAAAGATTTCATAAAATAAACAGACCATTCAAAACATGTAAGCAACAATAGGAAACAAAATGTTAAATGGTATGAATGAGAACATTGAACACAATTATTTATTTCTCTACTTGAAATTGTATCACTATAAAGATTTTGTTTTGAGAATATAATATTTATTTTTAAAAGTTTTTTTCTTATTAAGTCAAAGTTCAAAATTGTGAACACTTACTGAACATTTTAATATCTGTTATTAATGACTTTGTGTAGTTCCTGTTCAAAACTTAAAAAAAAAAATTACACACTATTACTCATGGAGACAATTTTCTTAAATTGATACCCTACTCAATATTACACTAAAATTTAATAATAATTTAGTTTAATTACCACTTAATTAAATAATTGTGGCAAGCTGTGCTTTATATTTTTAACTTTGCTTTATTTTTAGTAACATTGGGGCATTAAATGAAACTAACATGAAAATGATCAGGCGTGATCATAACATATTATCATAACAGTGGTGTTTGTAAAGCAATGAATGAGTTAAAATTGAAGACACGATATTAAAAACAGTTTTAATGAAGTGATGACCTATTCAGTACGACACTTTTTTTTAATGTCAAAGTTTAATTAATTAAAACTAATTAATTTTATGGAGCAGAAAATATTTTTCATGCTGTTGGATAATCAAATGTAATCTTGATCTAAAACTTTAAAGTTTAAAGGGGGGGACTCACAATCTCAAGAACCGACAGAACAACACATAAGTGAAAGCTTAAGGGTTTCTGATTTTGATTAGAAAACCAACAAAATCAAAAAAAATTAATAAAAAACACTGTCATTACTTCAATAAAAAGAATCCACTTTACAATCAATGTCCTTTAAAAATATAACTACTAAATAAATTGAAACCCAATATACATTAGTATTTATAATGAATTTGTGACGTATTATTATCCATTAACCGCCCTTGTTATTAAACCAAGAAAAATGGCATGTTAGTAGCTGAAATGGCATAGTCCCTACCTTTCCTTAGGAACAAGCTAAAGAAAAAAAATTTATTTTTTTTGTTTAGATTAGTTAAAAACAACTTTCACTTGGTTACAACCTTGTTCATTCCACCAAAAATAACCCTCTACTAGAACTTTTTCTTGAGGAACATAGCTTAATGAATTATATTATTATATAATATAATAAAATATATCATTAAATTAAATTTAAAGTTGGGATTAAATTGAAGAAAACATATTATTGATCATTAATTGTATTTTCGCATTTGAATATCGGGTGGAAGAACCCCCTCCACGCTATTACGTATAAAAAAACTAGTATCAAATGTTAAACAAACAACCCACAGTCGACCACACACGAGAGGGGGAGTTCTCACGAGGAAGTGAGCCAACCACCAGTCAAAGTTAGCACGAGATTCGGAACGGCCTCTTTGATTTATGACAGACGTGAGAAACTAGAATGGCGGGAAGTTGGCTGAATGGAAGCTGCCATGGAGGTATCATCTATCATGGAGGATGGCAGAGCACATGCTGGAGCGTGGAAGAAATGGCCTCTCTGGATAATGCTGGAGAGGTGCGGTTGTCGCCGTTCGGTAATCACTAGTTCTTGCCTGCTTATGTGGCCGCCAGATGCTGACGAAACTCTTACAATTGTCATCTGTCTTAACTGCTAAAGGACACATTACATCTCAACTAGTGATAATTCACCCCCCCCCCCCCAAAAAAGAAACTATTCAAGTAATTATCATTATACTCAGTTGTGAATCTGACAACAATCTGATGACAAGAAAGTCATCCGTATTTAGAATATATTTAGCTATAATGTACAACGTCAAATTGGCGCACAAGCAAAATTTTACTACCTGATCTAATGTTCATCGGCCTCAACACTTTATTATTGTTTTTGTTTTTTCACAGACTTAAATTTATAAGGTGTGTAGAAATGTAAAATGTAAAAGATGGGTGAATAAACTGTAAAATGGTGAAAATATTTGGTAGTATTTTGACCGTATCTTGGGACATTGTGAATCGTGTTGTTACCAAAAAAGACGTGACTAAAAAAATGATTAGAAATACTTATTATTTTTGTTAATACGCTTACCAATCCTCCTCGCAGACGTTATAATGAAGCCACATCACAGAGGTGTATTAAGTTACATTCTAATGGTGTTGATGAACTGAGGAAATTCTGATTTATCAACATATCCTGCCTGATATTCTGTGTTAATGAGGACTAAGGTACAGTTGTATCCAATTTCAAGGAATTTCCCTTCTTAACAGCCCGCCAACATGTTCATTTCACGTTCAATACAGTGGAGTTTGTTTGATGTTAAGGTAAGTAAAATTTCGAGGTACTTGTTAGTTAGAGGAAATTGGGAGTGGTAGAAGGCGGTCTGATATTGAAAGACTGGCTAATTAACGGCATCGTAATTATGAAATAATTGGGTTTAAAATTAGAATACCTGGCAAGGCTATTGTAACTTTCAATTCAGTTTACCTCTCACAACGATTGTAAATCGGTACAGTTAATGCATATAAGATGAGAAGGGGATTAACTGTATTAACCATTATTAATTATAACAGGAATTTCTTAAATGGCTTTTACGTCTTTTTTGTGGTCTTTTGTTTTTGACCAAAAATATTTAATTTTATCTGTCTTAGTTCACCAAGAATTCATAGCATAATTTTAGAAAACAATAATCGATATTCTTAAATGATACGCATTATAAAAATCCGAAATTATTACAGCGAAAATAAAAAATAAAAACGTTTAAAAATCATTGTGATTGTCACCTCTCTTCCCTAGACGTGCATCACGTCTTTTGATTGAGTGGTCCTATGCTTCAGCCCATATAGTAAAAATAATCTATTTGTACATGATGTCATTTTCTTTCAATCTGATTCTAATTAAAAAAAAACTGGATGTCACAGAGCTGCGTGTTCCTTCAACCTAAATCACTCCCTCTTAGAACCCTTCGAAATTCAGACTTTGATGAACTTCCACAGTTCATGAATCTTTGACTCCAAGAAATTCTGCAGCTATAAATTTCAATGATCATGAGTAAGGCTCGGATTTGTATCCGATCCCATATGCCTTTTGCATCATTGTACAAATAAGTTAATCATTGTACAATAAGCATTATTGTACAGATAATAAGTATATATCTTTACGAATCGGCTCATTCTGATTCTTTTAGTAATGTTGCAGATTAAGCCAAAATTTGTCTTTTGTACATATTTGGTCCTAATATGCAGATATATATATATATATTTAACTACCTCTGCATCTCTCTTTCCTAACCTCGCTATGTTTTAAACTATCACCTCCTTGGAAGAGACCTCCCTACAAACTTTACCTAGTAGCGTCTCCCATGGCAATCCAGTCTGCTTCTCTCCAGTTCACACTCGCATTTGGGATCCGGACGGTTTTCGCCTACCCTTAGATACCGAGTGTGAATTCGTGGTCAGTCCAAGACCACATAAACTACCTATAATACCTACCCTGTTCCTCTTATGAACATAGTGCTTTGTCGGGGCGCACCTTCTAAGATCTTATGGAGTCAGATTCTACTTATGAGACTTATGGAGCATATTTTATACTCTATTTTATCATCATTTTTACGGCATATCATGACATATTTTAATGTTTTTTATGGCTCTTAAATCCGGGCCTTAATCATTAGCAACTATAAGTCTAGGTTAACAATAATTATTAGCTCATCGGGTATCTTTGTCCTATAGATGCCTGCTAGTTTTTCAGTAGTTTGTCCTCTACGAAAAATTAAATCTCTTCTGAATTCCATTCGCATTTATCCGATATTTTCCCCATTCTTTTGTGTGTCAACAACAAGTGGTTGTGAAGCAGTTGAGTCGTACTGTATAGAGGTGACAGAATAACAGATTTCCCATTGTGAGAATTTTCGTTCCGTTGTCGTCTCCGGACACTGGAAATTCTCTAGGGCTTCCTAAGAATGTGCTCTTTGTAAGGAGGGCATCTTCTTTGTTAGGACTTCACACTCATCGTGTCATGCCTGTGAAAAGATCTTTCTAGGAAGTAACAACCGCATATTTCAGATCAAGTAAAAAAAAAAGAGTTTATTCCATTAATTCGTTGTTCATTTATCATTCATGAAACGATTTATTTCCAATTATAAACAACTATTATTAAATTCTGTAAAATAAAACATCTTACTTAAAGAAAATTGACGAAATTTAGTTACCATATTGTTTGTTTCAGTTAATGGATATATGACATACAAGTGTGTCATTTTTTTAACGGAAAGAAAAAAAGCACAGGACTGCAATACATCTCTCAGTCCTAAAGCTTATTTATTGAACGGTTGAAAATACCTTCGCGCGACAATAATATATACACAAACCTTGTAGAAGAACATACTATTTTTTAACATTTCTTTCAACTAGAACTCTTCCCAGAACATGCAAACGCCATAACTGAGAAAGAATACTAATTTCAGAGGATTAGAGGTGTTGTAGAGGTGCACTGACCAGCACAGTAGCCGAGGAATGTTCGTACCACAGCATCTGGCCTCGGTTACTTGGGCTAGCAGAACTTCAGTTTAGTCGCCGGAGGCAAGGCGAACAAATTGGACATGTTGGATATGTAGTTTGGCAGATCTTGGTTTCTGATCTTATGTCCTTTTATCACTCTGTCATATATTAATTATGGTTGGACATTTTGTTATACTCAGGGGTAAAAGTCCCAGTATAAAAGTTTTTCATTTCTTGGTAAATTTCCTCATACGGACTTCTATACCATTGTATATTTCCTTTGCTCCTTTTACTACAAATCTGGTTTCTCTCAATTCATATCAGTTGTATCATTTGTATTATGTATTATATACTATATGTTATACGTTTCCTTCAGATTCTAGACTTATTGAGTTTTATTTCTTAGAATATTATAGGTATTTTATATATGTCTCCTAATTCCATTCTTCAATATGTGGGAGGACAAAGTATGTTTGGTTATTTAAGCGTGCTAAGCCATAATGGCGAAGAGGGAGGAGCTAGAATATGCTTGATTTGAACTACTTTTCTCCCTTGCGCATTTTCGCTTTAATTGACCGATTTGGAGGTAGTTAAAGCTTTCGTGAGCACCGATTACTACAGAGCTTCTCATGGCCAGTAGTCTCATGGTTAGGAATCTCGTAACTTCTGCTCTTATCGTTTGTTATTTGGTAGTTGTCATTGGTGATGGTGTTCTCCATTACAAGTACTTAACGGTCCATACGTATTATTGTATTATGGAAGTCATAATAATATGGCACGATGTATCAATAATAAGACAACATAACAGTACAGAGGACAGAGAAGATATGGGAGGCAGCCGATGACCGGCCTTGGCCTCAGCAAACCGGTTCGCATATTCGGCTCAGTCCCTCCTCGCTCGGTCTTATCTCGCAGTCAGTCTTGTTATAGTTTGCGGGTCGTCGTCTAGTGTCGTCTGGCAGCGCTCTGGCATAGTTACCTTCCTGCTTCTGCATAGTTCATCACGTAGTACCTTAGTGATCTTACTTATCTTCAACGAATAGAATATTTATAGGTGAGTACAGAAAATAGTTAATCCAAGAATAAGTAGCCTTGAGTTTTTCTGAATAATTTTTTTTAATATTTTATAAATGACGAAGAAAGGGGATAAACAAACTCGGTATTTTTGAACATATATGACATAATTTAAAATACTTGTTTTTACCGGCTAAAATTAGTTTGCATCAATTATGAACTAATTTGCATTGGTTTATAAATATTGTAACTAAATAAGCTCGGGATGTTAACAAAAATACTTTATTTTATTTTTTTGGCATCTCAGTCAAATTGCAATGGATTTTTTCATTGAGTAAAACAATTCATAAATAAATAAAATAAATTCCTATTGACCTATCTTTAATTTTGGTCCCTAAAGCTTAGTGGATTATATTTTAAACTCTCTTTGCGTTGCGGTTTCGCCTCACCCTTATAAACTTACATACATATTTCAAGGGAGGTTTTCTCGTTAAATATTGATTCGTAACCGGGCACAATCATCGTATAAATAACCAAAAGCATTCTGAAAAATACAATTATATATTTTAGAAGGCGTTGAAGAATAAATAGCCTTCCTGATAACAGTTTGATTAAATTTAATATTAGGTGCGGTTTGTTTGCTGATTTATTAGCGTGATTGTCTGACTGTTTATCGCTTCATATAATTGATAGTAATCCCCCATTGATCCGTCGTGTGAATTCATTGGTGATATTTTTAAGGTTGATGAACCCCAAAAAGGGTTTAAATGAATCCTGTAAATGGGGTCCGAGCGTTCAATTCTGAATTCATTTAGCAGTACAGGTTGCAACACGTTGACAAATTTCTCGCCTAAATGTTGGTTAATTTTTTTTAAGTGTTCAGGACTCCTTTGAAGTTATGTATTGTTTACTCACAAACAACCTTTAAGCAAATTTACATGTCTTTTTTTTTTTTAATCCATGGTGCATCACCTCATGAAGAGGTAAGGACGTTTAGGAGCTCGCGTGGTTGGAGCTTGGTACTCTCAACTTTAAGAATGCTTTTCTAAATCTGATTTACAACTTTTAGCATCAGTCAAAAATGAAAAAAAAAATCATGTTCGCGTGGTCTTTTTTCAGACAAACTGACTTAGGGTATATTATACTAATTGATTATTATTGAATAATAATATAAAGGGGATTGAAAATCACATCTACAAATCAATTGCTAGGAAATCTGATTATGCTAGTATCCCGAAATATATTAGTTTTCTCCTATTCGTTTTGACGACTTTGAAACGGATTATCTGCTTAATAAAACTAACCGAAAAACATGTGAAGTAACAATTGCACATTTCTTTTTATATCAGATGGTCATTATATTAACCATCACGGCCCGATGATAAAACATTCAACGTAATTGATAAAAGTAATTAATTGAATGTTGATACGGTACGAGTCACGATAACAGCTCCGGTCAGTATTCGCGATAATTGTTACACTGTCGCCTTCAGTGGCGTCAGATACTGACTAACTGATCTCAATTTTAAACGAAGCAACGCAGGCGGGTTTTCTTTTCGAAATGAATGTTATGTGCTATTGCTGAATTCATTAAGAAAGTCAAAATACTTAAAACGAATCTATATCACACAACTAATCTAAAACGATTATTTAAACATACAGGCATCGCATAGGCGTTATATGTTATAACTATGATATAGCATGTGATTTTACATTGTGCCCATTCTGACTCGACTCTGTGTACTTCACAGTACAACATTAATGCAGCATAAATTCTATTTTCTAATTTAATTTGGTATTAAATGGTGCCTAGAGCAACTAAGGAATGTAAGAAAAATAAAAATTCAAAACAAACAACTAAAAATCTACAATATTAGTAAAAGCAAGTACTCACTGAAAAGTTTCCAGGAAATGTCTTCTGGTGGGAAAAATCACTGTGCTAAAAAAACAACCTGGTATGTATTACAACTTTAAATTATAAACTGTTACATATTTTTTGAGTGTGAGCAGCAATCGGTAAATCAAACGATACCACCTTGTCAAATAACGTGTCTGTAGGTAGAACAAGGAACTGACAACGACCAGAACTGGCAGACACATGCAGGGGTGAAAACACAAAGTTTTATTTTTTTTAAATATCACTCGAGATAAAACAATGCGAATAACGTGAATAATGCCTACCGTACTCTGTTCTAATAGGTTATGCTTTTCTTCCACTTTATCGTTGACTCAAGAACAGTACGAGGTCAGTTTTAACGAGGGACCCTCCGACCCTCAAATCCAAGCAACAGAAGATCACATGGAAACTGTTTTTTGTTAAGGGTCCTTAGTTTATGGCAACGTTTTCCATTTTTTTCCCCTCAATATGGGGTTACACTTATTTAAGCAGGAGCCGTTCGTACCCCAGGACAAATCGAAGGTGAGCCCCATCGCATACACCGAGTCCCTTTACAATGAATAATTTTTTAACAACAATCCGATAATGTTAGTTTTAATACCTGAACTCCTTGAAATGCATGCTATGCAGTACACGGAGAAAGCCTCATACAAAATTATAATTGTGTTTATAATAATTAATTTAAAAAAAAATAATTACTCACAGGGGTTGAGGGGGGGAAACCCTAGGTTCACCTTTAAGCCACTCACTTCTCGTTGTAAATGAGTCGCCACGTTTCTCTGTAAAAAATATTGTGCTTTTTTTACCTGTAATTAAGTAATGTGAGGGACACCCCTTCATTCATGCGTGGGGTTAAAAATGAATCAGTCTATCTGAAATTTTATATGTATATTCCATAACACCTCGAAATATGACACTTAGTTTTTTAGATGCCAATGGGCCATTCTATGTCAACAACCGCACCCTTTACGCTGATCTCAACATCCCAAGAACTAGCCACTTCACGCTACCAGAACTTCCATTCCCGCTTCCCTGGCCATCCGTATGCTGATGCTCAATACTCCATCTCATCTCCGGAAACTATAATTTTTTTTAGTGATATTAGGGCGATAAATTGTCAAGCTAAGAGATTTTGTCTAATGGACCTTGAATTGATGAAGTAACAAGACGTTACAAATTGAAGTCCTTAGCACTCCTTAAAATACTTTGTATTGATAATTGTCATATTGTTATAATGTAATAATTGTCATGAATATGTAGCTGTAGTTCTGGACTAAAACACAATAATGGAAGGATGAAAAAAAATAAAATTAAATGAGTACAGTAGGACTCCTGTCGTTGATTTTTATATTTGCTTTCTCATTTCCTAGAAAATAGTTATATCTAAAATTATAGTTTTGTTCCTTTATACTTGTTGAAAAGCAATGTTCTGCGACCGCTACAGTTTAAAAAGTGTCTATTAGTGTAAGTGCAGCAGTAGATATCCCGTGAAAGGCGGGCCACTAAATCTGACTGAGGAGGTAAACCGTTTTGGCGGAGGTGGCCAGGATTTAGGAGAATGGAACTTGCACGTCGGCTGGAAGAATTGTGGCAATTAGTCAAGCTTAAGGCCCCTTCACCAATTCTCAGTTTCACTTTTCTTTTTCTTTCTTCTTTCCACACATCTTTCTTATTTCTTTCCTCTGACTTCCTGGGGGATATCCATCAGTTCGTTTGAAAACGCACAAAAAACTGGTAAAATAAATGTCCACTTTGGCCAATGTAAGGAATTCGAAAAGGTGTCACCTGTCAGTCAAACACAGGGGTAAACTTTTACTGTCAACCCTCAGGGAAGAGGTTCTACTTTTAAACATTTCCTGCACTATACGGGTAGTATTGCGTGTGTATTTTATATTATAGTAATTGTATTCAAACTATTTAAAAATTAAAGGAAAAGAGGGGGAAAAAAGGACACTTTTAAACATACGAGTACATAATCAACACCGCTATAGTTGACAGAAATTTAGTAATGAAAGTATGAAAATCGACAATAAAGTCACTATTGTCTATGGTATGTTCAGTCAAAGATCAGAATCTATCCAAGACTTGAAGTTCTGAATTTTTTACGAGAAAAAGTTTTGTCAGCCATTTGGATTGCTAATTACAACCACTAAAGTCGGTAAATTAACAGACAAAATAATACTTAAAGAGAAAAACTGGGTTGAGTGATGCATTGATAGAAAGCAATAGTGGTGGGGCCACTTTAGATGAACTTTGTGACTACCATAGAGTTTGATCGAAGTTTTCAAAGTTAAATTTTTTTCGAAATCTATATTGCTCAATTTAATGTGATACTGTTAATACTTCGAAATGAAATGAAACTCTCCCATATCTGGACCGCCATATACGTAAAAAAAAAAAAAAAAATCACTATCCTCATTTTTAAAATGAGAGTTAGGTATCTCACATGACGAAACTTAAATGGGAATTGACGTTTTATAAATTTAGAACGATGTCATGCTCATAAGGCACTGGCGATACATCGCAGCTTGGAAACCGTTGACAAAAAAACAAAACAAACAACTTTAAACAAATATTTTTGATTTAAAATTGTAAAGTTTATTCTAAATACATGAAATAAATGTATAATTACTTACATTTTTCTTTATTTCGTATTATTCTAGTCACTCTCCCATATCCGAATCATTCCCGCCCACATTAATCCGGATATGATATAGTCTATCGTATGTGCTGTACCTTTGAAATATATAAACTTTATCACACCATTCGAGTTTTATGAAAAGAACAATCACAGGATTATTACACGCCATTCAAGGTACAGACAGCGACGTACAGGTGTCATAAAACTGCCCTTGATAAAACCCGGAATTGGCCCCATGGATTTTTATAGTGACACAGTATATGGCCTACTTTGACAAGAACAAGTAAAAGTAAACCATATCCCACTTTATTAAATTTTTTTTAAATTTGACGTAAATTTCTCTTATTGTCCTGTGTATTATATGGTTTTCTTGCATATAAAAATTTGATTATTTTTTTGATTGTTTATGTAAGGATAGTATGTCTATAATTTAAATATAAGACCTTTTTGACAGAATTGCATTAATACATGTGAAAGTCAGTTGAATAAACTCTGTCATGCATGATGTATAGGACGATTAAGAGTTGTCTTAGTTAAGTCATTCTAAGATGTTAAAATTAATAAGTGAATCATACTTTTTTTTTTTTTTTAAACGTGGCTGCATTTTTGATGGCATGTGCCAATTAAGTTGAACATAACTTATCTTCTCCACGCAGATGTTAATCGTGGGGGATCAACCTCAGCCCATGATCAAGGATAGCAAATTTTAAGAGAATCAGACATAGCCAAAAAGAGCGACTTTCCCAGTGTTAGAAATTGGCGGAATAATAGCTCCATTTCATAATAGAGCGATTGCTATAATGTAATATATAGTGAATAAAATTGCTAACTTTGTTTACAGAGAAATTGATTTCAGTTTATTCACCCCATCTTCACTAATTGTCTTACAAAACGACAATTACAGTTTATAACATAATCTTCTCTATCTGATAACTGCTGCTCCACCTGGTGGGGGCCAGTGGGAGCAGCGTGGCAAATTCAAATTAAAGAGAGAATACTTTCATTACATATATATATTCTTGACGACCAATTTACTAGGTTTTTTGTGGCCGAATTAGATTGCGTTGCTAAGTACGTGTTTGACCTACCTGCAGCGCACTTCAAAATATTGTTCATAAATATTTCTGGCAATTCCCTTTTGCAAGGTGCTATCATCCGTCCCTCAGGCCAGATTTTAGGCCCTTGTCACTTGGATCATTGTCAAGAAAGCGCGAATTTGATACGCGGAGTGGTGAAACGAGATTGCTATTTGCTACACGTTTTGGGGCCAGATCATGATCTGAGGTTTATAACATTACTCACAGAAATGTGTAACCACAAATATATTAATTTTCACATCTTTTTGTTATGACTTGAACAGTGTATTTCATTCTACAGCTAATCCTCTCTGCCTATGAGTTTTTCAATTATAAAGTGAACTCATATAAATCCGAGATATTTGGAAAATGGTACGTTTGTAGCAACTTAGCCTTTTTCATGTTTAATTTGTTTCTGAAATTAATGTCTCTACTTTTCATAATAGCCAGATGGAAAACATTTTTTTCAACCCAGATAGCCCGCGTTGAAGAAGATATAAACAAAATTGTGAGATAGTCTTGTTGAATTGCTTTGGAGATTCAATTATCAAAAGAAGGTCCACTATCACGGTATAAGGTTCAGAGATGCCCGGATATATTTGAACAATTTTGCTACCGGTAAACAAACAGTCGGTCGGCTTTCGTCTGACCCGTTAGGGTGTGCCAGTTGATGGCTGATTCAAGTCGCATGTCACAATGACTATCACTCATTTAAACGAAAAATGCAAAAAGAAGTTATGCCCCTTGCTCCAGTGAGTTAAATTGGTAATCAGTGTTCTAATACAAGGTAAACTACGTATTGTTTTGTATTGGCGGATTTTTCTCCTTAATTGATTGTCTTTTTTGATAGCGATTTTTTATTTATTCACTAAATTGGAATATGAGGTAAATTTAAAACTGGCTCGCAACAGGTTTTACTGCCAAATATCCCACTGTTGTCAAACGCCAGGGAAGGAGTGTTGTTCGTTTCCAGTCCTTAGAACTTAAATTTAAGTTGGTCAAATGGACAGAACCACAGACTTTCAGAACATGAGTGAGGATAGGGGTGCTAGGGCCTTATGGCATCGTTTTACATTTACAGTAGCGATGTCCCTGCAGTTTTACGATTGTATTAGACAAAGGTGAGGATTATAATGATAAGTCTTACTAAATAGGAGTTGACGAGAGGAGTCGGATGAGCGTATAGGTTTTTATGGAATTAAAAATATCTTGACGATATTAGGTAAAAAGAACAGTTGTCACTGCGAAGGGATAATATTGTAATTTTGATTGGAATGTTTGTATTCGCTCGAGGTTTGGATGTCTCCCATAGTTATAGTATGTAAGTTCAAATTTTTTTGGACTTAAATTTAAGTTAGTCAAATGAACGGTGTCCTCGCCGAGTAAAGGACGCAACAAGTTAAGAAACACTATCTAGAGATAACTGTGGAAATGTCGTTAGCTTATTTTATTTATATTTTTTCTATATTCAAATTTATAAGTACCTCGATGAAAACTTTATTCATAAGCAAGAGCGATGGTTTTAGTATTTTGTTTTCAGTTTTATACATTGCATAATTATTGTATATTCTTTTTATTTGTTAAAACGCCCCAAGCTCTAAAATTTACAACGAAAGCAAATCATGAATAGCTATATTTTTTCTCAGTCAGTTTGAAGAGTTACTTTTCAAAACTGTATTTTATTAGATATCTTTGATTTTTTTTGTAACGTTGCCGACTTTAATGAGTCGTAATCGTGGAGAAAATAAATCAAAACTTTAAATCTTAAGTAGCTTGTTAGCTGTGAATTAAAATGTTAAAGAAGTTTTAACGTTTAGTTTTCTTTTTGTATCATTTTTCATTATTGACTAGTTCATAAAAATTTCCGACTGATTGCATTGATTTTTCCATCGCTATAACAGAACAGATACACGAAATGGAATTACCTCAAACCTGTTTGAAAGTAAAGCCTATCTCTTCGGTGTGAAAAATAAACTTAATTTTATTATATAGTCCTTCCATCGTAGATAGGATGGGATTTTGAAATATTTTATTCACTTATATCGCTTTAAACCATTTTAAGAATCGAAAAGATTTCTTATTTGGAATTCATGGTAAGTATTCATAAACTTTGAAAATTCCTTTTGTAAAGCATTCAAATTACTCCCTTTACATACTTCTTTATAAATATTATATTTTTAACGTTCTTCTTTTTCTTTTTCAGTTGTTACTTTCTAGACAACCAATCAGCCAAGGTAAACCATTCAATTATTAATTTTCAATTCATTTATTAGAATATATATAAAACAGATCTACATTTTCTTTAAGCAATTTGGGAAATCTGCTTTCGGTTTCCAAAAATTATGTAGATAGGAAAAATTTTTTTTTCTGGAATCGTATCTTTATGAATAATTATAAATAAATTCAATTTTGAGTAAACAATAACAGAAACATAACACGACGAATAAAAATAATAAAGTGAAATTAAATGTAAAACTCAATTAAGAATAAAAACCAATTTAAAACAATTCCGGTAAATAAATACATAGATAGATAGTTATAAAAATAAAGTAAAATAGTCGGTAAAATATTATATTAAATTAAATGAAAACCTTGAAATTATAACTTACTATTGTAAAAAAGAAGGAAGGTGCTGCCCAAACATATATGCACACAAATATATGTATATAGTCTAATAGCAAAAAAAAAAAAAAATATTAACCAAGTTAGCAAGCAAGTCTCTGTCCGCATGGTGAGGCACTGTAGGAATAGGAGGGGTTTTAAGGTTTTTAAAGGTGAAGGATGGGGGTTGGATATTAAGAGAGGGAAATTGCCAGAGAGTGATGTGGTGAGTCGAAAGGAACGGTCGAAAGCTGCAGTTTTGGTGGGAAGGTGAATAAAGGTCAGAGTGACGGGTCTTGGCCGATAGGATATTGTATATAAAAATAGGGTGTTATGGATTTTTGATTTGGAAAAGGTGATGTTGGGGTACCCCGGCCAAATAACGACGTCGATAAAAACTAATCGATAAGAGGTAACCGGAAAGTAACCTTCTCAACTTGGGTAGTTACAATTGTGCAATGGATGTTTGCTGTTAATTTTTTGTGTCTTACAACTAAACCGGGTCGGGTCGGGTGTGTTTTTTACAAAATTGTCAATTGCCTGCAGATATTACATGCTGTTTGAGCTCAGTATACTATGTTTATCTTCATTAAATTGTACATTCTATTTTATTTGGACTTAGTTCATTCATTGTAATTAACCCTGTATCACATAACCGAACAGGATGAATCAAGAAAATATTGTCGATAGGAAGGGTGGGGAAAAAAATTAGATTATAGTAGTTAAATGACTTTCTTTTTTTTTTAATTTAAGGGCAGAGCAGTAGATAGTAAGTTGAATTTAAAATTAGTTAATAAAAAAAAATCGATTATCTTTTAAAAATAAACATTGAGATTTTGCAAGATGGTGCTCTGGGCTCATGGTAGTGATATTGAACATAAAGATTTCATCTGCCTCTAATACCGTAGGTAAACAGACTCCAACCATCCAGCTCTTTTGTTTTTATCTCTGCAAATACCGTGCAGCTTCCAGCACTACCCTTCCTAGCACCACCTCACTTTTAAATCTGGATTCTTCAATATTAAGTCCGGTCGCCGTTTTGGCACTGGCCTTCCCTTCATAGAAAAGTTGCAGAAATTATGAAATTGGGATATTAAAAATGCTGGTCAAACTTCATCCATGGTTTTCGGCAGACTATTTATTTTCTACATGTTTCGTCTTCCTATGACCAGGACAAAACCGAAATAAAGTTCTTGTTTTATTTTTTTACGTAATAGTTCCTTTACTGTTAAATTATTTTTTACATTGAAAACTACTTATATCTAATGCAACTATTGGATGAGGGATTTCTAGGGAATCAAATTTTTAGATTTTTGCATCTAAAATCTGGAATAAGCTTAAAAACGCACTACGTTATTAAGATAAGCTACTTCAAAATTACCCATAATTAGTAGAAATTGAGGTACATGTTGTAATAAACAGTGCTTACAGATTTATTCGAATAAATGCCATAAGAACTCCTCGAGCTTATTTATTTTTATTATACTTGTTTTTATTTCCACATGACATATCTGCTTAATAGTCACAATAGTAAAATTTCAAAACCACCTTTGATGAAAACAGCAAACGGGACGAGGCATTCTGGTCGAACAAGGATAAAATGTACTTGGATCTGAGCTCAGCCTGAAACATAAAAACCTTCTTTATATACTCAAAATGGTTGAACCTTCAGGCCGGTTTCTTAGATGAACATGGGATCAACAGGGAAAAGGACATATGCTTTTCTAAAATGAACAAAATATTTAGTTAACTCAATAATTGGGAATTTGAATATTATAAAGAAATTTGTTATCTACATTTCAAAAAACTTGAAACATGAAACAAAAATGTATCATGAAAATAAACAAACGCCTTTACAACAGACAACATCACCGTCCCTTATAATTTGTAAGCCATCTACAATCTGAACCATAGATTATTGATGCCGAAATGTTGAGAGGGGGGCTGTGATGGGTGAGTTCCTTCACGCCTCCTTGATCGGCGGACCTTTACACACCCAGTTGCCCACCGTCCTAGGCCCTTTAATGCGGAACACTGGTGGTTGTCTGGGTCACTCCAACCGTCAGTATTTAATTACATGTACATACATATTTGGTGATATATTTGTTTTTGTATCACTCAAAATTTTTATTTGTTTTTCAAAAAATTTAGCTACTTACATGAGTAAAATTCTGTTGTTTTTTTATTTGTTTGATACTATAACAAAGTACTTGATTTGAAAAATAAATTAGTTTGTACAGCATTATTAATTGGAATGTAAGAATTCATACATAATTGAAAACAATTCATATTCATACAGAATAAACAGTCATATTCTGGTTCCCCCACCTCTAGGGTTATTCTCCCACAGCTGGGGTGGGAAGGAGCCGTTTCGCCATGAGGTGAAGGCCAGATAAGGGGCAAGAGAGCCATAGACGCTCAGGACATAAGTGGGGATAGGAGCCTGTGCCAGGGCCCCATGACATATTTTGACATTTACAATACCGAAACCACTGCAGTTTTAGGCGGCGATGAGGATTATAAGGATGAGTGATACTAGATAGGAGTTGACGAGAGGATTCGGATGAGCGGACAGGATCCGTGGAATTCGGAAAATCTTGAGAGTATTAGGTAAAGGGCAGGTGGCACTTTGAAGGGATAAGTTTGTTATGTGGATGGGAGAGTCGACTACTTTGGATTGGAATGTTTGGCTGTTCACCAAAGTTCTTGGCCGTAAGTTCAAATTTTGTTAAGAAAAAAAAAAGACTTGATGATGACTCTACTTAAGGGAGGGGATCTATTTTCATTCAGGTACGCAATGACCGTCTTTCATCTATCTGTATGTATGTTCTCCGATAATGTTTTTACATAGGATTACATGGATCTGATATTTTAAATTTATACATATACAACATTTCGAAATATGCTACTAACCATTTGATCAAAATGCAATAAGCGAAAATATATGGCCAGGATTCGGAGTATTAATTGTTGTTCATAGATGAATGATGGCAGTGTGGAATTTCGGAAGGCTGTGGATTTATTTCCATCTCGACACTGTATTTCTTTAAAGGCTTCTTTATTGTGGAAATGTCTATTGGGACTGTAGTGCTCTGAATGCTTCATTCCATAATTAAAATAATTTAACATACTGGTCTCTGGGCTTGTGTGAAATTATATCTTTTTACACACAGATTTTATGGTAATTATAACACTACAATAGTATCTAATTACACCAAACCCAAGGTTTATCCCCATAAAAGTTACTTCAAAAGCAGGGATAGGATAATTGATTGTTCCTATAAAGAGATAATTATAAGAATTGCCCTCATTCTTTTAAATTACCTCTTCTGCTTGGTAAACAAAGCATTTAATTAAAAATAATTATATGTTATGAGATTCTCAAAGACCTGGTTTCTATTGGTAAAATAAAATATAGTCATACTTTTAAATATATATTTTACTGAAATTATCAAATAAATGTTTAGTGAATTAAATTGTTAGGCCTATAGATGGAGATTGAATGTTTGAATTAGTATTAGTTATTGGGCCGTTATTAACCTCCTACTACTTCATTTGTTCATAAATATAATATATACAAAATATTTATATCATTATTTTCTCTTAAAGGTAAAGTTGTTTTTTCAGCACTGTCAATTACATTACATAAACTTTACATCTTTATTTATTTATTTCTAACGGTCTATTTTTCCCCCAAAGTTAAGGGAAAATTAAAGATAAATAATAAAATTTTGGAAGCCAACAATAGTTGTGCGTTTCAACAATTTAATGTCATTCCGGTCGATTTTATTTTATTCTTAGTTGAAAATTGGATTTTTAGTGACCAAGATGGTTTAACAAATAAAACAAAATATTTCTGAGTGATAACAAGGTATCAATATCGATTTAATATAATGTTTTGTTATCCCACCGAGTCCAACGATTTTCTGTTGACTGTTACTGTTCATTTGATCTGTTTATGTGTATTTAAAAAATAAAAAGAGTACAATTTAGTTCGTAAATTTCATAAAAGTTTAAATTTGAATGATACAAAAATTAACGATGCTACAGACCCAAGGATCGACTAGTTTTAACTATCCGTGTAATTATTAATCTGTTGATGGCATTTATAAGTGCTTGTAGAAGATCACACATTTTTTGGTCCTTGGGAAAATTATTATGGCTACCTCTTTAGCCCAATGTTGTATGCAACGAAGCTCCTACAATAGTCCAGCCCATAGTCGGAAAAGTCGCAGGCCACTGCCAGACAGATAACTTCCGGCCTTCGCTCTTTACAGGATTATGTGGGTTTTTACGGTTACTTTCCAAAGCCACATGGCATTTCTGGAACTCGGGCTCAGCATATAAAAGAAATTTCCAACCTCATCCAGAATCTCTTTAAAGAGCTAAGGTATAAAGGTTGTAGCAACCAGGTACAATTCTGTGAAAATGAAATACCTTCCCGATCACTCGACCGTATACGTGCAATATATATGAATAGAAAGCACTTCCGTGCCTAAAAATTTATCTTAAAAATTTGGGAGCGAAGGGGGGAAGGAAAAAAAAAACCGTGCGCAAAATTTCAACTAGCCCCATCACTTTTAATAAATTCAGTCCATTAATGTATCATTATACATTTTTACAATGCAGATCACTATAAGAAGAAAACAGAATTTGTTTTAAGAAATTTATATAACTTCGTAATAGCCTTGTGCGAGGGGCGAAGCCGCGAGTCACTGTAGGGATTGTAGTCGTGTGTGATCATCTCCTTCCTTTGCAAGCGTCAATTTTATATGAGAATGTTTTGGACCCACGCACCCCGTCTCCGAACGCGAAGTATGAGTGGGGTCCAGGGAGCGGAGCTCCCCCTGTTTTGGTGGAATTGGCCCGTCAAAAAAATCCGTTCACGTGGTAGAAAATCCATCTTCTCGGAATGTCTTTAATTTGCCCAGTCGAGCAACATCATCGACCTGAAAAACTTTGTTCATTGGAAGTTGAAATTATGACCCCCCCCCCCTCACTCGCCCATAGTAAGAGATAAAGGGCAAGATGAAGTATAAAGTATTAAACAGGGGAGACTTAGTGCCCCTGGAACGGTGCTTGAACAGTTACAGGCGGTCGTAAAGCCACTAACCAAGTCCCCTGGATCACACCCCAACGGCAGCAGCCCGTTAATCTGAGGCATCAAGTCGTAATCGTGATTCCACCAGCTGTTAAGGAGCAGTCTTCTCAAATTCAAATAAGACACAAAACTGCTAACAATGCTGTTCAATTAAATGTTACTTTTAACGAATGGGACATTCGGTCTCTTACTTTATTAAGCATTTTTAACGACTAGGGTCTTATCAACCTTATAAAGATAAACGATAGCTTAGTAAACGAGGAGGCTTTTAACATGGGCACTGACCAGCATAGTAAATAGTCTCTTTTAACAACTTGTCTAACTTGAAAGATAAAATAGAAATTAATCATATGCACAAATTATTAATTATTAATTGGAAACAGTGTATTGTGACTGTTTATGACAAGAATACTTGGAATTATGGTAGTGCCTTTGACAGGTTTATTGAAGAAAAAAGATTAATTAATTCCGAAAGGTATTAATTAAATCCGAAACAAGCTATGGGTATTATAATTTTATACCGACAAAACCTCACAATCACAATACAGAACCGATTGCGAAAATCGGAAGAATTTAAATATTGCAGATTTAGCCATCCATATTCTTATATAAACTCCCTGTATAAACCTTCCCCAGATTTTACCCGTCGTCACTCGGTCACACTCTCTCTTCCCGCTTAGACGTAAGACGGTACCTACTAACCTTTTACCTCGTTGTACTTTTAAATAAATTCTTCTTAAAAAGTCTTATCAGTATCTATAAACTTCTTTAATTGGCCATCGTTGACCAGAGCACATCGTAGATCTCGTATTAGCCGTAGAAGGGATTCCACCCGACATCTAACACTGCCAGTGACATTACACCCAGCTTAGCGCTCATCAGGCCTTCGGTAAACTCTCATTCATCCACATGGAGTGTAAAGTGAGAAGCGTGGCTCATCTGAAAACGGCTATATGACATTTATGAACACGCTGGTTATGGCTATAAGGAGTAATGACAGAAATTATGCGAGTAAACAAATTTAACCTGACAAATGTCGGCCCCTTAACTGTTAACTTTGAAGCATTCTTAACTCATTGCTTGGTAGCTATTAAATATTTTCCGCATAACTAGACATGCATTAACTTTATAAAGTTTCACATTAAGAATTTCATAGATATTTAAAAAAAAGTTTAGTATCCTAGTATTTGTAATTCTTGTACAATCATCGTTTTTATTTTGGGGGAGCCGGTTTCAAAGTATTTATATATATATATAAGTTAAATTGATCAAATAAAGTAAAAAGAGAAATGGTAAAAAATAAGGTAGGTTTCAATATATATATATATGATTCCGTAAACAAAATTAAGTATTGCTAACCAAAAATAACAAGTAGTTATTTCACAATCGCTGAATAAAGACGGAATCATGCAACTATCGAGAGTTTTTTTTACATTCTAAGTAGCAAATATTTTTGCAAATGGATTTTATACCTCCTTTTGTTTATTTTAATTTGTTGTTTAAGTTCACTATATTTGAGGAAACAAAATTACGGAGTTGCAGCTAGTTCATAAAGAGAAATATATATTGTAACATTCATGATATTTGAGAATATCATGACCAGGAACCCTCACATCTGGTAAGCATCTTCCCTTATGCTCCTAGGATTGGGGATGAGATAAACGGGCAGTCTTAGCATAACCGTCGAATGGAACACAGTTAGCAAGCTCCCGATTTGGCGGTTACCATACAGGAAGAGAGGAGAAGAACCAACAGCGAAAGAAACGTTGATTGGATTACAGGAAGATCATCGATTGGGTGATATTAATATTGTTTCTTATTATGGATCCATTATAAGAAATTGAGCTCAAATTTCATGTTTTTTGTAATTAGTAGTAACTATCCTAATTTAAAAGGAATCGAATATTTTTTATACTTTTTGTCAGCACTCTATATAATTATAATTATTTGTTATAACCATCTTATTTGAATATATTTCACAATTCCTAGTTTCTCAATTTATTAATAACCACAACATTAGCCTTGAGACCGGGTGATTCAATCGGGATAAATTTCTATGTCAAAGACATAAAAACAATTTGAATTAAAGATCTCATGACGGACCTACCAAATTAGTTAAGTTAAATTGATCAAATAAAGTAAAAAGAGAAATGGTAAAAAATAAGGTAGGTTTCAATATATATATATATGATTCCGTAAACAAAATTAAGTATTGCTAACCAAAAATAACAAGTAGTTATTTCACAATCGCTGAATAAAGACGGAATCATGCAACTATCGAGAGTTTTTTTTACATTCTAAGTAGCAAATATTTTTGCAAATGGATTTTATACCTCCTTTTGTTTATTTTAATTTGTTGTTTAAGTTCACTATATTTGAGGAAACAAAATTACGGAGTTGCAGCTAGTTCATAAAGAGAAAGCTAATATGCGATGGAATATATAAAATTGCTGATTAGCGTTGTGATTAGATGTGTTCCGGTTGCCAGTCCCATCAATCCTGCATGTATGCACATCGGTCTCAACGCAGTCTAAAGTCATATTTTATTGGCATGTTTGCATTATCCCGGATTGCAAGTAAGATTGAACTGTTTATGGTAATGTGAACGGTTTATAAAAAGCTACTTTCGCTTAGGTGATCTGATTTTTTTTTTATCTTAAAGTAGGTTCGTTAGATTTTATTTCTCAGAAGTAGAAGAGCTTTCAAAATTCTTCTCGATAACTCAACATTAATGATATTCCAATCTGGGCAATAGCCTAGCTCTAATTTTTACTCTACTCTCAAACAGGTAAGGGTAAATAATCTTTCATCTGCCTGTAAGATAATGGTGGTCCTAAGATGATTCAATCGATCTGGATCCTTAAACTCCTGATTTAAAAATTTCTCAAAATTTGCAGAAGCCCAGAAACCATCACTTCATATAGAGGAAACGACAATGTAGTCAATAAAATGTAGTTTTGTTATGGCATTATATATCAAATATTTTAATAAACCAAGCAAATAATAATATTTCATAGTTGTGAACTTCAATCCAACTATATTTTTATTTTTCTAAAAACTAATGTAGCAGTAGTATTAAAGGTAGTCAGTCAATGTTGCATTCTTCAGTGAACAGGAAAGTCAAATTAGAATCGGTACTCTGCTTACTTCTCTAAAAAACATAAATTGTTTTATTTATTTATTGACTTAAGTAGATTTCTTCGCCTGTATGACATTGATGTATAAGGAGTGCGTCACCTACCGAAAAACGCAGAAAAGAAGTAGTTCCAAAGTAAGGTGGTACGTGTCGCAGTAAAAACATCGTGGTTTCTCCGGTCATCTCGGATACCGAATGTACCTAGGTACTGCATACTCATGGTTATTCCGATAGTCTACTCTATTAGTTCCAAAAAATAGCTGCCAAGGGTTTTTTCCATTCGACTGATCGAAAATAATTAATCGAGTAAAGCCTACCAGAGCCCTCATGTGTACACTGTGAACCAAACAATATAATGTAATAAGAGTTTAAATGTTAAAGTTATGATCCATATTCCATTGTTGTATTTATCCTATGTCAATATCAAATAGTAAAACGTTAATTGTAGTTGTGATGCATGCAAAAAAATTAAAATGAATGGTATTTATTTTGCTATTATATGGATCAACTTGCTAGAGAAAGGGGTTTCCTCTGTAGAGAGAGATTGTGGATAAGGAAATAGCCATAGAAGACTATTATTTGGAACATAAATTTGAAGGGATGACTAGCGGATGTTTGTTACTCCAGTCCATGATGCGTTAGGATCGGGCACTAAATCCCGTACAATATCGCCAGGAACAAACATGATGGGACGTCATATATCTTTAAAGGAGCTGGATAGGTTTGAACCCCGCAAACGTTATCTAAATTGAAACGGCGAAGTCCGGGGTATAATTTTTCTCCTGGTCAAGCCAGGGCTCACCCTCTCCAGGTACTTACAGTAACTTGGACTATATACATATAGTATGATGGTATGGTATATTTCAAAATCGAATTGTAAATATAAAATAGTCAAGTAAAAATAAACCATCGCATAATAAAAATCTTCAAATTATCTTATCTTCATTTATAAATCATGTTGATTATATTAAATATTCAATCCGTTTGTTAAATGTAAAATTGTGTGAGGTGCAATGGTTTGAGAAAGGGGAAACCATAGGGAAGTAAGATTTGTTTCAAGTTGGAGTTAGAATGTTTATTAGGACTCTTAAAAGTGGCATTTATGACGGGTCTTGCCGATAGGGGCCGAGAACACCGGAAGCATTTAGTCAGTATTAAGTCGCTTTATACTATGTGCAATTCTCACATCAGCAACTACTAAGCCAACTTAACT
Organism: Acanthosoma haemorrhoidale; assembly: GCA_930367205.1. Classification (NCBI taxonomy): domain Eukaryota; kingdom Metazoa; phylum Arthropoda; class Insecta; order Hemiptera; family Acanthosomatidae; genus Acanthosoma; species Acanthosoma haemorrhoidale. The sequence goes on from OV884011.1 coordinate 98,609,489, forward strand.
ATTTTTCAACCTCGTCATATGGAGGGAGAAAGAACCACCAATGATATTGGAGAAAAGAGGGCGAAATAGCGAGGGGGTAAACAAGAGCAGGAGAGCTTATTCCTCGATCGCCACCACTAGTCGAATCAACATCAGACGTTCTTATTTCTACTCTCCATCTGCAATACCAAAGGAAGCTTTCAAGAAATACAACCTCTGCCACTCAAGACCTCCTAAAAACATTATTTTCATACAGCCTTATATTTTGCAATTCAATTCAAATCATTCATTCAATTTCAAATTTATAAGTATATAATAATAATTAAATATAGTAATAATTAATGCTGTTCTTAATAAATCTTTCCTAAAATCCTATTTATGATTGAATATCATTATTGCATCCTCTTGTCTAATAATTAACCCTAATTAAAAGTAAATTCAAATAAACTCAACATATTCCTAGACAAAGTAGCAAGATAATTAGTAAAGTAATCTACATAAGTTAATTTCATTCAAAAAATTAAATTTTAGAAACACAAAATAAGGGCAGACAACAGGGGTTTATATAATAACATATGTATTTACCGTGATAGTTGATGCAACTAGGAAGGACGTGTTGCTTCCAATATTTAGTTCACAGTCCTATGAATTTGTTAACGTACTTCCCCCTTAGGTATCTTACAGAAAATTTATTTATTTTTTATAGACTGTTGGCACTTAAAAAGGACAGGAACCAAAGTTATGCCTAAAAATCATTAATTGTATTATTTTTTTAACCGCCAACGACGCCTTTAATTGTGTGATAAAAACTAATACTTGACTTCAAAAAAAATTAATTAGTCAACTAACCCCACTAAAGTGATGTACAAGTCCTCTATAGAATATCCTCCCCTATACTATAAAGGGTTTATAATGTTATAAAAAAAAAACACCGAGCGAGTCTAATCCTCCAAAAGTTAGGAATGATGACTAGGCTAATAAGAAGTGATGTTAAAAATAAAAAATATCATCAATTTTCAATCTATCACCATCATATAAGAAAAATTATTATTGTAGTGATGTAGTATACTAAATTGAATGTATAATGAAATTAGCGACAGTCGAGTTGAACAAATAACATGAAAACAATTTCAGATGTAGTGGATGTTACAATTATGCTTTCCGAAATTAAAATACAGTGGTTTTCACTGCACTCGTGTAGTATTTTTAATTCGAGGCCTAATTCGGAGCTACTGTACACAATAAATAATTTTTGTTAACCTTTGTATAATAACCAGCGTGGATGTGATAATCGTATAAAGAAAGGCTGAAAAATGCCACCCCTTAAATCGTGTCGCCCCCATCGTCCCCCTAGGCTGCTGGTTGCCAACCATCTTCACGACTCCAGTACAACGCTGCAGTTTACCAAATGATTTATATATTTGTCTTTTAAATTAAATATTGTTCAGCAATCAATGATAAGAAATAGTTGATCTACGAGGAATAATATAGTAAAAAAAAAGCCTGTCTATCTGACACAAATTACTACTTTAATGCTGTCTTTAAAACAAGTCTAATAGAATAACTCCTTGGCTAAGCATGCCGTGATAGTAAAGTACAATAGATAAACGTCGAAGAAGCTAAATGAGAAAAGTAACAGCGCCGTCAAGTTTAACTTTAAACGGGTCCAGTCTGGAAGGGGGAAATTAAATGTAAAAGTAAACCTTCTGGAGGTGAGCGGTTAAAGTTTTACCATCTTGGTTTAATTATCGAGAATGAAGGAGGAAGAAGCTAAGAAGATGGGAGGATGGCCTTAATAAAGAGGAGATATTAAAGGGAGCTGACGAGCGGGCACCGGAGCACTGGAGGCAGGCTCAGGTTTACGGCCCGAGGCTAATACCGCACAACTCTCCCCTTTAATCTCAACTTACCCCGGCCCACTTACAGCTCATGGTATCCGTGCTCCTCTTCTCATCTTTGGTTAATATACTTTTAGTTGCGATAGTTCGCCTGATTGTCTTGGTCTTGACAGTCGCCGTCAATCACCTGCCGTAGGGCAACTCCAAGAGAGGCAGGAGTGAGTTAGGATTGAATGCATGGCTCATCGATTGGTTCAACCACTGCCATGTGTATTATACACTTCAAAGGGTCGACAGAAAAAGTCCCTTAAAGGTGTCCTACCCAAAAATTACGGCAATTCTACACACAAGCATTTTCGCCACCTCGGAATGCCATAATCAAAGTCTTACTGATGGTCTGGTGCCGTTGTGGAGTATGTATATATTCAAAAATAACACCATCTGACGAACATTTTGGGCGGGCCGATTTGAACATAATTAAATATATCTGACTTTGAAAGGGTAGCAAAATTGTTTGTGTCTCTAACGAATGTTACTGTAGCTCGGCGCTTTAGAACGACAGCATAGCCCGTCGAAAACGTTCGGGCGAGAATCAATGAAGCTATGAAGGGACAGAAAGTGTTTTATTTCTTAATAATCGAGTCTATTTAACACCAGGGTGTCATATTTGCGCCTCTGTCTCTGGTGGCTTCTCACAGCGTCATGTGTATTAACAATACGATATTTGTTTGTACGCTAATTTGTTGAGACCACGGCAGTTCTCTTGATTGGACAAGTGTTGTTTCAGCCTTCCTGATCGGTCGTTGCCACTAATACTGCTTAGGTACCGTGAAAAGAGTTAACTTATATAAATACTCTGGACCAAATCCTTACCATGTTCGGGGATATCCTCATTTATGCAGGAACTCACAAGATATTCCTATTCGATGTCGTTGAGTATTTAATCCTCTGTAGTATAGTGAACATTTAAAAATCAGTGATGGCTACTCGCAAGACTTGACTCCAGCTTAAAGATATGACATGTCTTTTTCTTAAAACATTTTTTTTTTCCTAAGAAATTTAAGATGAAACTCTTAACACATAGAATCTCCATTTTAAAGTAAAACATTACTGTGATGGTTACCTTAAATTTCATTTATATATTTATGGCGAAGCCCAATAACCATTAATTTGTCGCCTCCCTACAGCAGTTTGGATTATGATTAATTACATTAGTCAGGCCATTTATCATAATTGATTGCTACATCGGCCGTTATAAATTAAGCAATTCCATACGCGGAAGCCTCTCTGATAGCCGGGCTGAATAACCTTCATAATTGGTGAATTAAAGCAGCTTATGAAAAATCGGAGCTCAGTTCTAAATTATCTTATACATTTCTTTAACCCACTTTTAATAACCAACTGCTTTATTTACTTCAATTATTTAAATTGGTTGTCAGATACTTTTAGTGGACATTTAAAAATCCTTCTGCTTAGGTTAGTTATAAAAATATGTTAAACGCAGGTCGTTTGTATTTTAAAATGGAATCATTCTCTATGATAGTGTAGTAAAATTCAATTAACAAATTTAAAGTAACAAACAGCTGGTAAAATGCATGTAAAAATGGTTATCTACACAGAGTAGAGCAACAACAATGACCAAACAAATCTTATCTCACAATTGAGTGCGAAAAATATAAACCTATTTACAATAAAGGGTTATCCGTCTAATTAAGTATATTATATATTTGCTGCTTAACAAATAGTTGTGTTTTAGCTTTATATAAATTGACCCGATACTGAACAAAACCCTCGGATGCCACTTGAAAACATACAAAATGTAGGATTTGTAGATAAAACTGACTAAACATCAGCAATAGAATCTTCACTCACAAAGCTGTTCACATGAATAATTTAATAAGACTACTTTAAAGAGATAAACACATAAAGGGGGCTAGTATTAAAATTTTGTTTACTCAAGGTTGATAAACTTGTCCATGTTGTTGTTGGTTCCTTTTTTGATAGTGTAAACGTTGAAAATATTTTATGGGTGTGAACGAACTTATCGTTATCGTATCCCGGATGTAGACGATAAAAAAAAAAAATGAATAACGCAATTGTTTGGTTTATAACTGGCTTTATTCTCCTGATCCTCTATATACACATTACAGGTTGGTTTACCTTAGGCTATGTGGCATTAGGCTTAACACCACCGTACCACTAGCCATAACTCCCCCCTACCAGTTTACGGACATTCCCCGTAAACTCATAACATGCGAGACAACAGTTATGTAACTATAAAAAAAAAAAAAAAAAATCAGACTCTGTTAATCATAAAAATATGAAAATAAATAAAAGTTTTCCATATATATCTAAACTCACAGCACAGACCCATACAAAAAAACAACACACAAAACAATAAAAAAAATATATATGCCTTTCGGGACTGGTACGCTGAGGTCGCTTATCTCGAATTGATCTCCATCACCTTTGACGCACACCTGAGGGGGTTCTTGTTCTTCTCCATACCCTCTGTGCGTTTACCTCCATCGGTTCCGGCCTATACCTCTCTGTTTGCTGAAAAATGTATGGGCACTGTCTCGCGATCTGTCCTTTAATTCCGCGTTCAAAACATTTTATGCGCGGGCACTGCATTTTTCCACATCCGTGACGTCTTCTGCCCTCCTTCCTCCCGCTGGGTCTCAGTCTCCCTTGTCTTGGTCTCCTTCCTTCAACCACCGCCCCTTTTTTCTCCGCATACTGCTGATCCTTCCTCTTCCATGCTCGTTGCAGCATTCTCGGCCTCCTGTACATTACCTTGGACCACGACCACCCTGTCTCTTCTGCCTCCAATTTTTCTTCTTCACGGGCGCTATGGTTCATTAAATCTTGGGCGCACTCAATAAACGACCGGTCTCCCGGTAGCCTATCTTTCTTGCCTGTATCCCTGGCCAACTGTACCTTCAGGATGCTAGCTAGGAATGCCGTCCTAGCCAGGATCCTAGCCAGTGGTAAAAACCACTTCCTTTAGATTCACCGTTTCTCTCATTTTTTGAGTTATTTTGTTGAACTTTGCCAATAGTTCTCCGGCTTATTGCCCTTTCGTTTGACCGTCTAGTCTCCCTGAACATCTGGAAGATGTCCTCTTCTGGTATCCATCTGCCTTTCTTTTACCATGGCTCATGGGGTGTCTTCGCCGGCCTGTATTAGTACGCTCCTTTTTATTCTGCACACTAGGTCCGCTTTGATTGATTTTGCGTCGCCAGAGTCGAGTAAACCCGCACTTCCCTTCGCCTCTACCCTTTCCATAATCTTATCACCACCTTTGAAGAAATGGTTCTCCTGAGAATTTCTTCAGGTCCTGTGACGTCGCCGCTCGCACCTTATTCCAAGGCTGTTTGTAATTCCAAAGCCGCTGGTCGTAATTCTACCATGATACTAGGTCACTTTTTTCCAGTAAAACCACCAATAAAACAACAGGAAAAAAAATTTTACTCACACGTTGTTTAAACGAATACTCCCGGGTTTTGGCACCAGTTATCGTCTCACGGCTGTAGACGATCAAAAAAAAAGAATAATTAAAGAGGTTAATAGTACAACGCAATTGTTTGGTTTATAACTGGCTTTATTCTCCTCCTGATCCTCTATATACACATTACAGGTTTGTTTACCTTAGGCTATGTGGTATTTGGCTTAACATGGCCGTACCACTAGCCGTAACTTATACATATCCATATATTATATATACGGACAAAAAAAATATAAAACTATCTTAAAGTGATTCCCATACTTACCTGACCCTCAAGAGTCATAACTCATCATAACGAACGCAAAAGAATATGTATGAATACATTTTATAATAGCAAAATTTACGATCTAATACTGAACCGGTTGTGGCTTTAATTTTATAATTGTAGCGACTCTAACCACATAAGTGTTAAATTACCCTATACTCTGGTGCATATATAATGTATTGTAATTAGATGTAAAACATGGTAAAAGCTTTTTATAGCAAATAAACGCATGGACCGGCAGTCGTAGCAAGTCAGGTAACAGCAGGTGCACTGGCTAAAAAGCTACCTGCAGTCATAAAACAGACCCGGTAGACCTAGGGTCACCTTCTGGCGGTCATAAAATCTAAAAGCCATGCCATAAAACAGTCCTTTAGGGGACGAGGAGTCACGTACCTCGTGGCAGGTGTGACATCATAAACATACCCCTTTCAGTCCAGGCTCCGCCTTCCGGTCAGGAGGGGGTGTAATATTTAAACCAGGGGGTTTCGACCTGTAGGCCTACTTTACGGCTTGGACGGGATACTACCACATGCCTCCTCCGGTAGATACTGAACAGAACCACATGTTTGTATCACCGAAGCAGCTCAAGGCGATTCTTCGCCGGTGTCAGAGAAACCGAGCACCAGGGCACGACGGGATACAAACAGTGCTGCTCAAACAAATGCCGAGGAGAGGGATAGTACAACTAGCAAACTTATACAACTCTTGTATAAGATTGCGGTACTTTCCTGATACGTGGAAACAAGCCATCTTGTTCCCATTACTAAAGCCAGCCAAGAGCGGAGATCACCCAGCCCACTACCGCCCGATCAGCCTGTTACCTCAGATGGTAAAAATTTTTGAGAAGATTCTTTTGAATTATCTCAAAGATTACTGTTCGGAAAACGACATCATTCCGCCAGAGCAGACTGGATTCCAATCCAGTATGAGCACAGAGCACCCCCTTCTGAAGGTACAGTCAGAAGCTAGCCATAATATGAATCTAAACATAGCCACGGCTATGATTTCCATTGATTGCACCAATGCGTTCGACTCGGTGTCTCATGGGACACTGTGTCAAATGCTCTACGACCGGGAATGCCCGGAACAACTATATTCAATTCTGGCTAGCTTCCTGAAAAACAGATCGTTGCGGGTGCGGGTGGGTGATAGCTTCTCCGAAGCTGTGCCACTGACCTGTGGAGTACCCCAAGTAGCCGTCTTATCCCCTGTACTATTCAACGTATACACGTCTGAGATTGTCGGAGCCCGTTACAAAAATACCACAGTTACTGCTTTCGCAGATGACATAGCGGTGTACAGTAGCAGCATGAGTGCCAAGGTAGCTCTAAGACAGGCTGAAGTAGCCTGTAACCAGATCAGTGAGAGATTGGGGAGACTCAATATCTCTGTAAACGCGGGTAAGACTGACTGCGTAATTTTCTCTTTCCAAAAGGGAAAAAGCCCACTACCTACTAGTTACATAGTAGGAACGGAGGAAAATTCACCAGCCAACGACCTAGTATATCTGGGAATTAAAATGGACAGACACCTCCATTTTAGTAAACATTTTATGAAGAAGTTGAAGCATACACGCATAAAGTCTTACCGGCTAACGCACTTATTGACTTCCCCCAATCTATCACTACGTCTCAAGCTACTGATCTACAAGAGTATACTCAGGCCTACTCTGCTGTATGGTGCACCGCTTTTTCGCTATCTGACGTATACAACAGCTCGGCGACTCCAGCAATTCCAAAACGGTATAATAATAAAAGTGGTCAGAGGTACTTCATTCGAGCAGTGGAGCAACAGTGAGCTTCACGAGATCTTTGATCTGCCAACGGTGAATGAGTTCATCCAACGTAGACATATCAAATTTTTCGACTCCCTGCAATATTTGACAAACCCGGTGTTTAACACGATAACCCCCGCTCCGTTCCCCCATCGATGGCAGGACGCTGTCGTGGCTGGAACGCTTTAGTCTTAGAATTTAGTGTTAGTGTTTTCCACGGTCGCAAGCTGAAGGTGAGCCTCATCACCTAGTGAGTGTATGTGTATTGGACTTATTAACAACAATCTGAAGGTATTATATTTTATGCATCTGCGAATGCAGCACGAGGAGACAACTGTAATTCCAAATTTATTTATTTATTTTTGTCATTGTATATATATTATCAATAAAGAGGTTTTGAAAGAAAAAATCCTGTAGGCCTACTCTTTCTCAGTCTCCTCAGCCGCTTTACTCGGTCGCTTTACGCCAGGGCCTGGAAGGCAGTCATTTAGACCCCTTGTCAGCCTACTCTCTCTTCAGCGCCTCTGAGCCCGTCACCCTATTTCTCAGCCGCCTTGCAGACCCTCTGGCGCCTTGTACCTGTTACGCTGCCGGGCCCCCGCTCGAACTCTGAACATGTCTTATTCTTTATGAAACCTCTGTACCTCTTCTCTTGAACATAGTGTATTGTCGAGACACATACCTATCATAAATGGAGTCAGATATTAAACGCCGACATGGAACAATGGTCCATGTTATAAACTACAACAATCCGCACTTGTAACCAGGGCTAGAGTGATTAGGCACTCCCCTAGTGGCCACCCGACAATAATGTTAATTGTTTTCCCACGTGGTAGAGTTAACAGTTGTACCTAGAATTAGTAGTTTTTAAAAAGTATTAAAAATATAGTTAATATTCTAATGGTGGATTTGTGGTGGTCGGTTTTAGTGCAGAGCGATTATTTATTATAAACTAATTAGATTCTTAAAGGATATAAATTGTTCTATAAAAACCTGGTTACAATATTAATATGACTAGGGGCTTATTAACTTACTTCCAAGCATTTTCAGTCTCTTCAGACGGTAGGAAGCTAAATTTAATATTAATTATATCTTAATCTCTCAGAAGGGTATCTTTCATGGCCATTCCCTTTAGAAAAAAAGAGGAAACCGGAATAAAAAAAAAGAAGAAAGAGAACAAATTTTGCAGAAAATAAATAAGAATAAAACGAAAAACATGTGTAAAAAGGAACTGGAGATAATTAAGAGAGAAATTAGCTTAACTATAAAAATGGTTTTAACCACGGTTAAGTTCACTCGAGATCCCCCTTCCTGTTTCAGCTTTAGCCTTGGGCAAAAAAAGTCTTGTTCTTTAAACCTAATTAACCCTTGCTTTGTTGGAAGTTTTTTTTTTTTTTTTCATGTTGAAGTCAATTATAATCCTTCAACAAACAGGGAGTCTTTTCACTATCACACTTAAATAGAGATTAGATAATTTCACCCAAAGAATTGAATTAGTCAGTGAGTCTATAATGATTTTTGTCATTATTGACTGTTTGGGCACGATGCAATTTCTCAATTCTATTATTACATTTTATAATAAGCAAAGGTGTCAACACTGTAACTTTCGTTCTCCGCCATTCTGTTCCAGGGTGACTAGTCAGTATGTGGAGTAGACGATACCACCTTTACGTTATGTTATTTCGTATTGATCTCACTTATGTTAATAAAGTGGTTTGATCAAATTGATAATTACTCTCACTATCTAACATTAGTTTACGGACCCAGATTATCAGTTTGTTGAACAAGGTTTCCGATTTGCAACGACAGTTAAGTTCCAGTTCGGTGTCCGTTAAGATTTGACCGCGTAGTCGTGGCACCCGCGTGTTCGTGTCGGTTTTTTTTGTTTGTAAGTAAGTGAGATTTGTTAAAATGTCAGTTCCAGGTGGACGTCAGTTTAGTATTAAGTCTTTCGATAGCCCTGGATCCACTAATTGGCTTTATCGTATCAAGTCGTTACTGGAACATAATGGCGTGTGATATCCGGTGTCCCTCCAAACGATGAAAATGATCTGAAAAACTTTCAGAAAGAAGATGTTAAGACAAATAATATCATGGTTCAAGGATTGGTGGATAATATTTTGACAATGATCAATGATAAGCCGACTGTCAAGGCTACTATCGGCACTTTGATAGTAACATATAAGAAACGAGGTATCAAGAGTCACGTATCTGCTCAAAAAGCATTCCAAAAGCTGGAGAATCAAGGGGATAAGGCACGTCAAGAATTTATTCAGAACTTCGAGGCTTTAGGATCTGAGGTGAAAGCAGCTGGTGGTAAGTTAGAAGAACATAAACTCGTTCATCAGGAATTTAGCGTAATGCCACCAGAGTTCGTTAGGGTTATTTATGCATTGGACATTCCATCAAATCAAGATCAGTCTGTGGGGAGTCTTATATGGGAAATAGTTTGTTGTCAGAACAATAAAGAATGAGTAAAGACAATTTTGCTCCTCAGTGCGTTTACGTCTTAAAGCAGATGAGAAAGGAACAATCGTAATTTTCTTGGTCATTTCAGTAGTGAGACAATATCCATAGGCAATCTAATGATGATAATTTTCGTGGTCAATATAATGATGGAAAGTGTTTTTATTGCAAACGAGATAGTCCTACAATCAAGCCATAAGCAAATGCGACATCAGCTGATCCAAGTGATGAAGAGTATCCGCCCGTAACCTCCCTGGAGGATGAAGAGGTCTGCTTTATTGACAAACATTATTATCATACTATTCCTTTCGTTGTAGTCAGTGGTTTGCACCACCCCCCTGGTTGTGCCAAGTTGACCAAAGATGTAATATTTTGATAAGTGAACATAAACATTTGCTTGCTAAATGTGTAAAAGTTACAACTGTGCTAAAGCTGGTAAAAATGTCATTTCAAGTATCAGAGGTAGACTCTGGCTTTGGACTGAGCAATCCACTGAGATCAATTTAGATAATGTTTTATGTTGTGAGGTACTTACATTCAATCTTTTGTCAGTTTCAATTCTAGAAGATAAAGGCTGTATCCTCCTTAAAGATAAGAAAGGGTACGAGATTGGAAATATTGTGTTTACTGGTATTCTTAGCAGCCAAAACTTTATTTAAAGGCTGATAATCCTGTATATAATTATAAAGTAACATATAAACAGTTATTGGATAATTTAATGTTGGGTTAAAGAACTGATTTGTGTTAAAGCATCACTTATTTTGGTAAATTTCAAAATTGCTTTGGGAAGCTACATTGGCAAAATTTAAAAAATGTTATAAGATTTACTAATAATATTTTTATGAAATTTCAAAAAACCTATTCTACGTTAAGTGCTTATTGTGATGTGGATTATGCTTCATCAATGCCAAGAAATCTATTTCAGGTTATGTGATTAAATTAAAAAATAATGCTATTGCTTGGGGATCCAAAAAAACAGTCAATTTTATGCTTTGTCCCAACGTATTACAGCGAGTGAAATTATTTTATAAAGGTGTTAACTGAAAATTCCTTTGTTGTTGTTGGTCCTGTTATTGTTTATGAGGGCAATGTGTCTATCATTAAAATGTCACTGACTTTACAAACTACACGCTCACGGCATATTGATCATAACTACTTTACTTTCACAATTAGGATTCTGTTATTAATGGGCTTGCTAAATTGAATTATATTGAGACTCAAGAGCAAATTGCCTATCTTATGACCAAATCATTAGCTTACCCTAAATTTGTTTGTTTTTTTAATAGAGTTAATCTTGTTGAGTGATGTTGATAGAACTGGGAGGAGGTGCATGCAATGATGCAATTCCTTCAATTGTATTATTATATTTTATAGTAGGCATTGGTGGCAACACTTTTTGTCACGTTTCCTACCCTTCTGTTCTAGTCTGAGTTATCGGTTTGTTGAGTAGACGCCAACGCCTTTACGCCATGTTATGTTTTCTTGCTCTCACTTATGTTTATAAAGTGTTTTGATCAAATTGATGATTGCTTTTATTTATAATGATGATAACTTAACATTACTTTTTTCGATTATTTACTACTTTATATATAATACATTTTATTGTTTCTTGTTTATACTCATATTTATCTATAATACTCATGATATAAGTGAACGGGATTCAAACTCTGATACCACTAGTGTTTTGTTTTGATCACACGAAACTTTCTAAATTATAAGGTAATGCTTATAACCGATAGGTTGTATTTCTAAGAGAATATTAATTTAACTGTGTCATGACAAAATATTGTAAACGTTATTATTCCGTGATCGAACCCAATGATCCGAGTTTAGTACAGAATTTAGTATACTCTTAAGTAGCGAAAGTAGCAAAATTTTCACCTGTTGATTTTACATTGGCGCATTTCCACCTTAGAATCAGGAATGAAAGGATAATATAAATCATTGAGTAATACCAGTGATAGCGGTTCAGGGGGAAAGTCAGTTAAAATGGTTTTACTATGTTTGTCGGATAGGTGATAACCGGAAAGCTGGATGGAGTTTAGACCAGAAGAAAGGACTAGTCCCATGGGCGGCTCATGTACAAGATTACATAGAAAGTCTTGGGAGAGCCAGGGGTAGCCCCAAGCGCCATAAAGAACCGTAGAACGGGATCAATGGAAAACACGATGTAAGGGTGCTACTCCACGCTGAATGTTAATGAGGAGTTTGCAGAAGAATAAGCATATTTGCATCATTATCCATTGAACATTAATTACGTCTCATTGAACGCCAAATTTACGCTAATGTAAAAAACCACCTACATTAGGATGTATAAATAACATCACTTTATTAACAACTCCATAGCTGACAAAACAGATGTCGGTTTTCTAATATTTAGTTACTGTTTTTTTATTTCATAATAAAATAAACTTAATGAAATTATTTCATTAAATTTGAAATTATCGCGTTTAAAGAATTCTGTTTCCTAACCTTCTCTGAACACCTAAGATAGATTTTTATTTGGACATAATTTCCCAACCCTAACACATTTCTGAAACAAATTTTGCTCAGGATTGCAGTTTGATCGATGTCTTACATGGAGACCATTCTTTATACATGTACCGGCAAGAAATAAAACAACTCTTCCGAGTTGTAAAGGGTTGTCCAGCTTGGGCTGAGCACAATCACCAAATGCCTCGGTAGCACATATATAGTTATCACACTTCACCATCCACTGGTGCTACCTCCCATTGATCTACCTTTCTGAAATTTTAACTGTGACCATTTTCTGTTTGATTATTATAGTAGTAAAAAAATCGTTTTTATGTTTCAGATGAAGTGTAGTTTTGGGTTCTTCGTGGCAATTTTCTTCCTAGCATCATTGGTGCTCGCTGAAGGCGAGATATGGGAAGAGGATGAGAAGGAGGTACTCATCAGGAGCGAACGTGGAGCCAAAAACGGAAAAGGTAACAACTAATTTTTATTATAGAAACCTTCTTGAAGGAACTTATTAAAATAAATGTAGGTAAAACTTCAAAACTTTTCTTTTCCGTTTTCAATAAAAAAGTGAAAATTATGGCTTTTTAAAAATCGAAACTATTGTTTGAACATGTGGCATTATTACTTTATCTTCCCGTCTTACCCTCTGGAACCGAACGGACCTTCACCATACGGACATTTCTCTTAACCAGATACTTTTTATTTTCCCTGGCTTCATGTAGACCACTTTCCTTGCATTTCACCTTCTACTTGAACAAACTTGGTGAATATCTACTAATGGGGACAACATACAACGTAAAATATTTTTCACTTGTTTACAGCTTACATTGCTTTATTTACAGCATACTATGTACAGAATTAGTACTCTCAGTATTTTATTTTTCCATGTAATAGTTTCAAATGTACCTTTTGAGATGCTATTGTTGCGAAAATTCGTGCTAGGGAATAAGAAAATTTTAGCATGACTTTAAAAAAAAAAAAAGTCTTATTCTTTTGGATAGCGCTTCTGTCCATCGGGAAAAATTTCAATCCCACTTAACTCAACCGTTCCACTGTAGATAAATTGTTGGGATTAACTTCGGGGCACCAGTGATAGATTATTCAAACCTTTTGTTCATAAAAGATCTCGTACTGTATCATTACTGTAAATCATTCTGCAAACAAGAAAGAGATTATTCCATGATGAGGTTTTTCTTTTGTGGGCCATTACGTTTGAACGATAAATTCCACCCAGTATACATTACTCGAAATAACTTTTTGAACGACGGGTGGTTGTTATGTGGACAGTTTTTGCTAGCTTGCAGTACTAATAAATAGGCTCAACACCAGCGATGGAATTGTCGGCAAAAAACCTCTCTCCGGGTCCGATCTCATTTACATGGAACTAGTTTTTGTTTCTTTCGTCTACCCATGTTTAGGACTGGTAAAACATTCTTTTTGTCTTGCATTATATCTGGGATTGGGCAAAAGCATTTATCGTAAATCGATGGTCGTTATATTTCAGTCATTGGTTTATGTATTTAATTATATGTATTAAACTAAGAGCATATTGAGTCTATGTAACCAATAATTTAATGGATGCAGATATGAAATGAAATACTGGGAAAAAACAGAAATTATAAAACAATATGTGTACCACCATGGTTTAGGGGGTCCTTAACCTAATTGGGTTAACCCAGGTGGGCAGTATAACGGGTTTTAGACCAAATTATTGCTTATAACCTCAAATTTCAAGACCCCAAAAAAAAAAAAAAAAATTAGAGAACTCCCTCCACTTAGGCCAATCCACATACAATAAATTATATGTTGTAGATCACAATCTGCATTTGTTTTTTGTATAAATACTTCGCCCTGCTGTTTGTATTTTAATTTGCAAGTTTAAGGGAGATACATTACTACTTATTTTGGTATATGTTACGCAATGGAAGAAGTGACAACCCGACTTGAATTAGAGTTTCCTCACTTTAGCATGTATAAAAGCGCCTTAAAGAAAAAGCAAAAAAAAAAAATAATACAAGAAGTAAGGAGATGAGCCAAACGTGGTTCTTCTTCTTTGTAACTTTAGTATCATCTTTATTTTTTTAATGATGTTTCATTCTTTATCCTTGGGAATTTCTTTTTCTCTTTGAGATTAACATTTTAAAATCACAGGAGTAATACTTTACTTTGTCTTTTGAAATTATTTTTTAATATACTTTTAGCTGTATGTATATTAAAATATTCATTCAGCTCTGATATTTGCATTATTCTTAATTTTTATAAGAACTGTATTAATTTTATATTACTATGTTGCCTACTTAGTTCAGTCATTTTATTATTTTATTTTATAATTAATTTATGATAATTCGTTGAATTACCTGTTTTCTTTAAATATGTTATAAAAATTTTTTTTTTTATTTACAGACCCTTGCAGGTATGAAAAGGGACCCTGGTCAGAATGTGACTCTGCAACAAACACACGTTCCAGGACTCTTACATTCAAGAAGAGTGCTACTGACAATGGCAACTGCGAGATGACAAAAACTATCAGAAAACCATGCAAAAAAGGTTATTGTGATAAACTCTCTTTGGGTCAATCCAAGCTGTAGCTTGTGCTTGAAAATTTTCGATTGTATCATTGATAATTTTGTGTGTAGATTTCAGATTTACATACTTGATTGTCTTTTTTATACCTTTACATGGTGCTTCTAATAAACTATAGTTTATTTTATCTAAACAAGTTACTACGGAATGATAATGACTTAATTATAACATGAGTTCATAGTAAGCAGGGGAATTTGGTTTTTGGAAACAGCTTGGAATGATGAAAAAGATATGTTAAATTTGCATAATATTTATTAGTGAACAATGTTTTGGTACACATAAATACATAATAATTCAATCTTCTGCTTACTATGTTTCCTTTATGTCAACTAAAAGCGTTGTGTTTTTAATAAATTAAATAGAATAATGGACAAATGGAACCTTATCAATTTTACTAATATATATGTACGATTTATTTTTTTTAATAGCTTGCCGATATGAAAAGGGAACCTGGAGTGCGTGCAATGGTCAAAATGAAATGGTCCGTACAGACACAATAAAGGAGAAGAGCGACCCTTCATGCGAGCAGAAGAGGGTCTCAACAAGGAAGTGTAAAAACAAGGGTAACCGAGGCAACAAGGCCAACAACAAAGGTGGGTTGGATACTGAGGCTACGACCGTCGATACTTCTACTTTCATCTAAGACTTTTAAGCCGTCACAAGGTCTTCTTTCACTTTTCTTTTTCATAAGCTAACTAGCCGACTCAACATACTAATCTGTACTAACTCAAATCCTGTCATCTTCACTTTTCCTTCTATTTACCGATAAGCAGGTGTGAGTGGATGGGTGTGTTTTCTGGGCACCACAGAAACAGTTTACATAAAAGTCAAATTTCTCTTGGGAATAACATAAAGGATGCTAATCTTTTAAGTTTGTTGAAATAATTATTTAATTACAAGAAATCAATTATACTTCATGTCACAATGTCATGTCAATCCAACAAAAGTAGTAGTGTGAAATCTTAGCTTTTCCGAGTAGTAGCTCTGGTATTTACATTGGTTGGCATTCACCCAATCTCATGAAGGAAAATGATTGACTGATTTTGAATAAATAAGTTCAGTCTACAAAATTGAAATAAATACTATAGGGATCAATCAATCATCTGTCCTGTGCTGGAAGCAGTAATGTTCATAATTGGACTAATGATAGTGACTGAGTACAACACTGATGTGAATTAATTGATTTACACATGACTCACAAGCCATGACTAAATCTTAACCATCATTTATTCTCTTCAGTTTTAGTCATAGTTTGCACATAATTAACTGGTTGTTATAGGCAAATTCGTTTAGAAACCATTAATCATGAGTTTTCTATGCATTAATCATTTTTTTTTAACACTGATGCCTCTATTAACTATGGTAGATACATCAGGTAAGATCTCCAGAAGACCTGCTGTGTTGGAATGTTTTACATATGTGTATTTTGCTTTGCAATATTAAATTGAACTAAGTTAATAACAGAATCAGGTACAATAGTCTTTTTCTTTATTTTTTAAAACTGATATCCACCTGGTATTCAATCTTTTTTTGTTTTAAACCACAAACTTTAATTAATAAAAAATTCAATATACGTAAATAAATTTGATGTCATACCTTGAAGTGATGGTGGCTGTGACGATTGAAATTCAGCACAGTAAAAGATAACAAACTGTAAAAGGTTACTAACTGAGTGACCTAGGGGCTCACCCTTTGTTTGGGATAATGGGTAAACCTAAACTAGGTTCCCTCATTGACCACCTCTTACCATCAATGAGGGAAGCATTGAGGAGGCACTTCGGGTTTGTCTGGTGTTTCAGTGAATCAAAAAACTTGAAGTGCCTCCGGTGTACAGTCATTCATTATAGGTATCTCAAGAACATCAAGTAGCTGACCACTCTTCTTTTTTTATAAGGTTGTATTTTGAGCAGATTTTTAGAATTTTATAAGTATTCACACTGGGCTTTTAGTCAGCCAGCTGATTATATGAGCTGGCCAGACGATGCTTATGTATATTATAAACTTGAGATCCAGGGATAATTTGGGTGAATTCAACAGATTTGAAAGCCTTCAATAGTTTATACACACTTACTAGGATTGTGTTACAAAGTATGCTCATAAACAGAGGTGCTTGTTTATTTTCTGTTGCTCCTTCTGAAAAGAGAATATTATACAGTTGGTTTTTCCCCACATTCACAATCCCTGTTGTACTTTGGTCCAACAATTTCAGTAGGGAACACTTGAAAAGTACTGGGGACACCATGGCTCCTTAAGGTACTCCACATGTTGTGGAATGGCTTTAGTGATGCAATTGTATAACTCTACCCTATGGATTGATTATTTAGGAAGAAACCAGCATCACATAGAACTTCTCTGAGCATTCCAGGTTGTATAGCTGTCGTCACATTATAGGATCAGACACTGAATCAAAAGCCGATACAGTCCAAAAATATCATAGGGATTGTTACATTCTTGTTTGGATTCTGTCTGGTTTCCCCATGTAAGGAAATAGGTTGATTAAGTGGTATTAGGTAGGGTGATCTCCACTCTTTCCTAACTTAAAAACAACAAGATGACCTGTTTCCACACTGCTGGCAAGTATTATACCTTATAATAATATTATAAAGTATACCTGGCAAACAGAGACAATTGTCTAGATAGTTAAAGACATAACTGCAATAGAATCTACTTAATGCAAATGATAACATCCACTCATGCCTGAGTACTTTTGGCATGGCTCATACTTAGCATGCACGCTCTACAGTCATTGGGCTAGACAAATAAATAACTTCTCAGCTGGCTTTAAAATAACATCAATATATTTATTTTACAAAGGATTTAAAGCATGGAACTTGAAACTAATTAAAACATTACTAGCTTTGTCTATCCCTAGGAGATACTAACATATAGTCAATAGTGATAAATAATAGCAAAATTATTTAATCTTGCATATTTGCATGCCCTAATCCATTAAGGAGAAAAAGTGAGCACTAATTGCTAGCGTAGTGATTATAAATAATTCAAATCATTCTATATAAATGTTTTAGCAGAAGACATAACTTCATTTGTAAATTGTAAGATTAGACTAAGCAGATAATTAATAATAAATTATATTCTTTTAATAATAAATATATATAATAATTATATCATGTATTATAATAATACATATTATAATAAAATAATAATAATTCTAAAAGAAAGAAGGAAATAAACATTAAACTCATTAATCCACTAAAAAGCAGCATGAGTCTAAAATATGAAGTATTTTTTGATGATTTCTTTCTTCTGGTACTAATTATTTCTGATGATGTATAAATAATAGCAAAAATTGATTCATTAAACATCTCCCCTGTAGTCTGGTAGGATCATTACATTTGTTTAGGGCAAAATTACTCACCATCATCAAATGTACCCAAAATGTGCTCATCTCAGAAAATCCTCTTACATCGTGTTCTCAATCATTCACAGGCCAAGATATAATGTTTTATTTTTTCTCAAAATTCACTCTTATAATTAAAAACAAATAATTATTTAAATTCATTTGTAATTTTTTCTGCTATGACTGCCTGAGACGATTCTAATAACAAACATGTATTGCTGGTTGTAGCATCTTTTGGCAGATGCTTTAAACTTTTCTGCCGATTTTAACCTGAGATTCAAATTACCATGTTAATAAATATAACAAAATCAGTGTTTTAAATCAAAAATAGGTAGGTGCTTAATTTTACAGCACTACTGACATTACTTTAAATACTAGCCCATATATACTTTTATTTTCATAAGAACATACCTAATTTCTCTTCAGCCTTGTGAACCGAAGAATAAACCGAAAACGATTCTATTCTTTATTTTCAACTCACTTATTTTTAGCTTGATTAACAAATTATTTGGTCGTGAAATCAATGGAGTCATGACAAAGCTCCTATGAAATAAAAAAAAATGTCAAGGCAGCATACATATTATGTTCACTGGTATTGTGATTTTGTATTAATTCATTAGTCTGTATCAAGTCCAAGTAGAAGAAAATATACTAGTAGTGACTGCTTTGTGTATATTCTAACTTTCAGTAACCTAACAGGGGTGGATTTCAGATGACATTCACGAATAAAAATTTAACTCCTAAAGCTCCATTGTGCTGAACATTCGTAATTAATGTTTTGGGCTATATTTTTAATAAAATTTTAATAGGATAATTAAATATGAACTAAAGTTCTTAGGCCCCAAATAATACCTGTGTGTTATCCTGAAATTCTAGGTAATTCAAGTTTTGAATACACTTTACTGTAACATTTGGCCAGAATTGCATAGTGATTAGTACATTATTTTATCAAGATATAATTATTTAAAGAAATAGTCAATTTTTATATTAATTTAAAAATTCAAAGTTTACAGTCAATTAGTTGTAGTGTAGATTCATTAACTTTCTTAACTTATATATAATTTAAAATAATATTCAGTAGTTTTTCTGAAGGCTCTGTTTGAGCACAAACTGATCAGTCAAGAATGACAGTCTAGTTAGTTTCACAGAATATTCTTATCAAAATTTAGGTTTGTTTTTTTAGGGAAATCATTGTGTTGTCCCCAGTGGCTGATGGTAGCACTCATATCTTATGCCACTATTGAACTGAATGAACAGATTGAGATTTTTTGACTTACATCATTGTCTTTTTGACAAGCTCAATTAATAAAATTATTTTTTTAATGGAAACATTGATTGAAATTATGCAAAGTAGTTGTGAATATGAGGAGAGGCCATAAATTTTAAATTCTTTTATTTCCTCCTCTATTATTCTTTACTAACTACTCAGGAGACCAAATTAGCTATTTTTAGTTTGCCAGTGCTGTGTTTGCTTGAACTAACTAACTATCAATTACTATCCCAGTCATACCTGGTCTCCATTATACTAAAATTTATAATTATATTGAATATCTTTTATCAATTATCGCATTCTAATTATATTTGCATTTTGTTTCAGCAGCTAGGCGCAACAGGCAGTAGAGTGTTCAATAACCATGAAAGGGGATAAGGGACTTTCAACTTTTCACTCTGACATTTTACCAATATTTTTCCATGGCGTTAGATTTCATTTGAATTAATAAGTATTATTGTTCCAGTTGCATGGCTATATTGTATGTCTTTTAATCTCATTTACATGACCCTTTTTAAAAAAAAATTAAATAAAAGAAAAAAGGTTAAAAAAAATGAATAAGTAATCCAAAATTCATTTAATGTCGTAAGGTCATTTGAAATGACATGTTTTTTCTAGTATGTTCTATATAAGTGTCCAATTTTTGGGAACGCAACATGTGATTTTAAAAACCTTATGCTATTTCTTAAGGGGTTATATAAAATACTTTAATTGAATGATTGTTCCATTTTTAAGAGTTCAAGGATAATATGCTGTGTCCATATCTTTGTGATTTTGATTCGGTGTAGGTTTATTAATATTTGGAAAATTCCAGTAATGTATAGGTGTAGAGGTCTGTGGCAGTAGGTTCCAACTAGCTTATAGAGATTCCATAAACTGTCATAATATACTCATTTTAGGAGTCATATACTTCCAATTATTTTAATTAGCCATTATATATAACTATAAGAAACAATTGATGTATATATACATACTGTTGTAGGCTAAATGATCTATGTGTTTTGAATAAGACACACAGTCTTATTTTTTTTTATTCTTAACTTTTGTTATTATTGAATAAAATTTAATTTGAATATTAAAAATTAGTTTTAAAATGTAGTGACGATTCAGTTTCCCAGTTAAAGACCTAAGGAAAGTAAGATATTGCCATAACTCGAAGTTGTCTCATCTGCAGCCCCGTGAACATCGGCAAATTCCTTAAATTTATACTTCATTGATTATTATAATTAAAACTTTTTGCATCAAGAGAGGATACTCAAACCACATTTATATATATATTTGTTATTATAAATGTAATAATAGATAATAAAGTTGCAATCAATCTTTTTTTTTTTAATTTATGTTTCATACATTTATTCTTCCCAATTTTGTTTCCTTTATTGGGTTAGTATATTTTTTAAATACAACAATCTTTTAAAATAATTTGTATTTAAGTTAACATTACATTTAAGAGAAATGGAAGTTAAAAAAACAAAACAAGTCATCACTTCCCGGGCAAATAAAAGGTATTGAAAAAGAAATTGTGTATGCATATGTTTATTTATATATAAATAAATAAAAAAATGAAATATAATTACATATCATATCTCATCACAGTTTAAAACTGATAAACATTAAATTTAAAAAAGTCCATGTACTACATTTCAATAGTAACATTAGATTAAACCTGGAAAATATATTTAACTAATTAAAGAGCAATCTAATATTAAGCTCAAGTTTATTTTCATACGCAAAGGGTAAAAAAATCAGCAATAAATAAAATGAATATTTAAAAACATATGAAGATACTAAACAATTTGTAACTATCAAAGCTTACAAATAAATGAAATGCATTCCCCTTTAAAATTTTTTTCTTACTACTTTTTTCTTTGAAAATATATTTGAGGGAAGAAATTGCACTTTTGACTTTTATATGTATAATTAAGATTATACAATAGCTAAATAGTTATTCACATAACGTAGTTACAATAGCTAAATAGTTATTCACATAATGTAGTTACAATAGCTAAATCAGCTTTTATCTTTATATTTCTCCACATGAATGATTTATTTAATGCCTTCTTTTTATTTTCTAAGGAAGTTACTTAGATTCTAATTGTTTAGCACCATTTTCTTTTTTATACTCAAGGAAGAGAGTCCTCACATCAGCCAAAGCTTGCTCTATATCTAGCCCAAACTTTTTTGAATCCTGTAAATTTAGTTGTAATTAATTATTGATGTATTGTCATAACTTCTGTAACCATAAATATAGATTATTTTCTAATACATAGAGGATGTGTTTTAAATTAATGGTTATATATTATTGGGTGAACCTCACTAGGAACAAAAATAAAATTTAATTTTCCCGTAACCGTAGGCTAAATAGTGACTAAAGAACATATAACAAATTAATAGCAGTTAATAAGAGCTCTAATATGATCTATCAGTTGATGTAACTGCTTCACAATATGAATATACTGGGCTCAAATCCTTAGATGGAAAGTAAATTTATTTAATTTCCAAAAATGAAAGTGGGTGGCTCCCAACAGGAGCTGCCTTTCAGGCCTACGTGGGAGGGTAAGGGGTAAAATATGAGGTAAGGGGCTTGATAATTAACAAACACAACAGTTAGTAAAATTATTCATTAGTCATAGGAATCTTATGAGTAAAACACTGGTTAATGCTTATACAGTGTAATATATCAATCAGATTATTGAACATTGGTAATGAGATTAGTGCCCAACTCTGAATGAAAATTAAGAGATGGAAGAGTAATTAAAATTTTGATTGTACAAAATTTTTTACTTTTATTTTATTAAAAAAAATCAGTTAATTTGGGCATTAGGAAATTTTTTTTTTTTGTTGCATTCCATTAAACATAATTAGTAACTTGAAAAAAGGTTATTTATTTAAAGAGAAATTATTTGTATACATGCATATTACAAACCAAAATAGGACAGAACAAATAAATTGTCTGCATTTGTTCTACTGCAATTAGTGAAATGACTGTATATCGTTGAATATTGTAATATTACAAAGTGAGCCAACAAAACCAAACAGATATTTACATTTTTATAGAAAAATTATGGCAAAAATCACTTTAAGATATGAACAAGTATTAAATGAAGTAAAGAAAAAAAAATTATCATAATAAATATACTTCTTGAACAGGAGTGTCCATTTTCAACTTATAGTTTATCGTACATTGCAGGGTGTCTCTTTAGAGACTTTTGAATGAGATAAGTCTGAAAAGCACAAAAAAGAAAAAGAAAGCCATACAATTTATAATCATGGCTCTCCCACACTACTATTCATCACTATACAACAAATTGTAAGAGCATAAATGGCTGCATATAACCAGTTTCAATTTTTGGATGGCTATTTTTATTTTAAAAGTGACTCATCATTAGTGTGATGACTTTTAACTATAATAAAATAAACTTTTGTAAGTAGCTATTCACTCATAAATGAAATATAATAAAACAATATTTTATAATAATACAAGAAATATAGTTCAATTTGATGCAAATATTAAGACACTTACTGTAGTTGGACAACTCTTTTTTGATGAGATATGAAAGAACAGAACATCTTCACCAGCAACGATATAAGAGACTCCATACCCATCATCAGCCACTGGACCAAAACCACCCCCAGCAGAAATACAATTTGGATATTTTTTGAGATCAAGCCTATTTGTCTGCCCATGTGGTGTTTGTGAAGTAGACAGCCTCCAAGGCTCACTTAAAACTTCCTAAAAAAATAAATTTTATACAATACACAACCATAAAACATGCTATAGTATTAATTTTAATTTTGTACTAAAATTAAAGGAGCTGATCTACTCTAGCCACACTCTCTATACAAAGGAAATGTACACCCTTATATTTTACACAACTACACATACTATTATGTGTAGGCTCTCCATGCTTTGCTCCAGTTGCACTTGAGTTATAACAAACATTCTCTTGTCATAGAAATCAAAAAACATTGTGGAGACCTCAGTTGTATACAACTTTTTGCTAGAATCAATTATATAACAAATGATTTGTACATTTAATTTAAAATGTGGGAGTGGAATTAATTCTATTAAATTAAACAAATACTATGAAGAAACAAAAGTTTTTTAACAAAGCTTACCTTTAGGAAAGGAGAATCCACCTCAAGATATTTTGAGACCACGTACAAACAGAAGAGATGGCGATCAATGCCCTTTCCACACATCGCATTCTGGTAAGCTTTCTGGTGTTGTAGGCAAGCTTTCTGAAGAAGTTCTACTTTCTCTGAAACCTCAAAACAATATTTAAATTATTATGTGGAGAAAGTTAACATGAAATATAATGTTAATAACACTGTCTTTGACATATATATCTAGGAGAGTGGGGTATCAGAAATAGCCGGGTTGGGACTCATAATAGAAACACTATTTTGAATGATTGAGATAACTATTTAATGAACTATAAATAGTACCGTAGAATAACAAGAAGGCAGGCTCCCTCAACAACAGTCTGTACACTACCAGAGTTCATACCAGAATAAATACACTGGACCTTCAAACCATCTAACTCAGGGTGCTGCCGCGAAATGATGTGCTTGTGGCGCATTCTTGCATTTAAAGATCTGCTCATTGGTAATTGGCCACGCCCACATATACAAATATGGTCGATAGTTCATTTTTGATTAGACATAGTTCTGCATGAATTGTCTAATCCACAACATTCAGACTTTTAAGTTGAAATGGAGAAGGTCCCAAAAATAACAATAAAAATACCATAGACTCCCTTTTGAATTTAGTGAAGCATACAAACCACAGCGGCAAACTTTGTAGGTCTTGTCTTTTTCAGAGATGTCGTACCATAGGTTTGATCATTTATTTTAATTAACTTTGGACCATGGGTATTAGGATGTTATCAACACAACTTTGGCTCAACATTTTTATAACCATAAAAAAAATTAACTTATTTACCTATATTTAACTAAATGGTTCCAGGGGAAATCTTAAGAGCAAGGATGACAAAACCCTAGAAGTTCAGAGGATTTTATTTGAAGAAAATTTTTTATAAAATCGAACACAAGAACCATAAGTCATGGGAATAACAGAAAAATATTATCTTATAGATGAGTGGGAGATTGAACTAGTCATTTAAAAAGTTTTCCCCCATAAAGCGGTGGAGGGAGATGACATTAGTCAGGAACTTATGTCTAAGTTAAGCTTGATGGATATGAAGTTATCAGGTTGATTACCAATATATGCAAAAAGGCTTTCCAAAAGAAGAAAATTCCCAAAGAGTGGTAGGAGAATTTAATTATACTTATTCCAGACAAAGTAAGTCTTCAGTGGAATGTAACAGATGTAGACCAATTTGACTCCCTAAGGAGACAATTCAAATTTACACCAGGATTTTGGATAAGAAATTGATGTCATTAGTAGAATATGATATACAAAAGTAACAAATTGCATTGACCAAATAGGCAAACCCAAGACCATATGTCAACTCTTGGGGCTGTAATAAAAAAAATTCAAAGATATCGGAAGAAATATTTACCAAGCATTCTTGGCTCTAGGTTCTGCCTTTGATATCGCTCCAAGAAATGAGTTGTGACAGACATGTCTAGGTATCACAGGAGCTACGAGAACAACTCCAACCAAAGCATTAGAAGCCTTTCTCCATCTACCCCCACTCCTCATTTTGAAGACTACGGTGGCCAATGGATAGTGGCAAGAAAAGAAACTCATAGTTGGTCAACGTGAGATTTCATCAACCGTCCAGCAGGATATTTATATTTATTCACTCCATAAATATTTGCTCAGACAGCAAATCAGTGATTATGGCTCTGGTTTCAAGTGAACCCAATTCACTCCAAGTTAGAGAAGGTGAGAGTTCTAACTAACCTCACAGCAAGGAAATAAGTTTTCCTATAGTGGGACTCTGGCCATACAGATATACATGACTACGAGAAAGCAGATGAATTAGCTAAGCAGGAAGCAGACTCGCCGTTTGTTCGTTCACCTATCTGAAGCCATGTCTGACTATAATGGAACAATAGATGTGGACTTAAACGGACAAGCAGACTATTAGAATAACAGTTGCATGAAAATTTATATGAACACTTGTATGGACAGATAAAAAAGGTCTATTGGCCTAGGTCAGAATAACAAAATCCATATGGGTCCCCACTCCAACTATCTATCACTTCCAACTTCTACTTCATACTGACAGCTGAAACACTTCAAGATACTATTGACACATAGACTACTGTGATTGCTAGAAAAGGTATTACCCTCAACTTGGTTAAGGCTAAGGTTTATTCCAGTAACCAGGAACCCAAGAAATGAATGGAAAAGTTCTAGAGATGGTCAACTCATTTGATTACATTGGGTTAGAATTGTAGAAAATTGCTGTATCATTCCAGAAATCAGCAACAGATTGCTTAAGGATAATCATGGGTATTTCCAATTGGTAAATACAATAATCAGGAAAAGATAGATTGAAACAAAGACAAAAATGGTCATCTATAAACAAATGCGTCGACCGATTTTAACTTACAGATCAGTTCAGAGATCCAGTCCAGATCCTTATCTGGAATAAAGAGGCAGGAATGTAGGAAGCAGGCATCCGAGATGAAGTTTCTCTGAGAGTAATTAGGAAAACAATACTGAACAAAATGGTGATCACTATATAGTGAGAGGGTGTAAATCAGAAATTCTTCCGGATATAATAAATACACAAGCACTTAAATGGTTTGGTCATGCCCACAGAATGCCAGTGAAAATATAGAATAGAATACGGGACTTGGGTTAATACCCAATAGTAGACTGGTGTGAAGGTAAGTGACTGAAAGGAAGCCAAACAAAACTGAGGCTGGATCATGTGTAAGGAGTGCCCAAAACAAAGAGAATACATTATATCACAGAGCTGAAAAGAATGGCAGAGGACACAGACATATATAGGAAGTTTTAAAGGCTCTGAACACGATGCTGTAATATGAAGAAAAGATATTTATTCTAAATATTCCTTGTCGGGTCGCCCCAAGGGGGGAAGGATGCCCACCGCGGGCTTGGGTCTCTACGACCTGGCTGCTCTGGCGAGCGTCAAAAAAGAGATAAAATGGGTGGACCTATGGTCTTCGACCTTTGCTGGCGGCCTAGTCGGCGGGTAGCTTTATTCGTATTGGTCTGACTCCATAAGATCTTAGAAGGTGTGCTCCGACAGTGCACTATGTTCAGGAGAAGAGGAACAAGGTAGGTATTATAGGTAGTTTATGTGGTCTTGGAAAGACCCCGAATTCACACTCAGTATCTAAGGGTAGGAGAAAACTGTCCGGATCCCAAAAAGGCGAGTGTGAACTGGATTGCCGTGGGAGACGCTACTAAGTAAAGTTTGTAGGGCCACAGCAACCGTCGTCCGCGAGGGAGAGGTCTCTGCCAAGGAGGTGCTAGTCTTAGCAAGACAAAGGCAGAGAATCCCACTAGGAAGGTGTGGAGTCTGACGTCGGACTAAAACATAGCAAGGTTAGGAAAGGGAGATGCAGAGGTAGTTGAATAAGAAAGCTATGGTTCGAGTAGAGCAGGAAGCGCCAGTGCAGAGAAAGAGAGAGAGAGCAGTGTTCTTCAGGTGTTGTGTTCCGAGAGTCTGGGAAAAAGCCCCAAATCTGGGCCTTATATAGTCAGCTCAGAGGCAAGAATAGCCCCGTCACGCCCCCTACTGGGCTTCAGCTGTTTCTTGCACTAGTTTCCCCCTCTCTTAACTGACGCCTTATATGATATGATGAATATCACTCTGATGGAAGGATTAAACACATTTTCATTTTTTAAAGTAGGCATTAGAAGATATGTCAAAATTAAATTAAATTTGCGTAAATAAAATTAAATTAGAACCAGGAAAGAAACAAAATGATGCCATGATCTAATGGATTCTACGAAAATAATTTCTATGAATTTTCTCCCTTCCTAACAAAATGTTTCCACGAGTTCAATTAACTTGTGCATTTACAATACGAAACATTTTCCTTTCAGTATTTTATCTTCCTTGGTCATTCTTTATACTGTCACAAAAATCATTTTCAATAAAAGAAAAAAATTAATTAATAAAAGAGTTCGATCACAAAAAATAATAGATGAATATTTTCAACCGGGACCATCTAACAAATAATATAATGTATTTAATTAATTTTAATTATTTTATTTGCATGTATATTATTACATAAGTACTTTTTTCATTCTTTATACAAAGGTAATAAGTACTTAATACATATTTTTTTTAATTCTACATTTGTCTATCTATACAACATTTTGAAATAAATAATTTCAATTTTTATTTTTTCAATGATGCTTTTCCATCAATAGCGCTCTTTTTTTTTATCCCTAGGCAAGAGTTATAGTGAGGTTTTACTGTATTATTAAATACGTATAATATCATAAAGGCCCAAAAAACAACAGAAAATAGCAGATTATGAAGTATTAAAGTAATTGATAACATGACATCTTTAATTTAATGTATTACTATTTAAAATAAAAGTAGTTGAAAATTCAACTTAAGCACTTACTGTTTTTGAGTTATCTGACATCGATTTGACCCATGCTGCTGATTCTATAGAACAAGGTCTAACAGTTTCTGTCCGCCCTTCTCTGTACAAGCGTGTCATAGAGGCTTCGTATGTTAAGGAGAACTTACCAGCATTCTACATTAATTAAGAAAAAAATTATAGTATAAGTACTTAAAGGTTTTTAAAAAACTACTAGAAATAAATAAGTATTATTATTTCTATAGTATTGTAAGTAGCACTATAGAAAAAAGCATAAAATCAAGTAACCTACCCTATAATATGCCAACTGCAGAATCATCTGTAGATAAGCATCAGGACTTAGACGGCACTGCTTCATAAATCCTTTCCCATAAGCATCGTGCATGTAAATATGCAGATCAATATCATCAATGAGCTGTATTGCATTCTAAGGAAACATATGATTAAGTGTAATAATTTTGTTTAATAACCATAAAAATTTTAATCAGCCAATAATATAAAGGGTTGAATCCCATACTTATAATGTTGCCCTGCAATCTCATTTTAATTAAATTAAAGCAGGAAAAATGAAGAAATTACTGCCTTTGTAAATAGGGTAGCAAATTTAATGTTTGAACATGAAACCTGAATTTAGTGTACAGTCACTTGGTGATGGTTAATCCATGCAATGAGTAAATTATAATTATTTTTTAACAAGAGACCAACAAAATTAAAAAAAAATGGTTCAAGCAAAGTAAGTGGGCAAGTTATGTAAGTAATAGGGGGAACAGAAAGTAATGTCCTTTTTTTTTTACATTAAAGTCAAAAAATAAATTTTTAACAAGTTTTTTTTTAATCAATGATGTAATCACCCACGTTATCAGCAACCTTTTGCCATCCAGTGTGCAAATTTTCAATGCCGAATCGATAAAAATCAATCAATTGGTTTTTGTGCAAAATATCTGGAATGGCATTTTGGACATCATCCAAATTTTCAAATTTTTAGCGATCGGAATTAATGGAATCCAATGGCACAATATCGGCCGAGCATGGTGGGTGAGGATGGAGATGAAAAATGGGTCCTCTATGATAATCCAAAATTCTCTCTCTGCATGAATCAGCACAAAGTACAGCAAGCCAGGTTTACACTCCAAAAAGGCGCTTTTGTGTGTTTAGTGGAGTATTTGCGAGGTCGTTCATCGTTGATACCTAGAAAAACTGTGAATGCAGATCTTTACAGTGAACAATTGGATCAAGTAAATCAATCTTTAATTTAAAATTTGCCCTGTGATTGTCAATAAAAAAGGTGTTATTCTACAACACGATAATGCAACACCCCACTGCGCCTATTTTTCCCGCAAGAACCCTGGAAAAAATTAATGAATTGGGTTGAGAGGTATTGCCTCAACCACCATACTCACCCAATATTGGATTTCCATTTATTCCGATCACTACATTTTCTAAGCGGCAAAAAATTTCAAAATTTGGATGATGTCCAAAATGCTATCTCCAGATATTTTGCTTAAAACCAATTGATTTTGATTGATCAGGCATTGAAAATTTGCACATTTGATGGCAAAAGGTAGCTGATTACGAGGGTGATTACATCATTGACCAAAAACAAAAACTTGTTAAAAATTTATCTGTTTGAATTTAATGTAAAAAAAATGACATTACTTTCCAGTCCCCCTAATATATTATAGTGACATTTAGTAGGTTCACATCAAAAACATAAATAAAAAATATTTAATTATATAATATTTCATTGCAGTATATAATATTGGGAAAATGTAGTTCTTGGAAATACACAATGCAGGGGAGGGGTTCTAGACTATTCGGAGCTGGTGGTTACAAAATGTATGCCATGTGGTATCATCGGTCGGTTTTCGGACATAGAGATCTTCAGTCGTTTTTTGACATAGAGAGTTTTATTTGGTGTTTGGGACATTGTGATGGTCAGTTTGACTATGGGCCCATAGTCAGTAAAGAGAGTCAGAGGTAGTAATGCATATGAACAGTTATTAAGTGACCATTAAAAGAATTAATCAAGATAGCTACGATATAGAAGATATAAAAATATACCAAGTCAAGCTAGATACCGCCAATGAATTTCTTAATCCATGTGGTGCCGAGGCATGAACACATCCAATAAAAAAAATGTTGTCTTGCTTATTTATATACTTAAATAATTCATTTTAAATTCAATTTTTCAATTGGAAGGTTGGAACCACCTGAAATTTCAACCTTCAAGTTATTAAATAAATTTATTTTTGTCAAACTATATTATTTCTTATATTTCCAAGTCACATTTGAATTCAAATTAAAAATGTGCAACAGTAAAATAAGTAGAATATGTATGTTTTATCATGGGAACAAATTCAGACATTTATTACTCAATTGTAACCACAGACTTAATACAAATTAAAGAGATATAAATATTAATAATTAAGAAAAAGAGCTTACTTGATAAGAAATGTCAATGGCGTTAAGGCAAGATTCTTTCAGGTCCCACTGTAGCCTAACAGGTGGTGGAGGGGTGAAGCTTGGGGTGCCTTTAGTGTGACCATCTTCTTTGTACCTTAATTTAATTTATAAAAATATAAGTTTTAAGAAATAATCATTTTCTCCTTTATGAGATTAAAGCTATGTAGTGCATTTTTTAAAAATATTTTAACTCTAACAAATATAACTAAAATGAAAATGTTACTAAAATATTTTAAGAAGATTAACAGACACTATGACAAGTAAAAAAAGTTAGGAAAAGTGTAGCCTATGTTTCAAAATAGATGTAACTGAGATTTTAAATTAATATTTAAAAAACAAAAACATTCTAAAGACAGTTTCCAAAGGAACTGTCCAAATTTTATTATCTAAAATGGATCTGTTTCATGAACCATGACTCCATACTAAAGTTAAGGACAAACTTTAGGTATTATTTATTATTACGAACTTTGTTTATTAGAAAAATAACAATTTTTCTGACTAAGGCAATAAATAATTGTGCTGATATTGGTAGCTTAAAACAACTAAAAGCAACCTTAAATAAGTAATGATATTGCTGCTCACAGAGAGAGGCGTCATGCTTCAAAGCTAAGACTGAAATATTTAAATCTTCAGAATTAATCACTCCTCTACTATCAGGTTGGCCAAAAAGTCCGTTTGGTTTTTTAAGCAAAAATAAGACACAACTTTTAAACACAAAGTGATTTATTCAATCAATGATATAATTGCCGTTTTGTTCCAGTATCTTTTACGATCTCATGGGCAGATTCATAATTCCATGTTCAAAGAATTTCCTGTCTTTACTGGCAAAAAAATTTTCCAAGTGGATTTTTACATCTTCTTAGGAGTTGAAGGTCTGTCCATTCAATGAATTTTGAAGAGACCGAAACAGGTTGAAATCTTAAGGTGCAAGGTCGAGCGAATATGGAGGGTGCGGCAAAACTTCCCAGCCAAACTCCAGTATTTTCTGCCGCGTTTGC
The DNA here is from genome assembly GCA_930367205.1 of Acanthosoma haemorrhoidale. Classification (NCBI taxonomy): domain Eukaryota; kingdom Metazoa; phylum Arthropoda; class Insecta; order Hemiptera; family Acanthosomatidae; genus Acanthosoma; species Acanthosoma haemorrhoidale. The sequence continues at coordinate 98,640,977 of OV884011.1, forward strand.
AAAGAAGTGTGCGGTCAGGCATTGTCGTGATGGAAGACAATACCCTTATGGTTGGCTAGTTCTGGACGCTTCTGGTGGATTGCGGCATTTAATTTGTCCAGCTAGTCACAGTACACATCCAAATTGATGGTCCTGTTCGTGGGAAGAAGTTCGTAAAAGATAACACCCCTCCAATCCCACCAAATCGAGAGCATAACCTTCTTTGGGGGTTGTTAGTGGTAATTCGCCGCGCTTCCCCCCTGAGTGTTTGCGCTCCACATTGTTATAGACGATCCACTTTTCGTCCCCTGTCATCATTCTCTTCAAAAAAGGATCGTTTTCTTCAAGTTTCCGCAACGAATCACAGATGGAAATCCTTTGGGCGAGGTTAGCCTCAACAAGTTGATGGGGAACCCAAACAACGAGACTGCTCACGTAGCCAAGTTGATGCAGATGGTTTTCAACACTCGATTTGGATATTTTGAGGATAACTGCGATATATATTCCTGCAAGTTTCCACTGCTCTCTTGCCTTTTTTAAAATAAAAAAGCATGAGGTGTCGATAATCTTCGTTTTGGTTTTCCATTTTTAGGATGATCCTAAACACACAAAATACAATCAGTCTCGTCGGAATTTCATGTCAAACTACGTTGAAGTGTCTTGTATCTGATGAGAGCGCACTCGCAAGGGACAAACTGAAGTTAGCTACATATTAGACTGTTTGAAGTTTCGTGACGACAAAAACTGAATGGACTTTTTGGCCAACCCTTTATAATTAAAGAGGCCTGCAAAATACATTTAAGATTTATTCTTATTAATGCATGAATGGGTCCTTGGAAAATCTTTTTGACAGCACTTTTTGAGCATAGGCACACTTGGTTTATTAAAAATATCAAAGATTTAATAACAATTTTCTTTCCACTATAATAATTATTAACTGGCATAAAATAGCCGCTAAAGCACCTCTTAGAATATTGATATTTTCTTCTGTGACATGCGCATAAAAATGTTATAAATCTCTAGTAAAGAGTCAGTCTTGAGATTCTTAAAACATATTTTCAGCATTTTTTAAATAATTATTAATAACATGTCAAAAGACAGATATTTGTTGGTAGGCCTTATGAAATCTCTTTGAGGGACGAATAGCAGATATCTTAGGGGGCTAAAGGCTGTTTTGGGCCTATGACCTAATTCCACCACATTACAAATTTCATTGAAATATAAAATATTTGCAATTATATACTACTTTTGGTCAGGCTATTTTGTATGATATAATTTAAACAATCTTTAAATATATTAAGTGATTGATTAACATTTAGTTTTAGAACTCACAGAAATATTCAAGGGTTGGGTTTTGTTTAGTATTAGTTTGTGCAAAAGGAGAGTGCATAAGAGTTAGTTCTTGTTAGTAGTAAGCTCAATATTCTATTCCTAGTTAACTTAAGAATAGTTTTATTATAGCATATAAATATGAATCTTTTTGAAATAAATGTAGAGTTTGATTAAATGATTCAGCCAGCAGCATCCATTAAATAAATTAAGATAGTCATCGTTACCCATGCAAACCACAGCATGCAAAAACAAATCTATTTATAGTACTTAAAAGCAGTGCAATCCACTCAAATTTACTTAAATTAGAAAAATATAAAATTCCAAAACTAGTTATAACTGTTTATAAACAAATTCCCCATAACACAAAATAAAACAAGAAACAATACACACTTTTTTATTTACACCAAATACTACAAAAAACAAATAAACAAGTTTTATTCTGAAAACAAAACAATCTTAAAATAACATCCCAAAAATAAAAATGAATTTAATTTACCCGATGTCGATTTCCCTAAAAACTACAAACTCCACAGCCTGACTCATAATAGCAGCATCAGCCCTGGCAAAACTCATTTAATAAGAAACTCATTTTACAAAAATAAATCATCAAAAAAAAATTGCATAGTATAAATAAATACACAAATATAAATAATGCAAAATTAATGAAGACGGTGCAGACAAACATATGGGGACAAGAATGAAAAATAAATTATTATGCAGCATTCTTAAGAATCTTTTGCGAAACAGGATAAAACTTCACAGCTCATTTAAGATTTTTTTCATATAATTATGTTTAAAAATTAAACAGTAGATAATTACTCAATAATAAGATAGTAAGTACTACCCAATATCTTTATTTCCTTGAATGATATATCAGTCATTATTGAATTGGGTTCAAAATCAATGAAAGTTGGAATCCCTAACTTACCTATTTTAAACTCAGGGAAAATTGAGTCCTCATTTATAGAAATATTCTTGTGTGCTTGCAGATAGACAAACCAATTTTATTTAACTGATTGACTAATAGCTGGGATTAGCACAGGAAATGCTTCTTGTAATAGTCTGTATAATATATTTTTGTTATAAAAATGGTTATAATTTGGCATATTTTGAAATTATATTACACTTTGAGATGTATAATACATACAAATATATCATGATTGTTTACATCCTTTTCCACAAATTAACCTCATTGGAAATAAATGATTAAATGTGATGATGTGAAATATTAAAAAAAGAAGCAGTTAGCAAAGAATAGTCAAAAAGTGGCAAGTGAAAGTGAAGGAGGCAATTATTACTATCCAAATAGCCAAGGCATCCCTTTTGACATTTTAATTACCAGTTGCAACCAGTTTCTTCCAAGATAGTAAATTCCCAAAGATGTGACAAAACTGCAGCATCAGCCCTGCAATATTTTCATCTTAAACAATCTTTTAAATCATTTCCTATTCACATGGTTGGCCATACACTCTTATTATTTAAAAATTTGAGTTGGTCACACAAAATGGTAATAAATAAAAATCAATAAATAATTTCAAGCATCGATGATAAATAATAACAAATTTTGATTTTTAAAAATTAAATAATATAATATCATTACTATTCTACAGCACTAAAATCAGATATTTTAAATATCTAAATTTATCAAACTGAATTATATTCCAGTAGTCTAGAGCTATATGTATTTCAGCAATTTTTCCATTTTTAAATAACATATTTTTCATTGGCTGCTAAATATACAGCTGTTTTTGTTGTTCAAATATATTTAAGTAGGAGAAATATAGACAGTGTCCTCACCAAGAGACTTAAAAACTGATCAAGTAAAATTCAATTATTCTGCTTACCATGAATGTTCTGCATTAACACCAATCTAGAAAAAAAAAATGATTAAAAAATATCTATATTAGTATCCGTTAAAATAGAACAATGCAACTAGTAAAAAAATAATGATAGTTCACAAAAACAAAACAAATTTTAATACAATAATTAATAATCAATAAATGTATTTATTAATTTTGAAGACTATTAGATAAGAGTTTAAATTAATATAATATAGTAATTAAAGAACACCTAAGTTGTATATAACTAGCATTAGTATGTATAATAACTAAGTTGTTTTTTTTATGAGTAAATCTAGGTATGATGTACGTATTTACATATTTATGTGGTTGTGTGAGTAGGTGTAAAAAAGTTTGTGTGTCCATATTTCATTTTTAAAGCAGGTCATTGTATTATTTTCTTCATATTGGTTTTTGTTTGCGTTTATTTTATTCCTTATTTAAATATTGTAAATTTTAGCATGAACTGTTGCTATCAAAGTATAAACCTCTTTATGTAAAATAAATGATTATTCTTAACAGGCACAATCCCAGGATAATAAAGATATTAATACTATTAACTTTTGATGATTGATTGGCAAAACAATAAATATGACTCATTCAAATATGAGTATACCATTGTATAATAACCTATTCATGAAGAAAATCTGGTCTATTTGACGGTACAGAAAGAAGATCATTTTGAAAAATGAATTAAACTCTAATTGAATTATTTCCACTTCCACCTCACAAGGGAGAAGTATTCTTTTATTATGGTGAATCATAACTTTCAAATATCTGCCATATACAATAATATAATGTATAACATACTTTTCCATTGGTTCCAACACAGAGTGTAAACGACTTGTCAAACCAACGATCGTAGCCTTTTCCATGAAGTAGTGCTCGCCCATATTCATCCAACTTACCAGGAACATTCTAAAAAAAGTAATTTATCATTTCAATAAATAGGCTTTGATCATTTCTGAAGTGTACAATATAAGCAAAAAAAAAAAAAAAAGAAGGTTTTAATAAGGATCAGCGCAAAAATGCAAATGAAGAAAATGAAAATCATCAAATACGTCTAAATGATACAGTCTATAATTCATAAATGACTTCAATGAGTAATTCATGTAGTAATTTTAAAATCAATAAGAAGTGATTTTAAAAGTGTTTTCTTTACACATCAAGTTTTATTGCAATTTTTTTTAACATTAATGGATATACTCTATTGAAGCTAAACATCACTGATGAAATACATGGCATGGATGGGGTCCATTTAAGGAATTATCAGTAAAATTTTAAAAATCATTGGTTTTCAATCTCAGTAACAGAGAGAAGCAAGCCTACAGACTGTGAGACTCTGAGAACAACTTTTTATAAATAATTATTGTTTGGAATTGTAAACAATTATCTGTAAACACTATAACTATCATATATGTAATTTTAAAAATAGGGTTAATCTATCAGGTTTATATTAACTAAACTCCCTGTTGACTTTAATAGATTAGTTTACAATGAATAAATAGCCAGTAAACCTCTTAAATACAAATCTGAACACAAAATGAATGAATGCAAAAAATATTTATGCAAGCAATAGGAAGCTGTAATAATAAAATTTAATATCGATCAATTACAAGGATTGTTACCTTATCAAATTCATATGGGATGACGTCGAGGCAAACAATAAATGCAGCCTTCTCTATGGCATCTAGACCTTGCCTGTTGACACCTCGGAAGAAGTTTTCTTGGCGAATGTGGGCCCAGTTAGTTCGATCACCAGCAGTCAAGGCAGCGAGCCTTTCCTCTCCTATGCAAGGGGTGGATGTGTCATTCAGGATAGCCTGCATTTGGCTGAAATAATTTAATCAAGCAATGGGTGTTCTTGCAAAATAATCATTCATAATAATTATTTAATGAGTTAATAATAATTGTCACAAAAAAGTACATCTTATCAACACTATTAAAAGAAGAGAACTGTACAACACATAGACACTGCTACAATCTATTTTAGATGAAAAATATTTTATTATGAGTGATGACCAGACATTCACTTTACTGATTTCATGTTTAATCATTTTTCAAGTTTAAGGAACTCTACAAATTGATGTATTTCATGGTTCCCAACCATATTTTTCAAGTATAACACTTAGGAAAATAAAAATATTTCACATAATGTTCTGGAAGAATAAACAGAAATTATGATTTAAAATATCACTCCATTTAAGCATCATCTCATGAGATAATAGCTATTTCCTCCCGAAGAAAATCTTGTCCATTTGACCATACAGAAGGAAAATCATTTTGAAAAATGAATTGAACTCTTATTAAATTACTCACACTTCCAACTCACAAGGGAGAAGTATTCTTCTATTATGGTGAATCATAACTTTAAAATATCGGCCACGGTTGTAAACGACAATATGCTTTGAGTCTAAGTTATGAACGATTTTATCTGTCTCGATGCCAGGAACTCTTGTCGTATTGAACATCCGTTCATATTGCCAAGAACATAATGGAACTACACCCTGAAGAATGATCTGTTATGAACAAACATAACAAATTAACAGGTTTATGATAGCAAATTATTTTAACAGAATTATGAACTAACATAGTACATAACATGATTGAGAAGGTACAAATAATAATTATGAAGTTCTGGGTGGCAAAGAACAATATTTGTTATGCCTATGTTATGGCGAGCCATCCAAACAACAAAAACTTGTTTTTATATGCATGATTTTGGTGTAGTTAGATTTAATAGTTTGGAATTAACAAATAAAAAAAAAAAGAAGAGATTTAAAAGAAAATTAAAATAATCATAACCACAAGAGTACATGTAAACTTCAGAAACAAAACTAAAATTCAAATTTATTTTGAAAAAGCAATAATAATTCAGTACAATCCTGTTTCTATTTAGTAACCATACCGGTTCCAACTCCTGCCGTTCGATCAATCTTCGGAACTGTAGCATTGTGTGAATGACAACAGCAGCCCTAGAGGCTTGATCAGTAGTCGGGTGCATGAACAATGTGTCAATCCCATAGAAATTTGAGTTGATCATTAGTGGAGACCTTCCTCTAAGGTAAACATACTCTTCCCACCAGTCTGAAACATAATTTGAAGCCCACCTGAAACATGTAGTAAAGTAGATAAAAATGTATATTGTAGAGATATTTTATATATTGTCATTTTTACCTAAAGTATTTGAACTTTTATAGTAATAGTACTTTGAATGGCTGGAAATACCTATTATTTGAATAAAGCTAGGCTTAGGAAAGCTTTAGGGATAGTAGGAGCCATCATTGGGAGCATGGAAACTACAAAGCCCAGTAAAGCTGTTCCTAGATTGAGTAACCTCATTACATATTATGATCGTGACAGTCTACAGAGAATTTGTTCATGGAACAGTTTAAATTAGCAACCTTGCATTGTGAGGAGTAATTGGTACCAGAAGAAAAAATATATCAAAACAAACTTCATGTTGTAAGCTTTTATGGTTAGATTTGATCTTATTATATTTTAATATTTAGTTAAAGGTGTTATTTGACCACATTTTCAAAGTCACACAGGGCAGGGCATAAAATCCCCCTGAAATTCAAATCAACTAAATCTTCTTTGTTACTAAGAAACATGTAATATAAATATACGTTTTAAGGGTGTTATTTTTTTTTAAGTGTGATGTTTACAATTATATTTTTTTAAATTAAAAAAAAAATTCAGTACAATATGTAAACAAATAAGAAGAAAGAGATGGAGTTGTTGACGCTCCAAACAAAATCAGGTAGCAGTAGTTAAAAAATGGTAGTAGGTAGTACAATACTAATGGTTTTTCGTATTAAAGTGTATTATATAAATATTCCATACAATAATTAATTTATATAAATTTAAATTACCAAGATTTTAATACCAGGTAACGCTGAAGTTTTCGTCCAATTCCATTTTGAAATTCTTTAGCAAGCTGTTCCATTCTTTCATACTTTTTGTCATCTAACAAAGGCCTTACACTTTGAAGATACTGAAACACATGTTAACAGGTTAATAGTTTTATTTTACTTATGACCAAGGATCAGATTCCATAAAACCTTGGAGAAAATAAAGTTTATTGGTATTGGTATAATAATCTGGCCAAGCTAAATAATTGTACTTACCACTGAAAATGCTCTGGACGAAAGCTGGCTAGATTACAAATGAGGAATAGATGTTCTCTCAAAAAAAGTGTTTAAAATAAAATGAAAATATAATTAATTACTTAAAGATATGCAATCCCTACCCTATCCATGGTATCCTTCAATGATGGAAGTGGCAGCCGAGGTAGAGAGCCCTGATAACTGTAAAGCATAGGCCGGCTAGGGCCAGATAGAAGCTTGACGCCCATAACCCATAATCTGCTCTTCAATGAAGGTTTCTTCCCTGGTCCACGAGCTTCATACATCCAGCCTGAGAAACCATAATTTTTGTAACCAATTCTATGATATGATTATAGCCCCAAAAAAAAAGTTAGGAGTGCATGCTTATACAAATAAGATTAATTCTCCCTCATGGTTGATTTCTCAAGTTTTATTGAATTATTTGTACTAGTATAAACATTCAATAGCAGTTCCTCACATCTCATTTATTTATACTGCACAAGGGAATTTGTAACCAGCGTCAAAGCTGTTTTGTTTAAATATTAAAAAAAAAATCCATAAATCTGATTTTAAATTGTTGGTATTTATAGACCATATAACTCCTACTCATTATACATACTTTTAAACACCACATCGAGATCTTTAAAGTGGTACCCTAAACAAAGATCTAAGAAAAAAAATTGCTAAATTACACAGTAATGAACTGTTAATTACACTTGTTATTTTTTATAGGATTACATTTATTTTCAGCATAATTGGGGTTTCAATAAATCTACCACGCAAATCTTATAACTCTAAAAAAATCACAGGTTGAGTTCAGGTTACAAGTACAATTTGAATTATAGTTTAATCAACTTTCTGTAATTTCAGTTCAAAATAACGCACACAAAAAATACATATCATTAATCAGGGGGACAAGATCATTAATTTGATACCCTACTCTGTATGATCGATTAGTACAATTAATTACTTATGACACCATTTATTTTCAGCACCATTGGGTTATTAAATTTAACTAACATGCTAAGCATCATTTTCTTATGTAAAGGGAATGTGTTAAAAAATCATGAATCAATTTTAATAACTTTATGTAATTAGGTACAGTTCCTAAAAAAAATCTACATATTATTTATCAGGGGAACAAGATCTTTAATCTGACTGATGCCCACTAATAAATAATTAATTAATTATGAGACACAGGTAAAAACAATGGTTTCTGATTAAAAAAAAATTGGCAAAGCCATAATGATGAATAATGAATAAATTAAAAAGAAACAAATGAACAGCAATAAGAGATGAATATAATTTCTTTAATGTTATAATACAATGCATAATATACACATTTATAAAATGTATATATTATTCATATTCAATTAAATATTAATTAGAATAATATGCAACTTTGCTTATCTGAAACTATAGCTTCACTTACTGTTCAAGTTTGAAACTATACACAACCCAAAATAAAATTTAGAGGCCAATTGTATTTGTTATCATATTAAAATAAATAAAAAACATATTTGAAATATATGAAATAGGAGTAGGAACAATATGAAACAATAAGGAACTTATTATTGTAGATGGGGTTGACCTTGGACACTTCTATGGCACTCAGGGCACAACAATCTATCTACACTCCTTTCTGAAATGAATCAATACGTGACTTTTTCAATGCCTATTATAAAAAATGAATGGTGACACTTATAATAAGTTTTAAGTCAACAAATGACTGACTGAATGTCTTAATTTAAACAGTTCACAATACTTTCATACTCATTATTATGTAACTGATGGTTATGATAAGCATACAAATTTCTATTTGTTAAAAAAAATGTATATGTTAAAATAAAATGTTTATTTAAAGTTACAAACTATTTACATGCAAATGAGTTGTAAATACGGCTTAAGAATTATTAGTTGATACGACACAGAAAATATTTAAGAAAATGCGTACATTTTATACATAGAAATAACAAATAAAATACAAAATAAATTTTAAGATCTAAATAAACTTTTTTAAAGAATTCCTTAGTACAGAATTTCACATGAATGATAGTTGATATATTGCAAGAAACATGTTCTTTTATTTTTCATGGGCACTTATCTTAGTTTTCGGTATTATTGTTAACACTGTATAACGACTTCAACGTCTTTGAGCATACTGAGAACTAACTGATTTCAGAAATGGAAATTTCCTGCGAACACAAATTCGAGAAATTGTAACGACAAAGAAAACCGATTAGATATTAACGAACGATCCTACATAGAACCTAATTAAACCTTCATTGAAGGGCATGTTCACTTTTTCAATCAATACTTTCTTTTTCATTATATTGATCCAATTAGAATTAAATATTTAACTATACATTAGAAAATGTTTACATTACTTAAAGAAAATGACGAGATATTTATTTACGGCAAACATTGGCTTTATTATCGCTCGTGATTTAGGTTAATATTGCTGAAATTACGATATAAAATATCAACATCACTTTGAAAATACCCGGAAACTCTGAAAATGAATGCTCTAATCGTTAAAAATGGCTTAATGGTTATTTTTGCCATTTTTAGATCGCACAGCGAAGAATGCTTTACATGTACTGTGGAAAAATAGTGACGACGTACTAACATCAAACAAGATCACGTTTTCTAATGTAGTTTTAAACTGTAACGTTTTTAATGTGTAAAGATAGTTATAGTAAAATTAGGTTGAAGGTATGAGTACTTAGCCTGTCTGTAATCCAACCTGAGACCTTTCAAAGAATAGAATTAAAAGTTAATTCATAAATAAACGTTTCTCCACAAGTCGTTTTATTAATAACTTGTATTAATAAACCTAAAATAATTGTGTGGCTTGAGGAGGATTTAATAAATTGTCACCACGTAGAGACAATAAAATTTATAAATATTACATATATATATATATGTATTATATATTATATATAAAATGGGAATATTAGTTTCATTAGAGGAATATAAAAAGTAAAGGTTTTGGGCTAGAACTGGTCATTGAGTAACCGGCATTACTAAGGTGGTTAAAACGTAAATAACGTAATAAATAATATTAAACATGACATAAACTATAAAGCGAATTCATAATCAACCCTGGAATTAGGTTTGACTGCGTATTTGATTGGGAATCCGGTTAGGTTTGTCAAAAAAAAGTTAGATTTCTCCTTCAATTTCTTCTATTAGATATCTCCAAGAAGCCCCCCCCTCAAGACTGTCTTACATGGGGCCCAAATGCAGGAATAAGATTTTTATAAACGCACCGTATTTGTATTAAAAAAATATTTAAGAACTTTGCAGCTTATCCAATTAGACAAAAGAAAATTTATGGGCATATATTTGCTATACATATAATGGTGGAATACAAGTGTGACTTATATACACGGTATGTTGTAACCTCGTCCATTTGAATGTGATTAAAATCTAACATATCTTTTTCATTAAAGATTGTACACCCGCAGCCGTAAACTAACCTTTGTACATCAATAGGACTTTGAGAGCATACTTCATTGAGAGAGAGAAGCTGAGGCATCCAACAGCACCCACACCTGCACAAGCCAACATCTCGTACTTAATATTCCTCCTGTAAGTCCAACATTGTTCGCATATTTAATGGATATTATCATTTGTGTTTTTTCATAATATATAAAACTATTAAATAGAATATATTATAATATATAAAAACAGTTTATAAATATCATTTAGTTGATCAGAATGGAAAAAGTATATTGAGGTAGGCTTAGATTAAGTATCATTTTCGTTTTTTTTTATTTCGGTCATAATCATAAATTTAAAAAGAACGTATATAAAAATTTTACTGCCTACTTAATTATTCCATTTATGTATGCTACTAAACTTCAAGAAATGCACCAAATATTTTGGCGATTCATAATGCTTTGTTGTTGTTTTTTTAATTTATGTATACTTGTATGAGTATATATTTATATAAAGTTTTAAGTTTTTAAAATAAAAACTGATAACCACTTACTCTGGAATCAATTCTAAAATTTTATCCAATCCCGGCAGTTTGACGCCGTAGTAGTGGCAACCAGAAACAGCAGCAGCTGTTGCAAACAGGGAGCTGACAGGAATCGGAAAGAATCCTGTCTTCAGATTGTTCTGTGAACATAATTTGGCTACAATTATAATGAATTATTGCTTAATATTTTATTAGTGTTATTTAAAATAGTAACTTTGAAAGCTTCTAATCCAAGACCCATTTTATTTCTTGTCGTTTTAAATCTCTTTCCTTCAAGTGATCGGCCTCAATTCAAAAACCGATAAAACATGGAATTTCTTGTTGTCTGTGAGCCAGAGTGAGACCAGGGGGGAAAACTATGAATGTCCAAACAGACTGAATTGTCAGATATACAAGAAACAAATATTCTTGTGAAGAAACAAATATTGATTAAAACACATTCTAATGCTTGATTCCTTTCATAAAAACACATATTCCAACTTATCTAAAGAACAAATGACAAAATAGTCCTTTATAAATATCTATGGATCCATCACTTATTTATGAATATGAGGAAATTGAAGTAATGTGCGGGAGGATTCTGTTAGACAGAAGTAACCTTGAAGTCGATTTTTCTTTATATAAAGTAATTTTAGCATCAGTTTTGACTTTTTTTTATGTGAGAGGTCTTAATCGCCCAAAATAATCTGATAAACTTGTTCCAAGAATGTTAATTTAAATGATGAACATTCCTTAATATAACTGCTCTTAAGATAAAAATAGTTAATCTATATTAATATTATTTTTAACATAGATTATGAAATAATGGTTTTAGTTAAATGCCTGAGTTAAATAGTTAAATTTAATGCATGAAACGTGAAAACTTTAGCTTATCGAAACAAGCAGATGAGACAAGTTATTTAAGAGTGTATTGAACAATCTTTGAACATTACTGGCTTGAAAATTGATTATGGGAATTGGAAACCTTTTCAGTAATTTCTCCAAATAGAATCCGTACTATATTTCTTACAAAATTATATAATGACCAACGTCGTTTTCTGTCCACCTGAAATGAACGAGTACTGAGCTAATTCGGACACTTTTCATGCATTAAACTGTGTTGGGGGTTCCTTATCGACTCTAGTAATAATAAACTACTAAAGTAAATGAATGTAAACTAGCCTTTAAGTATCTGAAAGGATCAGTCGAGAGACTGTGACGAATGAAAACATAATAAAGGAGGCGAATGGGTTGTCATTAATTAGCAGCTAAATTTGATTTCAACGGCTAACGATAGCAGATGATTCACCAGTCTCAATTCAATTATTTACATTCGAATGTTTGGAATAAATGCCCAAACCACAACGTTATTAATTATCCGATCGATTACTAAACTCGATAAGCTGATAGCTTTATTTCTATCAATTGATAGTGGAACTATAAAACAAAGTTAGGCCGTAATCATAATGTTATGAAATATGGATTTTTTATGGAATCGAAAGATGCAGAACTTAAGGTAAGCACAGGAATGATTTTGCTTTCGATTAATTTGTGGCTGTTGCTGAATCATACAAAATGATTTATTGATTTACCATAATTCAGAATGAAAAGGGACACTTACTCAACATGTTTCGCAAAGACGATTTTTTTGCTATCAGATTTTGTGTGGAAAAAAAGAACCTATCAACTTGAGTCGTAACTTATTTAAGGAATTTATTCTAATCATTTCATCCTTAAGAGAAAAAATCAACCCTAATTTACATCCGATCATGTTTTATGGTAAACAATCCAAGATATCAAAGTAGACATTCGGATCTCCGATCAAGCACCAATCGTTAAATATTTATTATCTCGAAAAATCGCCCTAGTAATTGAGTTCTTGAGAAACTAAGTTCCTAGGATTGTTGGTAATAGAATGTATGGTTTATACCACCATAAGCCTAGAGGTTCACATTTGACATTTGTTAGAATTTAGAAGAATCATTAAGTAGCTACTTACCACTATAACATTTTAGTGCACAAGGCGTTTCCGGATTAGTGCATTACAATGTATTCCACTTAAGTTGGACAAGCAACCACCTATGGCTTTAAATAATTTTATAAGAAATATACCTCGGATTCTATGGGAAAAAATGACTGAAAAGAACTTTTATCTTGATTTATTTTTTTAAATGTTCCCAGTAATGTCCAATTGATTGTTCAAAAACTTTTTAGTCTTAAATTTTTACTTAAAGTGACAACAGCTACTGTTTTTAATTGAAGTTTTTCATATATCATTTGTTTATGGTGGAAGTGCCTCAAGCACGATACTTTTTTTTCCCTCCTAAATGCGTGTAGACTCATAATGTTGGTCGTAACTGGTTACGCAAGTTTTGTTTGCATCAGGTTTTATAAGGAACTAAACCCAACTCTTGTCAAGTTAGTGGAATTTTGTGCTGGAAGTTAGTGAAAGGAAACAGAACTGCTGTTTTTTGTGTGATCTAGCTGACTAAATTGATCACTGAATGGGGTTCAGTACCATCAAAAGTTTCGTATTTTAAAACCAACGCAATAATAAGAAAAGGGTTATCATTTGTACAAATATATTGGAATTAACCTGTCATGTGGAAGATTTTAGGTTCACCAAGATGCTTGATATCATTGCCTGTCATAGGACCGGCAGGCGAGAGAGCCTCAGGCAAAGGATTACTATAATGTAGATATTATATATGTACGCCTTCGTCAAGTTTAAATATTTTATTTAAATAGCTTATTCTTAGTATTTTTAACAAAAAAAAATATATTAAAATTGGTTGGTACTATTTTATTGCTGTGATTTTCATATACAAAGGATCAGCCAGGAGCTCCTTCAAATCTCTGCTGTCCTGTTACTGATGAGGTAAGAATGGGGAGCAGCGATCGATGGGCTGGCCTGGCCTCCTCCTTCCTCATTGTATGGTATTCTTACATGGCCACAACAACATATTAAATACATTTATATGAAATCTCTTTAGTTATTTTTAATATAATTAAATGTGAAAAAAATAGCGGCTATTGAAAACATTTTTTACAGATGTGGCAAATCATAGTTTAAAACTATTATTATTATTATTTTTTTTTTTATGATTCTACCCCTACCAAGGATCGGTGATTTGAATGTGGCATGTTATTATAAACAAGCTGAACTTCTTACTACTACGCTCGCCACCTTCCTTTTCCTCTGCTCCTTGAATTGTCTTCTGTTTCTAGAGATGTTGAAATGAGGTGACCCCTGTTTGTGGACAATGAGGAGAAATTCCCTATAATTGTCCACCAACGCAGACAACAGGTCAGATTCCGAAATACTCCTGAGTCCTTCACTTTACGCGAGTTTGCTTCTGTCCAGATCCAGGGATGAATAGATATGCACAGTGTGTTCCCTAATGCCGTCGTCACATATGACATAAGCTCACAGTGAGCTTATCTGTGAATAAGAGTTATCTGATTTCCTGGACTTCCACAGAATCCTCTATGGCCTGTAGCAACCGTGTTCTCCAGTTATCTAGGGAGATCCATTTAGCCCGAATCATTGTCGATACCGGGTATATCAGTAACACCACTGACTGAGTCTTGGGACATTGATATTCATATTTGCGACACTCTCTTAAATGTACTCAATGTAGCCTAGGTATGTTGTTTCTTTACTCTACAATATTCAGACGAAACTCAGAAGATTGGGAGAAAACTATCAGGATTTCCTCAGACAATCAAAACTTTGGTCTGATTGGTAGAAATTCTTAACTTTCTTACTCTATAAAGTTAACTTATAAAGCCACTTGATCCTTTACCTACTATTAGAAAGAAAAAGAGTAGGTAAAAAAGAATATCCATAATTAAACAATCGAAAATAATTGCAAAAGTAGTAGTAACAAGACTAAACTTAGAGCCAAAGGCAATTGCAAGGAGAAAAAAGGAAGGTTACCGTTCAAACACAGCCAGGACTCCATGAGGCGCATTGATTGAGAGGCAGCAACGGAGGACGACGATATTGGCCATGACTGAAGAATCGAAGAGGATATCCCGGTATTATTACCATTTGACCGGAAGTACGTAAGTATTCGAAGGAAGTAGACAGTGATAAAGAGGGGCAGCCCCAGAGAAAACACCGCCACCCCAAACCAGCACATGGCCCATCCCATGTAACTGTACTCCTGTAGGACCAGGAACTGGACAGTCGAAGTACTGGCAACATCTTGTAGGCAACTTATGGAGCTAGCTGATTTTAGCGAGTATGTCTTTATATAATATAGGGTTAAATCGAGGAAAAGGAATATGTATATCTCATCTGTGCGTTGTTCACTTCTCATAACCTTCTCTCATATTTTAACTTAATAATGCAATATAAAAAAAAATCCGGAAATCATTGGAGACATTTTGATATATATTTACTCCCGACTCATATATTTTATCGTTCCTCGCAATTTGTTAAAAATTGTTCAGAAGGCTACATATAATGGACTTTATATTTAGATTTAATGGACTGAACTGACTAATAAAGGTGATGGGGAGGGAAGGTGATTGATCACCTTTTTGATCAAACTTATATATTATTTTTATTAAAATTATATTTTAAAATATTGTTGTTTTTTTGTATTTCGTAGCTCTCAAATTTTTAAGATTATGGATAAGGGAAAAATAAAGGAACATTAAAATATTGTATTTACAATGCAAAGTTTTACACTACCTCGACAAACAGATTTGCTGGGATGGCTGCCAAATCTTTCACGTAAACAAGGTGCAGCTTCCATTTGTGTCTACTATAATGACAACAGCTGGGATATCCTCCCATAATATTAACCGAAAACTATTAAACAAACCATATTGGAAATCACCTTACAAATATATATCAGACTAGTGGATAAAAAAAATCAGCAGCTTTGACAGTTTTTATCGATGTTTCCCGACTACTTTTTTTCTTCAATTATCCTTATTTTTTTCTTCCCGATTTCTATTGCAGGCTCCAAAACCTAGTTTTTGGTGAAATTTTTTTTGTCAGAGAAAGAAGTGGGTTAGTTAATAGAGACAAATGACTTTTTTTCACACAACTGTCGTTATACTACATCCAAACTATATACAGCGTAACCACATGACATGTTACTGAATATTTTTAAAATTTAAGGATTGTATCAATTTTACGGCCGCTTTTATAGAACTCATACGGACAGACGATCACTTGGTGCTCATAGAAACCCTATTAGAACTCAATGCAAATACACGCAATTACATGCAACATGCTATTACACGAAATAGATGCGGAAACTTACATTACTTGATGTTACAGATAATAAAAATTATGGACTCAATCACGTACACATCCATAAACTTTTTTAAACACATCAAGACAGTATTTCTTAGATTACCGGAATTTACTTATTCGACTATCTCTGACTAGTTCTATCACAAAATTTATCATTTACAGGGGAAAAAAATGCTGGAAAATATAAAATCGAAACGAAAAAAAGAGATCAAGACAGTTAGAATAGAAAACCTAAACGAAAATAAGAGATAAATAAGAAAGCAGCAAAAATTGCAACTCGGGATGACTACTATTGACTGGAGAGATTCGATCATAAATCGAATAATAACCACACATAACTATCAATCATCATGATCATTTCTTAAAAGATTCAAATCAATTATCAATTTTTCAAACGATCCCTACTTTTATCGCTATAATGAACGCTTCAAATGTTCATAAATAATTGCAGATGTCCGTTAGTATAGACTACAGTTTTAAATAAGAATATGAGTGAGTTTCGTTTGCCTATATGTGTACTATACAAATTCTCCCGTAAAATTGGTTCAACTGATATGAAATTGTAAATTTACATTCAAGATCATATAAGGTCACGATGTACAAGTTTTGATTAATATATAATAATATGTAGTAAGTGAAAAGAAATTAAACTTGAAAAATGTTTGCCTCATCTCTTATCAACGGACTGCTCTCTCTCCCTCAGATTGTTTCCGATGAACACATATCAAAAAACAAAACATCAAAAATTTTTTGGTTAACAACATAAATCAAGTTCATTACAGCTTTTTTTCTATTGTTCTTTTTTAGATCAAAAATAAGCAATAAGTAGTTCGTAACAACTTAAAAAGTGTTCAGGAAATTCAAATGGCTAATGTATTTAGGGTTGACATTGGCCTCGAAAGTTCGAAAAGATGCCTGAACTTGCATGAAGTGTCATGTTGCGATCATAATATATAGCCCATGCTAAATCGCTGGTCTGCTATCATTGACAAGACAAATGTTGGGTAAAGGACAACATACTTGGAAAGTTTCATTTATATTTTTCAATTTTGAGATCCTTTCAATCGTTGCACAAGAAGGGATAATTTTGTTACAGTTATCTTGTGTTTAGGGAGCTTGGCTTAGGCTACCTTGTGTTTTCAGAAGGGTGCATTTAATAATGAAACGCTCGCTTTTTAGACGATTGCTTTGCACATGACCGATTGAGAAATGTCGATCCAAATAAAAAAACTAAGCGCTATTTCGATGAATAGAAATTCTATTACTCTATATTCTACATGCTATCGACTAAGCAGAAAGGCAGAATCCTACACGAAGGAATAAAGAATTGCCAAAAAAAAACAACAGAAAACTAATGATATGCTGAAGCACGAAATTGTGAGTAATTAATAGGAGACTCAATTCAGGCCTACACGATTAACTTTTAAGGCACCAACGCGAACAGCAATGAGGGCTTCTCCCGATAGTTGGCTATGAAACAAGGTTGAACAAGATTTTAAGGTCCTCAAATTACTTTTTTGGGTCCTTAAAAAATCAATTGCTGGAACCCAAAAAAGTTTGATTATCACGTTCTATGCGCTTGAAGAGACATGCTGTCTCTCGTATCCATTACCCTCATACTGCCTGCTGTTGGCCTTCTTCAGTTTCTGCTAGTTTTTCGATATCTTTCCATTACTCTAGGTATGTAATTATACGATCGAGGGAATAAGTGTAGCTTTAAATGTGTGACAGTGGGAGTCCTGGCAATGGCTAGTTTCTCCAATCATGTCCTGAGCGTATGTGGCTCTCGCGCTCTTCGTCAGCCTCCACTGGCTATTATCCGGTGACGCGGCTGACGGAGGAGCGTTGGGGACTTCCCAAGACTCCGCTTTCGCATTAGAGGGAGGTGGCAATCTTGTGGATTTGGGAGGCCTCTAGGCTGTTTGTAAATACTGCATGAATGAGCGAGTGAATGAAAATTGCAAATATGGTATAAATGAGAACATATATCACAATTATTTATTGCCTAATAAGGCAGATTGTAATTTTAGCACAATAAAGAAGTTTTTGTCTATCTATCTAAATTAGTGAGATTCATAGTTTGTTGAATATTTAACCATTTGTTACTACTATTGTAATAAAGTTTTGTACTACGATGAATTGTGATGTATCGCTAAACATTTAATGAGGGAATTGTGTAGTGATCGCTAAGAGCCAACATTTTCAATATTGAAGTTGCTTAATCTGTATTTTGTTATTGCATAAAATAAACATTGCAAAAATGCAGGCACGGATTATAATTAATAGTAAATACTTAGAAAAATATTAAATTTTCTAAATACCATTGATTCCATTGAGTCTTGGACTAACCACGATATTATTAAGCGATACCGCTACCTTAAGCTAACCGAACTGGTTCATGAGTTAAGGAATACAAGACATGCGATCGATTTGTTGGATCCAAGTTTGTTTTGTGTAAGATTATGAAACTCCAAATAAAACAAAAAGGAACAGATTATTGTTATTTAATTTATGAAAATCTGTTGCAGCACTTACCTTGACCCTGGCTATCCTTTTCTTCCAAGACCTGACTCCCGAGTCCCAAACTAGATGCAGGACTTCCCTGTCGAAGTTAACGTCCCATCCTTCATGGGTGATTGCGAAGGAAAAGGCAACGGCCGAGTGGGCTTCTGCCATTTCCTCTTCTTACCTTAATATAAATGAGAAACAAGTTAAATATATAATTTTGGCCGGTGTGTAAGTGTCAAACAACAAGGCAATAGGTTAACTTTAAAACTAATTCTTTAATCTATTTTGTTTACTATTGGCTAAGCCAGGTCGGTCTTGTCCAAGCTATACAGGCTGATAGAGAAGAGCATTCATGCTCTTGCTGACACGACTGGATTTTTATTATAATATAAATATATATATATATTCTGTCAGGAAATATCGCCGTTCTCAATAGTACATGAATGAATTTCACTTCTTATACATAAAATCGGGTAATAAATATTATATTCAAAGCACAGGGTCGATCTTTAAGTTAATGCAGCCTACACAAATAAAATTAAGCCACGAATGAGCACTTCGAGGCTGAATAAATTTTTAGATGTTATTACAAATAAAAAGTAAACTTCATGAAAATGATAACAAAAATTTAATCAAAAGAATAAGTGCAGTGTGAAGGATGTTATATTTTAGAACATAATTATCATTAAATCAACAAAACTACCAATAAGTAACAAAATAACAAAGAATTAATACGCCGACACTGTAGGCGAATCTCAGGCCAGAGATTTCTAACTAACAAAGCTACAAAGTACAGATAAACATCAGCCAACGGTCACAAGGGCCCTTGTGTAATTTGATCAGATTGAATATCAATCGACAACAAAACAGTGATTGTATCGATAGAAACAAAACTTTACAGTATTTCAAGCAATTACCAATCGTAATTTGATCCTGCCAGAGAGGATAACACAGAAATAGGTATTGTCAAGAAAAGCTAGGACAAGTTATATCCAAAGGATAGAACAGAAAAAAATCGTTTAAATCATCAAAAAAATTATACATCACGATGCAACAAGGATTTACAAAAGACGATAAAATGTATTGTCCTTTCTAGAATTATGACTACCATAAGAAGAACATCCGAGGTTGTACTTATATCCATTATGCAGGCATGACTGTTTTTTGATGAATTTTGAATTTGCTTTTTTTATTTCATTTTTTCAGAAGATTTTATTACGTTGATAAATTGTGAACTATCTGTTTGTTTGTTGTAAAGGATACGAAGGATATTTTCTATACTTAGAAACAGATACAAAGATATCATCTTTCGTCTCCCTGTCGGTTGGCCTGCATATTATCAAAAAGGTCGTTAAGACTCAGTATGCAGTCTACAATATCTCGGAGTGTGCTTTTTATATAATAGGTTATAATAGAACGACAAGAAGTATGAGGCAACAATTATGTAAAAAGCGGGTGTAAAACAGTATATACATAAATCCTTAACTTTCAGCATCAACAGGTCAGAAGAACATGTCTAACACAATTTTCATCTAGATATCTAATTTTAAAAAAAAATCCCTTAATTTTTATCTTAAAATATTATATTGTATATTGATATTATAACACATTAAAGAACTCTTCGTCCATATTAATATGTAATTTTCATTCATCTCATGAGTGATTATATTTAGTTAGTTTCATTTAATGACCTTACTTTTTACTTCACTAATAAAATCAAAATCAGTTCCATGGTTATAACTAATTAATTACTTGGTCATGTAAAAGTATTTTCTATCAAGTTGGTTTTCAAATTAAAGAGTGCATCTTGTTCAGAGTAATAGTATGCAATTTTGTTTTGGCTGAGACCGCATGACAAACTCCTATGCACATTACCAATTACTTTTGAATGCGTATGCAATTGAAAATGATACAATAAAAATTAGGAAACCAATCAAGCGGGAGCAATTAGTAAGATCTTGTTAATTTTTATACGAGTGTTTCAGAAATTAAATTTAGAATCAATGAACTGATGTAAAAAAAACTGTGGTAAGTGAAAATTAAAAAAAAAATATGGATAATTTAAAATACGACGAAATATATATGGGCAGGTTAGTTGGATCAATCGGACTGGAACGGGATTTTGTGGATTTACATGGTTTTATTAGTTTTTTCGATCAGAAACCCTGATGTTTTCACCCCTATCCTTATTTTTTGATTCCCACAAAAATTAGAATATTAATTTTTGGAATTTTTGTAAATGAATACAAGCTTGTTTTTCCTAAATATTTTTTTACTTACGTGAAGCGTTTCCGAGTTTTCATAACTTTTCAATAATCCATGCTCATTTAATTAAATCCAGTATATTTTTTCACACGAGTCGGATTATTTTACGCGCAGAGCACAGATAGCAACGATAATGAAGAAATAGAGTTTGAAATAAATGGAAAAAAAAAAAAGAATTCTCCTTTGGCAAGAACGCTCGGACACATGTAAAATATTTTTTGACCTAGTAGAATCCCCAAAAAAGTTTAACTGAAATAAGTAATACCAAAACCGTATTCTCCACTGGTAATCTTAAATCAAACTTTAACGAATGCAACACTGTCAAGAAGTGACAGCAACGTGTTAAGGATAGTGCGTTGGTGACACTAAGCTGACGCATCTACATCTTGTAGGAATCTTCCGGCCTATTCGTTAATCGGTGATACAAATGCATAAAGCAACAGAATAGGCACATAAAAACTTTAACCCCATTTCCTCAAGCATTGAACACCATCCAGTTCCTAAAACAGATCATCAATGATTTATAAACCCAAGAGTCGTTGCCAATAACCACTGTAGTTGTCGTGAATTTATAAATACAAAAAAATTAAAAAAAAAACTCAACGTCAAGATTATAATATCTAATGTGCATTGTAATTATGTTGCATACACTGTAATTATGAAAAGTCATTAATAATTTCGTAAAGCGTATTTTGCGACCCCAGTTTCGTAAAAAGAGACAATATTTTGCATAAACGTCTAACTTGATGTTCCAGAGATGCTGAAATTGAAAACACTCCCCTGACAAATATTAAAGGGTAAAAAATAAATATTTTCACATCATATTAGGTACAACATCAAATTAAAGCAATGAGCAATCCTGGCGTCCTAATCAATACTATGTAATAAATATTGTAATTATTACATTAAGTTAATAAATATGTCAATAAAATCGTTCCGCAATGTAAACGAAACCCTTACATGTGTTATGGATCACACTTGACATGATTATTTTTCGTTCACAATATTTTTTAATATTAGTATTACATAAAGAATCTATCATTGTAAACGTTGCACTTTAGTAGCACCGGGGAACATTTTATGACATTTATCTCCAAGGTCAAGGACAATAAAATACATCTCAATAAAGGGATACTTTAATACTTTCATAATGGTTCATACAATGTAAACATGCAGATGAAACATCGGCTTGAGTGATTAAATTCCTACGGAAGTAGGTAAGTACATATTCCTACGGAACAGGTTTTTATCTAGCTACGGGTGAGTGCCTATTACTTTCAGAACGTCAGGTCGTGTAGTGGCAACCTTGCCAAGTAATGGCCCTGTATCGCTAGAAGGATGTAACACTAACCTCTTGGTGAGAACAGCCCAGAGCAGAACAAGAAAGCAAATTTGTATAGAATATGGCGATTACAAAACAACTTGTTTTCTTTCTTTTTTCTTTTTTTTTCACAGAGAAGATCCGGTGTCACAGATTACATATGCTCTTTGCAAAACCCTCAAAATTTATTTCCCTCTGTTTTTCTTAAAGAAGAATAAATATAGCAGTCAACTAAACTCCCTTCCAAAAAGTTGTACACTCCAAAGTCATGCAGCTATCGAGTGCTACAAGTCGTAAAACAAGTAACAAAAGGAGCATAAGATGGACGCTAGTGCACTAGGCTCGTCACTTAAGATCGCCGTAAAAGACCTTTGTAAAATATACCGTCGTCATAAAATTGAGCTCACTCATGTTTTTTTCAGAATTTATTACCCACCACATCGACCGGACAATCCAATTTGTCGATGTTATTGAGCCAGCACAAGGGAATAACTATTGTAGATGACAAACTACAATAATAATGGTAACACTATGTAAGTGGTTGTGGCTTTTTTTTATCTATATCTTTTAATACAGAAGTTATCAGCAAACCTACGAACGTCCTGTCAAAATAGATTTTCTTCTAAAATTTTATGAACGAGACCCTTTTTTATGATTACAATATTCTTCAAATAAATAACATCCATTCTTGCGAAATAGTTTTTTTCTTTTTTCTATGTAGCTTCCATTACATGTTCCTTACGCAACTTTAACATACCCGTACATGGCTGTTCCACTTATAGAACTCACCGTTCCAGCTGTGTAAAGTGGCATAGCCACAACAAAATCTGTAGGTTGCTGTAGGAACTTAATTCCCTTAATTTAACTTAAAATGTAATGAATAAGAACTTATTGAGCCAAATATTCGGTCATTCAAATAAGGATTGTTTATAAATACAATAAAATTGGTTCTATTATTTTTTGTAAACACCTGAAGTTGCTAGTATTATATACTTAAATAAAATGAAGTATAGATTGTTCTTGATACTAACAACTTATGAAATTATTATAATTTATTATAAAATGTTTATTCTGTGGGGCCCAGATCACAAAAAACCTACGCCGTCAATAGAACACTTTTGAATTGGTTCAATATTTTTACAGTGTGAAGCAATATATTTGTTCTTCAATTTTAGATTAAAATAAGCTACAGTTTTTGCGAGTCTTTCCACAATTTAACAATAATCCTTATCTTTTCCATATCACCGTGGCCATTCTGCTTCTTTCTGCTACAATCTTCAAACATATTTCAAAAAAATTCAGCATCTCTTGTGCTTTGAGCCCTGTTTAATGCATTGATACTTTTTTTTTTGTTCTCTGGGAAGTATAGCAGTTTTAAATATTAAATTATATTTACTGGCCTAATGATATGTGATTAGACGATTTATAGTATTGATTTACCGGCACAAAAATTCGTCACCCAGATTCCGTAGCCTTTAATGCTAAAATTTTTGCTTGGTTAAAGGAGGAGAGGGGCTGGAATAGTCGAGAGAGCTGGAGCATTAAATTGTTACTTTAATTAATGGTTATAGATGTTATCAACAGTTCCAGAATTTCGGTATGGCGATAGTCTAGTAGACGAGGGGATATAAATGATTTGAAAGGAACTATTTTGATCTTATGATCTCTGAAGTCCAAAGAGACATGTGTTCCCGTTGTTACCCTCGCTCCAACGATACCTTTAATCAAACACTCTTGGGAGCTCTTAGGCACTTGAATGAACTGGATTCCGGGAACTACTAGTCCGTTTAGGAGAGTTGTTCTTCATTTAGATTCTGGGCACCGAGGTGTCAAGTATCTTGTTTTCTCAGTATTTATGAGTAGATCCCTTGCCTTAACTGAGGCCTCTGATGTCTGAATTGCCCGTCAAAGCTGCACACCAAGATATGGGTTTAACGATCGCAGAAGCAGCATTGACGAGACCGGAGGTCAATGTTTTCTGGGAACTCATCCCATTTTGATCCTAGTAAGTAGTTTAGTTCTTCTCTATTTAGATTATCATACGCTTGTTTAAGATTTATGAATAAATCTAATATGAATAAATAAATGGTGGAGGTCAATATTATACCTATTGGCCATCTCCTGCTCGGGACATAGAGAGAACTTGTGATGCCTGAAGGAACATTGTTGATCCCCTAGTTTATTCCGTTATTAATTGTGATGAACTGGGTTGATTTGGGAAATGAGAAAAATGTAGCAGTTTCTCATCTCATTTACTTTAAATGATATTGATTTAGTCATTGGCCTTTTGCAAAATTATAATATAATTTGTAAATAGTGGAAAGTGTGATTTTAGGTTAGTTAAACATGATAAGTCTATAATAAGTATCAGCAATGGTAAATAATACTTCAGGCCCATTAAACACCGATTTACTAAATATATTAATACATTGTAATGTAGTGGTTTATTCATGCTGGAATTGAAAATTAATATTTAGTATTAATGAAATTATGAATGGATGAATGTCCAAATTTACACGAACCATGAAAAATATGTCATCACAGTTATGATGATGATCTTGTACTGCTTTCGAGCTACAACCACTTAAAACAAACAAATTGGCTTGGTGGCAGTGGCTCGGTGTGATGGTTAAACCTAATCGATTAACAATGTCTTGTTGATCTAAAAGGCTTTAGTGCAAACCATTCTATGATTGAGCTTGCTGCGAATAAACACTTAAGATCTTCGTACTAACGAGAATGGCTGGTGGGTGTGCTACCTGGAACTCGGCTGACCTCTGGGGGCCCAACCACACTTACCCTCCTCGCATTCTTTTGGGCACTTCCTAGCTGAATAGAATAACCAAATGTCCTCCTCTCTAAAATACACATACAGTTATCACCTTGCCAGGGGACGTCCATCAAGCATTCCTTGCGATTCTATATGGTTCCTGAGTGCTTTCAGGAGATCGTTAAAATAGGCCCTTTTAAATAGCAGCGAACTAACTCTTCCTCCAGGAATCAATCATTGGCAAAACATTTCAAGAACCAGCATAGCCTATGTAACAATGTCATGCATATTAAGGCAGCCATTTAGATTTGGACCAGCTTGAAAATTTGATATATTTTAGGCTCTTTAGCTAAGAATGAAACTGGAGAAATCAGTTATTTTTTTTGTTTTAATTTGACGCTCAAAGAACAGTCAATAAGAATCATATTTGAAAAACATTTCGTAACTTGTGAATGTGGGCACAACTTTCAGATTTTTATCCTAAATAATGCACTAATGTCGGATTTTCAAAATTTCCCATTTAACACGAGTGAAGTTTATAGTAAGATAATTTCTACTAATAATATTAACATATATTATTAATATTAATAATTCATACTTCAAGTCACCACAGTGCTCGTCAAAATTACAGCTTCTGATATGGAAACCTGCAATCAATTATTAATCTAGGGCTGGAATCCTAAATTAATTTGTTATCAATTATTTAAACTTTAATTTGGGTACACGACGTCTTTAATTAATTGTCATTGCGTTTTTATTTGATGATTAAAGAAGCATTCATCTCGAGTCTGAACGAAGACTTTGGTGATATAAAATAGTTTCTGCTACAATGACTATAATAAAACTTCATTATATGACTACTTAAAAAGATGTTCATTAGACAAGTCGCTATCCTAAAAAAAAATTAGTCAATATTGTAATCAATCAGTTGTAAGCAAATATTTTAAGAAGAGAGTTTGCCACCACCTCTACCCTATACATAAAAGTACTTACATTTTTCACAGAAATCAGGTTTGTATTAAATCTAAGAATTTCTGGTTGCCAAGATCAAAGGGAGAGGCTCTGGATTCAATCAGTTAAAAAGGAACGGTCTGCTGGGTATTTTAAAATGCCGGTCGTAAAAATGATTCAATCGACATGTAACTTTAAAGGGATATTCAAAACACCTTTGATCACGCTGTAACCGTTTTAGTTCGGATATAATATCGGGAAATATAGAGACAAAAAATTGAAAACATCCGATCCGGTTTTCCCAAATTTTAAATTTACTCTATTCACAACTCAAAACCTATTCAATATTTATTTTGATAAATATATTGATATAAAGTTTGATTTTTTTTTTTTTAATGGTCGAGGGCACATTGAATACTGTCTCGGAAAAAGGGTTTGAATGATATTTCATAAAAAAATGTTTTGAGAGCGAACAATAAATCACTTTGTCAACATTGTAGCTATTTAAAATTAGTATTTTGTAACAATTTAATAAGTATTTTGGACCTAACCCATTCTACATTCTTTATTTTAATAACATATTATAAGCTAAATAAAAAAATTTCAAAAAATTGAATTAAATATTTTAGTTGGTAAGCACACAAAAAAAACAACATATTTCACATATAACTACGTAGATTTAGTGTTCATATAAAACCAATAATGATTCGTTTTTTTTCCGGAAAACAATCTCATACTTGACAAACGGTATGTTGCTTAAAAGCTCAGTTCAAAATAAATGTAACTTACTTGAATTGTTTATCAAAAGTTTAAAAAAGAACAGATGAAGCTGTGCTGTTTGTGAGCTGGTAGAGGTAACTGGCACAGACTATTGTTGACAACTGAACACGAAGCCTAGGCAAGGCTGGCAGGCAGCTTACCTTCGGCTATCATCGGCTAGCTCCGTCGGTCACTCTCCCTAGGTCGTACATTCAAGAAAAAATAAGAAAACTCCGTCACAGTCGACCGAAAAAGAATAACTCAAGCACGCTAGGTTCAGAGCCTGTTCGGATAGTTTACAGTGCTCTTACAGCGAGCCCTTAACTAGTTCAATAGTTGTTTAGTTTTCTTTTTAGTAACTCACTAATTTTGGTATTGGTCAACAAGGCAAACGAGTAAAGTAAACAATATAAAGTATTTTTTCCCCAAAAATTCTGAGTATTTTTTTTAACAGACATTAAATAAATTTTTAAGAAAATGATGTGGAGGTACTGTCCAAAACATCTGTCATCTCTCCATGTCATTCCTTCACATGTTACATCGTTAATTTCTATCTTTAACATAACAACTGAAAAAATACGATTGCCCGTACCTGCTTTACTGTAAAATATCTTTCTACGGAATCAGTGAAAAAGTGTTTTATATCATTGTAGCAACATTTAAATTTTCTATGCAATATTATTAATGAAATACAAAAAAATTGGAAGGCTAAACTCCATTCCATTTGACAGTATAGTGTATGAATAACAAAAAAAAAAAGCACTATTTCCTTTAAGGTATTTTTATGACATGATGTTGATAAAGAACAACAAAAAATGCAAGGTAAGTGGTAGTCACTAAACATTTAAAGAGATGAGTTAAATTTCTTCCTTTTAATCCTAAAATTTGGTGGATGGTTTTGGATCATTGAGAAAAATAAATAGGGCACTCATGTGGTTTTGTGATTGGTATAACTGCTTCATGGCATGGGTTTAAATACCTACAACAGAGAAGTGGGCCAGTTAATATATTTAAAACCGACTTTTTTGGTCATATACTTCTCGCAATTAAACTTTAGCCAAAGCATATCACACAGCCTGGTGTGTAGTCGAATGTACTTGTCAAATTTCAGATAGATTAGATAGTTTTTACAGCCACTATTGTGAAACAGAGGCAGATATACTGAGTAACAAATATAAATTCTGGTGACAGGAGGTGACTAATTCTTGGATGAAAGGCGTCGTGAAAGCAAAGTGAAGGGTATGGTCACTGACTTAGAAGGGTGTTCTGGTAGGGCTTAAAGTTGTACGGTTTAGTCTCCCGTTTTCGATAGTAAGATTTTTCCTGAAAACGTGGAGGGTGGGGGAAATTATAATTGGCTCTCTTCACTGAGTATCCGAAAACGAGAAGAGGGAAATGTACAGTCTGCAGGTTTTACCCTATCTGCAGAAGTAGTGCGAACTTTGTGGCTATGTAATCTCCGAACATAAGTCCAGGAAATCTTAGCCACAGCGCAACAAGAAGGCATTGAAGCACTCACAGCCGTAGTGGACAAGATTTCATCGAACAACCCCCACAAATTTAGGCATATCAACATAAACCCACCCCGGCTCAGTTGTCGTCGGTATCACCGATTTCACAACTCCTTGTATCTATACCGATCCAAAAACCCACATGCAGCCAGTATTCAATATACAGCCAATATTGGAGGAAATGCGACAGTTCCACGTGGAAGTTACACAGGGCAAGAAGTCAGGAACGTCACCCACTAGGCTCGCATCAGAGGAGTTGGTCCAGTTCAACTTCAGGCCTTAGTTTCTATCGTCGGCGTTCAAGCATCAAGCTACAACCTTTCCATAGGATTCAGAAGCAGGCTTTAAACAAATAGGGCAGATGGTACATGTGGCAGCCGTTTAAGCCCAACCTGAACGCCGTATATTTGTGGAGGACAGACAGTCCGGTACGCAGTATTCGATTTATACTGGCGCCCCCGTCTCCACGACCATTATTCGTTACCACGGGGTCGGAACTCCCGCAGAATCGCCTTCGACTTCACACTGATTGCAGCCAACAATTCTGCAGTAAAACCTATGGTGAAATTGATTTTGGACTTCGTCCATACAGGTTTATCATAGCAGACGTGTAAACCTTCATCTCAGGTGTAGAGTTTCTCTACGCACGCCAGAAAGCTGATAGATGACGCCACAGGATACAGCTCAAGGCCGCCTTTTCGTTTCTCTTCAGTCACCTTCTTTACCGTCCCTAGGAATCGCCTTTACGCCTTCTTGCTTAAAGAGCTCCCGAATATTTCCTGACTATCTCCCATCCAAGGACCTGCTAGATCCATCATCGAGCTAGGCGATCAGCAACCTCCACAAAACTATGAAGTGATCAAGGAATAATGTGAGCGAATGTTAAGAGGATGAAATCTGCAGACCATCAAAACTTCCTTGGGTCGGATCTCTGCTGGTTGTCCCGGAGAAAGATGGAGGAATCCGCATATTTGGGGCCTATCGTCGATTAAACGCATAAACTGGCTTGTAAAGGTACAACCTTGGATGCCCTTGCTTGCGCTGCATCCAATCCGGGTATTGGTGGTGCAGTAAGGCTGAAGAAAACTGGAGTTTGGTGTCTATTAGGCTTCTTCTCAAGAGCTGTAGCACCAACACAGCGGGATTATTCCACGTATGACTTAGAACTTCTCGCAATTTACGAAGCTGTACATCACTTTAGTACACTGATTGAAGGCTTGAACTTCAACATCATTACATATCTCAAGCCTTTCAATCACCCATTTTAGTAGAAACCGAAAACAGCCTATCCACGCCTAATACGACAGCTTCATTTCATTCTCAAGGAAAGCAAGAAAACCACAGAAAGACGAAAAAGTGATGGAGGCTAAAGTGTGTTTCAGAAAGGTATAGTAGAATGATGAGGTAGTTCACAGAAGGAAGGCAATCTTTTACAAAGCAAGCCACACTTGATCAAAGACCTGCATAACATCGAGGGATACACCAGAGTAATAATTTTTCTTTCTAAATGAGAAAGAAATGAAATTCAAGGTTTTCTCCATGGAGGAAATGGGCATGTAAAATGCCTGTACAAAAATATTTGTGTTTTTATGGCTAATTTATTCTAAATCAAATGGTCAGTAGAAATCAATCTAACGGACTCTTTAGGAGAGCCTAATAATGCTTGCTAGAGTTTTTTAGATCTTCCAAGGGAAGCCTTGTATGTTGTATGCTGTCAACTAGACATTCTTGCTCTCTTTCAATTTATCAGAAGCTGTTGAATATGTGGTAGCCTAGGTAGGTTACACAGTTGTGTGTTTTGCTTAAAGTGTATGGATTTAAGTATTCAACAGTAAAAGTGAGTGGATTAAGTATCAACAGTTGCAAGCATTTAGACAGTGTCATCAATTTCTTCGTCAGTTTTGAGGGGTGATTGAAGGTAAGAAAGAAATCAAAAATATTTCAGGCTGAAAACTAATCAACAGGACCATGAATATGATCATCACAGAATATCTTTGGTGGCAGAATTAGGGATTTATATCAATGTTAAATGAAAGAAAGTTGGTGATCAGAGGATATGTCGATTAGATTAGATAATTGGGATAGAACCTCATTCAAGCCAAAAGTTATGAAATATTCGATTAAATCAGGAAGTTTTAAGGTGGAGCTTTATTAGGAGGGAAATATGCAATGATAATGGAAATAAAAGGATGAGTAAAGAGTTACCATAGAGCTCCACAGGCATTAAAAATAGGTGGAGAAGGGAACGGAATAGTGTAATGTTGGAGATATGAGAATAGCAGAACCACTATGATGGTTGCCACCTGGATGACCAGAAACCCTGTATGTAGAAGATTTGACGGGTGGTAAGATGTGTTTTAGTTAGTAAGACAATGTCAATATTTTTGGTTTGTAGTGGTATTTCCTGTGTTGTAGAAATTTGTTAAGAGTTACACAGTAGGATTGATAGAGGCTTGCTGGAAAGAGCCAGTGTGTTTGGGACTAGCATAATTGCAAACTTCAGAAGAAGTTCATTAAGGGAGATAATTAAGAATTTTAGTTGGATTACAAGTAAGCAACCAGGGTATTGGTCCTTATCAAAAATTATTGTTTAGTATAATTTTAATTTGACTAAAAAAAAATGCCATCATATTTCAATGCAGACTTAATATGCAGTTGGGAGATGGGAACATAATCATGACCACACACTAATACAGTCTGCAACTGTTGACAAAATGAAGACATGCTGCATCAAATAATGTTAACGAGCCTGTGGTCATTGCTAGTTCCTCTAAAAATACATTTACATATAGAAGAATTGTTGAAAGGGGTTAAGCTTATGTGCATATGAAAGAATATAATTCATTGTAGCAGACTTTTTTTTGTAATCTTGTGGGTGAAACAAATAAGTTTCATTTTCCAAAATAACGTTTATTTTTATATTTTCAATTGGATTACATACAAATTCTATCAATCTTCATGCTCTGTAATGTGAAAGTCTCTTTTACTTTTACTTTTTTTCTTTTTCATGAACATCTTAATGAGGAACATCTGTCTTATCCCACTTTCTTCCGTAATATATATCCCAGTCCAACCTCATACCCCTTCCTGATAGCGTCATTCCCTTCCACTTTATCTTAACCCTTTATAAATTCCTTTATTTCAGGGTGCCTTCCCTTAAAATAAGTTGACTTGAGCATGTGGATCTGTCTAGCCAACTTACTATTATATTACATTAAATTCCTTTAATAATAAAATTTAATTTAATTTAAATAAGTTACACTTCACTTTTAATGGTGGCAATAATTAAATTTAAGTTGTCCACTAGTTGTTTGGAGGAGTATTTAAACTTAAGGTGATCCTTATTAGTAATCAAGAAGTATCAGGAGGAGCATTATGATTAAGAAGTATTCGGCTCATTACCGTTAAATGAAAAATAATGAACATTTTAAATATTTCCACATTTTTTGTCAAGGAGGCAATTTTTTTTAAGTAACATTGAAGAATAAAGATTAAAAATTTATCTTCTTGTCCCAATCAACTAATACGCCTACTTGACCAGTATTAAAACACAAATAGAATGACAAATTCAAAGAGCCAACCATTTAAAATTAGAGCTACTAAAATAGTATTAAGTGGCAGCTGATGGAACATGGCAGGAAGATGCATTGAAAAGAAAATAACTAACAGATTGTATATTCAGTTAGACTGTGTAGACAAACATGTAACATACATTACTGCATTTATTTTGATACCTACACCAGACAAATACCTAGGTAAAAGACATCCTGCAAAGACCCTTCCCTCAAAATATTACCATTTGAAATAGGCATTGGGAATAGTAAGTTATCTGTAGGTTGCCAACCTATTCTGGACAAAGTAGGAATTTATTAATTGGGGCTATTACAGAATAAAACATTCTCTCCCATTAAACCCAGGCTGTTCCATTCCTACATAAATAAAAGCCTTATTGTTGCCCCATATATGAAATAATGGAAATGTAATTTTAAAATTTACATAATTGCCTGAGATGATGAGGGTTTATAAATAGGTAGGCATACTTAGAAGAATAAAATCATCATTAGGCATCAGAATTAGGAAAGTGGTGGAAGGAAGATTAATTTACACACAAATAATAGACTGATTAATATTGGAATGATAGTTTAAATTTCCAATTATTGAAACTAAAAACTCAACATATAATTAATTTTATTTATAAATAAAGCAATGAGATCTTTAAAATTTAGGATTGATAAAAAACAAAACAAAGAATGTATTGGGTAGTTGAAAAGTAAAGAGGGAAAGGTAAATGTCTGTAAAATAAAATAATTTACAAGCTGTTCAAAGTTCACTTTGGCCTGACAATTTCTAGTGAACTTTCTATAAATATAAACTCAATTAATTTATTTTTGGTATAGACACAAACATTTTAAAATAAACAACTAATTTATGAATAAAATGACTGACAACTACTTAACAAAACAGAATTGCTCGCTATGTATCAAGCAAGTCGACCTCAACAGACTCAGCTATCATTAAAGCAAAGTTTATGCAATAAATGTGATCATTCATCGGGGAAATTAATAACAAATTTAAAATAAGAAAATTGAGAAAATACTTTACTTGAATATGTGTGCACTGTTAATTTCTTCTTACAATTAAAGATATTTCAAAATTAAGACTAAAATAAACAATATCAAAAATTTGTTACTAACAACCTAATAGCAACAGGGAAAAAGCCACACTGAGCTTTCAGAGAACTGGCTGCATGTCTAAGTTTGATCAGAGCTATCTGGTATATCATGCAGCAACTATTGAGATTATTAATTCAACAACAATGATTTAACTGGTTTTAATAAGTAGATGAGTTGTATTTCTTATCTTAAATAACTCTATATGTACGGTAGGTATACACATCATAAAATCTAACTAAAAGTGTAAATTTATGGGCAAAGCCTTATGAAAAGTAAATAAATACATTAATTATGTATACTATGTTTTATAGATGTGCCCAATATAGCTACACATATAATTAATTTATGTAATTGTTTTTCTGCCTTGCAGTAATCCTAGGAGTAGGGTATTTATTTACTATTTGTACCATTGTAACTAATGAACTATATCACACATATATTTATTAGTAATATTTAAACATCTAAATGTGGGTATCAATGACCCTTGTTGTTGAAATGCCTTAAAACAAACAAACTAAGACAATTATTAATAATTAAAACAAAAGGAAAATATTTCAATAATAAGTATAAAAGTTGAACAAATTATATTTTTAAAAAACTGAGTATTAACCTAAAATAATAATAAAAGAAAAAAGTTAAATATAACAGTTGTTATGATGAGTTTATGCAAACAGTGTAACTAATAAATAATTAAAAAATGAAAAGCTTTTTTAAAAAATTGCCATACTTAGAAGTTAAGATTACCACTATGTATAGTAGGTATTCTATTTTTCATTTACATTGTATACCTATGCCTTAAGGTATTTATAACTAGTAATGATGATAGATAAGATTAGAAACTTGTTTGATATTAAATTGATTCTGTGCATTATAAATGCATCTGTAATGAACATAGACAATTGTTGTTTAAGTTTATAATTCTACCATCTCTGAAATACATTCTCAATTTGTTGTGATGTTGGTGTCATTACAAATCCTAGATGAATTCCTTTTGGATTGGAATTCCTGATGATCCAGGGCTAGTTGGAGTACTTGTTCTTAGTGTTTCCTGATGAACTAACCAGTGCATTACCATACATGACAGGTATGGGTAAGTATCATATGTGTGCTTTGCAAGTGTGTTTTATTAATGAGAGGGTGTAGGTAAAATTAAAAGAGGGCTCAATATGAGTCAATATTCTTAACTCCTTGAGAAACACCCACACAAAACGTCTAACTGTGTGAAATTTATTATTTACACAGACACAAAGACTTTTAGACAGAAAATATTTTATAATATGTAGATAGACAAATTGGAGGTTCCGTTACAGACTACTTGTTTGGCTAGCTATCATGCCAGACAGTCTCAGATGCAGATGATGTATTCATTATCGCTCCAGTAATGTAATATATTCAATTTTCAAAATCCTTGTTAATGGATCCAGCCACTCTGTGAACCCAATAATTAAAACTTTTAAATGTGCCATAAACAAATAATATGTTTAATTACTTATATTCCCTGACTTGTAAAATGATTATAAAATCAAAAACAGTCATGGCATATTAAATGCCTTTAATCGAATACTGAAATACTACAAAAACACACTGACTAGATGAACATTAAAGGAATTGAGAGAAGTGAAAGACCAGTATTGAGAAATGTCAGAGTTTGGGCCGAAGCTTCTGCTTGGGTTTCCTAATAAAAAAATTAAATGATCAAGAAAATATTCTTGGTATTTTGATCAAAAAATAACACATTTCATTCGTTGAACCATCCCATAGACTGAAAGTTGTAATTACAACAAATACAAAATATTAATTAAAAGCTAACATATGAACAAAAAATTGATTCTAAAGAAGTTATGTTTTGGCTTTCTTTTAGTTTTACCCCCTTTAATATGACCTTAAGCATGGAAAAACAATCAGAACTTAAAATATAAAGTAGTTTCTGAGTTGTATCTTAAGAAATCATTAATATGAGATTTTGTCTTATTCTTTCCATTATTATATCTTATCTGAATTTTGTATAACATAATCAAAAACACTGTTGAATATATCTTTAAAATGTATAATAGATTGGAGCATTTTGATAGTGATAGAAATAAAAGGTCAAATAAATTAATGAAAACCTTTATACTGTAGCAGCACATTATTTTATATCATAACCAACAACAATTTCGGTTCAGCCATACAGGAAACCATGGATGATGCGACCAGTTTGGGGCCAATCAGCGCATGATGTTGAGCATGGGCAAGCAGCCCTAGAGATATAGTGGGGTAGATTCCATCGCTTTGTTGTCCACAGATTTACTGGGAGTCAGCACACCCTGCTTAATCCTAAAAAATAACTGCTTACCATCCAAAGATATCCCAGGAGGCACTGAGAGCTTTGTGCAAGTACCTTTCTGGAATTTATTTGTGAGCTCTAACTATCAGGTGAGAAACCACATGTAACCTACTGTTAATCATCTGTAGATCCAAAACAGAGGGAGTTACAATTGATATCAGCTGTCATCTCCATTTTAAACCAGAAGCTTTCATCAGCAATTCACTAGATAGATATTTCCTCAACTGAAGATAGAAATTTTATTGTAGTTATTGTTAATGCAAAATTTATTGATTTGTGGCTATTTTGAGGAATATAGTGATAGTTCTTCTAGGTTGAGACCATCACAACACCTTCTTTACCTCTAAAAAATACCATTAAGCCTCAGTGGTTTGTAACAAAAGTATATATTATGTATAAATAAATAGGGAAGAAGTGAACATAGTGAATAGATGAAATTAACACTTTTGTTGGAATAATATATTTAATATATTATCATAATGTATGTCTAAAATCATTTGCAATTATTTCAATAATATCCCTTATGGATACGTAAGAACCAGTTGTAACACCAACAATACTTAATAGTATAGCTAAAACATTCATCGTAGTTCTAAAACAGTTCTTCTTCAAAATGGGTTCGCTACCATATCTCAAGCAGATATCTGACAGAGAAGGAAGAAGGAGAGCAAGGGCGTTGCTGCATAAAGCTCCAATCAGTGATACAACTATGTCTACATGTGGTACAGCAAGAGCAAGGATGTCTGAAACCAGAATCATATATATATATACATTATGAAGCTTATGTATTATAGTGATATTTTATGTTATCTTATATGGCAGCCCAACATAGTTGTGCAGCACTACTTTGTGAATAAATAAAGTGTTTCTCTTCTTCAGTTTTATTCAGTATTGGTGTAATTTAAAATAATGATTTGAATCCTGGATTAACATTAATTTAGATCAGAAAAGAATGGTCACACATTTGTCAACCGATGGCATTACTGAAAAAAGCTGTTAGTGGAAGATATATCAATTATTTCTAACAATTTAATTATTTAAATTTGAAACTGGACAGGATAAATAACAAATAAAGTAATTACTTGTATACAATTTATTATTGGCTATTAATAAGGCAAGGGAATTCGGGGGAGGGGGATAATCCATACATAAATTATGTTAGCATACCTTATGGGGAAGGGAGAGGCCACTGAGGGGAGGAATCATATTCAGGATTAGGAAAGCTTTTTTAATTAAGAGCTTGGTTTAATCACATGTTTTACAAGGGCAGTTTACAGTGGCATTGTTTTTTGAGTAATTTACTCAGTAAGAAATAATTAAGTACCTGAAGAGAGAAAATGTCAAAGAATTATAAACTTGGTTAGTTTTATAGCAAGTGTAATCTGCCTGGATCACCAAGCTATGATTATACATTAATATATGGATCGGAGGCAAAGCCAATCAAAAGGACTAATGATGGAACTTCTTAATCTTTGAAAAGAAGAAACTCAAGCATGTTCAGTACAGAGGAGAATGGCAAATAAGGCATAACCAGGAGTTGTAAGCACTCCAAAAGAGTGGGGGTGCGATGAAGCAGATTGAGATTAGCAGACTTCAATGGACTTGACATTTGGTCAGATAGTAGGACTCAAGAATATCTTTAAAAACAACCTTTTCGGCTCTCGTTTTTAATTCAAAAAGAGTTGGGCACCAACAACCAAGATGGGAAGATGGTGTGGCTACAGATTTGTGAACATTCCTTGGCATCTATAATAAGGAAATGGCACAAGTCGCAGGAGCTAATTGAAGAAGCTAAGATTTATCAGCAAGTTGAATGGCCAAAGAGAAGAAAATAATTGTACAGTTTGAATTTTCAAACTGTTACTTGTATTAATTTGTTAAAAATGTCAATTTATGACATTAGTAGAAAGTACCCTAAGTTTTAAATTCCTTCATTAGAATAATATTATATATACATATATATTTTAAACTTAAATATAGCTCTTTTTTAAACTTTATGTTTATTTTCTTTTAATAAATTATTAAATTCAGTGCAATACTAAGAAGAGGCCTATTAGATAGGCAGGGCGTACAAACGACACTTAATAAAAACATGAAATTCCTTTTTTTTTTTTTTTTTTTTTAATCATTTACAATTTAGAAGCAAAAATCTCAAATAAGATCATGCAAACAATTGTTAAATTTATTAACGGATCATCAGCAGTCCAGCATGTAGTAAATCAATCTCAATCAGTCAATCTGTCTATACTTATACCTTTCTGCAATAATTGAGGATTTTGAGTTGTTGATTGTACTATTTAGAATTTAAATGTATTAAACTGTAAATTACATAGCTCATGTATTTACTTCTGAAAAACACTTTTAATGTTACTCTACTATGAGAACGAAAGTATTGTCCATGGAAGGACATGTAAACTCAATTATGAGCTGTACGTTGGTAAGAAACTTTATAATTGGAACCAACCAAAGAATTAAAAATTATCCTGAATAAATTCAATTTGTTTTGTTGTGAAAGACTACTCCATGGCTTCTGAGGATGGGTGTACATTTTTAACACCGCTTTGATTCCTTTGCTATTATTTACAGTGTATAGAGAGCTGATTTTATATTGAAGGCATATTGCTGTATTTTGAGTTAATCAGCCACACTTTTATTAACATTGTAAAGAATGTTCCAGATGTATATTCCTTGATGGTAGGTTAGAGTTTATGGAGCTATAGTTTTGTCAGCAACATTCAGTGGTACATTGATCAAATTAAAATTGTTGTTATAAATATAAACCTTTATAAATTGTGTGTAAATATAATTTAACTATAAACTATATACTATTGGATGTTTATAAAACAGTTACATATTATGTTAGAGCCATAAAACTATTAGATTATAGTCTGATACATTAATCCATTCATATATTCTTAATCCTTTTAGTTGATGTAATAATCAAGAAATCAAGCGAACATGGATTATTGATAATCTTTTAAATGAAAGAGATTATAAACTCAGTTTATGTTAGAAATTTACATAAGACCTATATTAGAGTCTAAAATATATTTACAAGTTATTATAATGAGAGCCAGGCGCTCCGAGGACTCCATCAAGTGCTCGTGTTTGAATGGGCCCCATTTTTCATCGACATCAATTTTCAATAACTTTGCAGCAACGTAAAACTGTAAAGGATATGTCAGCATTATTCCAAGTCCTACTGCACCCCTCACCGTTTCGGGTAGCCTGTAATAGAACAAACACAGCCAAATTAATATATCTTAAAATTAATAGCATAAATATATTTTATGAACATCCAAATGCTGGATTCTGTCTATTTCATTGCGAAAGATAAGTCACTCAAAAGATCTCTTAGTTAAGTCCTAGGACTCCATGCTTTAGAGGTCCTAGCTAGGAAACTCAGCCTTTTGGTAATCATATAAATTTACTTGTTCAATACTGGGGTAAATATAATAATTATTACAGTAAATACTTGGGGACTGGTTGCCCAGGAAAAAAACTGGGACCTTTAGAAAAAAACACTTTTATGTGGTGAGGGGAGGTTGCCATACAGAGGAGCATTTAAGAGAGCGCGGAGATTTTGGTATTTGTATTTTATTTTCATTCATGCAGTTAAGAGAGTTAAGTTAGACAGCAGCCATAAGGTCGGGTGCTGAAGAAATACTACAAGTTGAGAAAAAAACCTATGACGAAAGGAGACCATTTTCACCCCATATCAAAGAATATCCATGCTATTATTGTTATATTTGGTAACTATTTTTTTAACAATATAAAACTCAAACCATTTATGTAATATGAAATATTTCAAACACTAATAACTATGCACTAGAACCATATTAAACCTGAAATAATGTTACTTCAAACTTTTAAATAAACTATTATTCTTAATGAATTTTTATGAATATCCTTATACCTTTTATAATAAGAAAGTATAAAAAAAGTAATCAAAAGTGGAATCACTATTGATCACTCATCAATATATTTCAAAAAATTAAATTTAGTTCATAATAACATTTTAGTCATAAATTTAAAAAAAAATAAATCCTTGATATAACGGTAATAATACTAATCCTTGCATCAACTAGTTCTAGTTATTTTACTATTAACATATTTCAATGCTAAATTAAAGAGTTGAAAACATGTTTGATCTTTTTGTGCCCATCTCCGGTATCTTTATCACACTTACACACTCAATCACTAAAATAATAGAATAGTTTACTTACAGATTTTTACCCAGATTAAACGTAACACTTCCATTAACTTCATCGCCATACCTCAGATAAGAGAGAAACCCTAAACTGAGAAGCAACATCATCATTATTGCCATTCCTGTATTAAGTACTCCAAATGTTGAATCAAACAATTCTGTTTTTTTCATTTCATTTTTAAGCGGAATTGTCTAAAACACAAAAAAAAATGAATATAATATCATTTTTTGGATTCACAAAAACAAAAGCATTGTCATTGAATGCAAATTAAAAAATAATGATAAGAGTATATATACTAAAACAAAGAGAAATTTTTAATTATAATGTAGTTGAAAATATTTGCAAATACAGCTTATTGTCTAAATTCAATTTTTGATAAGTTTTCAAATAGTATTAATTGTTAATTTGTTTTAATCCCAAATGTAAGAGCAAACAACTTAGTTTAAAAATGTTTTTATAGAACTAAAAAATTCTGGAAAGACCGTCCTTTTTGGAAAATGGTTTTCAGCTAATTTGTTATAAAAAATTAGTGAATAGTTCAATTTTTAATGTTTTTAGGTTTTGGTTGATTTTGAGAAAAAAATCTGTATCAGAAACCCTTGTTTTTACCCCTGTGACTGTCTGTTGTAGTATTTGTGAGAGTTCCTGTTCAAGCCGGAGACATGAAATTTTACTTAGCGGTCATATTTTACACAGGGAAGAAATGAAAACTATTGTCTACCTTCAGAGGAGAGAGATGAACATGATTTGGGGTTAGTTAAAAACAAAAGTTAGTGGGATTTCAGCATGGGAATTAAAAGCCCGAAGTGAGGAGACCCATTGAGTACAAATCCATTTTATTATTAGTTTATAATACTGATTGGGTGACTATCATTTAAATTATATGTATGTTTCTATGTCCATGTATGTTTTATGGAATATTTAAATAGTCAAAAATGCACTTGAACCAATACCCTAAAATCATATATTAAATGAATCTTGTTAAAGAAACTATTATTCATTATAAACATTTTTTAAATATTCCCTGTACTCCTTATGAATAAGAAAGTAAAATGTTACCCAAGGTAAGATGGTTTTTACAATATATTATGTTTTGGGTCTTCAGTGTACTATCATTACCTAATATCACTAAAAGAGACAATAAAATCATTTTCAAAACTAGAAGAATCTCTTAATAATTTTTTTGGATTACTTACAAGAGCTATGCCTTCAAAAGCAAAAATAACTGTTCCTATAAACAGTGGCCACCTGTCTATATTTTGGACTAACTTTCTATCAGATATTGAAATCTCTGTATCTTTAGCAATGTAGACAAATATTGCAAAAACACCATATATAACAAAAATGTTGGAAAGAAATGAGACTGGTGTCAGAAATTTAAGAGTTCGTATCAAACATAAAATAGTTATAATTGGAAACACCATCAACATGTACACACGAACGTTCAGGTTGATGCCATCTACATGACCCTCAACCATCTGAAACAAAGAAAACACAGTTTAAATACACACAAGTTATATTTATTGTTATAAACTAACTCATACGTCTAAAATTATTTTATTTTTTCCCTTAATAACCCACCCTTTTAAGAATCACACCTTTGGGCTATTCAAACGTCGAAGTGAGTCAGTACTCCTGCGATACTCCTGTCTCACCCAGAGGGGATCAAGATCTGGCCAGCACAAACATGGAAGCCACCCAATTAAATACTAGCCAAGCTTAATCTAGTCTTTTCACTTTGCAATAGTTTATATTAGGCATTATTTTTTTTTTGATGATTAAGGATTGTAATTGATGAAACAAAAGTTGAATAGACCTTTATTGTCTTTCGGCAAATAGTGTAGCTAAGTATACTTTTTACATGGGTGCTGTTTACATGGCACTCACTCACTCACATTCAAGTTAAATTTTTTAAGGGTTCAAGTTTAGTTTTTGATAAAACTATCTCTTGGTTTTATGAAAGTTAAAACAGGATAGCAACATGTAGACTGACAACCGTTCTTGTTGGTTTACCAAAAAATATGAAGTGCCTGCTACTAGCCTTGAAGTTTTTCGAGTGGATTTCCATAAGGGTGGGCATTGAACCCCCCCTGAAAGCACCTTTCTTAATTTAATAACTGATTTGTTTTATGAAATTTTTGGAGTCACAGAATATTTGTTAGTTACTTACATCTTTCACAGTCTGCCCAATGAAGGTTATATACACAACACAGAAACCAAGTTGTGTGATGAGTATACAAATCTTCACAATGTTCCTGTGTAAAAAAAATAGTAAAATAAATTTAGTTTTAATAACTAAACAAATCATATCTATGCATACTTAGATATCTCTTTGCTTGTTTGATTTGCATAGTAATTTTTTTCTTTTAGATATGTTCTGCCAAGGAGTTAATTTAACAAATTATTGAGTTCTACTAAATTGACTAACTATATGAATTATTATTATAAATTATTTAAAGTCAAAATAATGTTTCAAAAATAGATTAATTTCAGAACCCTATACATCACAAAGTATGAGTTTATTTAAAGGAGCAAGTTTTTAGTGGTAAAGGTCCTGCTATTACTTATAATTATTACTTATCATATTATCAAATCTATTGACAGGATCTGGACTCAACCATACCAGTATATATTTTTCTTTGACTGTTGATTAGTAAAACGGCTTCTCATGGAACAGGTTCCAGGAAAGGAGTAAGAGGAGGATTTTACCCACCCATAGCCTCCCTGATCTGTCATTCAGGAAGGAAACCGACATGGTATATAGCTACTCTGGGCATTCCCAGTCACAGAGCTGTTGGCACAGTATCTCATTAGACACAAAGTCAAAAGCCAGCTTCTTTTGATCTAATGAGATCTGATCTTTGTCACACAAGATCATAGCTGTCACTGTGGTCTTGTTGATACATTCACAAGCAGATGTTCAGCTGAGACTGAAAATTTGATTGTTCAGACAGAATGATAAAGTTTTATGAACAGAACTCTTTCAGGTTATTCAGTAGAATCTTTCCCATGTGAGGAAAGTGACTGATGGGGAGACTGATAATCAACCTTCTTTGTGGGATTTTGCAACAGTATAACTTGTTGCCACTGATACTATTGCAACCTGACACATGAATTGTATAGGTTGATGGTTGGGTGATCCCTGTCCTCAGCAGCTGTTTTAGCAAAACAGTTTGCACCCCATCATTCCCTGGTGGCACCTTGAGCTGTCTCAGGGAGACAAACATTTAGCATTTAGTTTTCCTCAGTTTCTAGCTGCTAGGGTTCATGGTAGTTACCTGCCCTAGCAGGATTGTCTGCAGTGTAGAGGTTTGCAGGGGTTTTAGCCCGTTGCTTTGCTGTGAGAAGGGTATCATTTTATTATTTTTAGTTTTTATGATAAATATCATCCAAAAAATTGTATCTAAATAGAATTTAATTTATAAAATTTACATCAGATGTGTTTTTATCATTAATGAGTGTATTTTTCACCTTTTTGGCTCAAATCAAGAGAACATTTATAATTTTATGCACCTACTCTTCTTTTGGATTCCCTACCTGTTAAAAAATAAATGTATTTGACAGCTAGCTTTAGTATGGTTATCAGATATTGAAATGATTTGTAAATAAATAACCGACCAACAAAGCAAAGTAGATGGAAATATTTTTTTAGCAAGAAACAAAGTTGTTTTTCATTTTTATTACTCTTAAAAACTCTAAATATCAATTTTGGAGAAAACCTACAAATTTGACTAATTTTTTTATATTCTAGGTAAAAAATAAATAAATTGGAAGGTGTATGATATGTAATGTTA
Organism: Acanthosoma haemorrhoidale; assembly: GCA_930367205.1. NCBI lineage: Eukaryota > Metazoa > Arthropoda > Insecta > Hemiptera > Acanthosomatidae > Acanthosoma > Acanthosoma haemorrhoidale. Next base: position 98,684,566 of record OV884011.1, read on the forward strand.
TTTTACCTACAGAGCAAAGACAGGACTAGATGAAGTTAGAAAATGAAGTTTTTAAACCTAATTGTTTTTTTTTATCAGCATCTAGAATGCATTGGAAAGAAGGCTTGTCAAATATCTACTGACCTAGTATCACCAAAAAAAGTTTCATAGAAATCCAATACCCCATAATAGCTTCCCCTTGTAAGTAAAACAAAAATTCTTACTTCATTTGTGTTGACAGTTTTTTAAAAAAAGTTGGTCCAAATTCAAAAGAATAACATATTGTATCTGGAAATGTTGGTGCCACTTCTAATCCTTTATGGGACATTATTGCGTTGGAACATCTTACCTAAACATTGAAACAATCGATATAAACCAAATTATTATAGCTATTATTTTGGAAATACCAGTAAATAGGAATTCATCATTCAATGAAACATGATAGAATGGAAAATAAAGCCTATCAAAATTTATTCCTATTTAACTTCAATTTTATTCTAGAATAAGAAAAAAAGATTTGTGTGAAGAAAGTGGCAAGGCTACTTCCTTGAAAGAAGAATATTTAAATGGAACCATTCTACCTCCTCCTACTTGGATGGGTCTTATCTTTTTATCCTCATTATTTGAGCTTTTGACAAGAAACATAACTTTAAATATTTACTGAACATTTAAGCGATTAAGTTTCAATTACTGGTGCAAGATGAAATAGTAGATACATCAAGGTAGAGAGAGTCATAAGATAAAATGTATATTTAAGATGCAAATTAATATCTAAAAGTAGTCAAAATGGTTGCCATAAAAAAAAAATAGTTTTAACACATATATAATTTACTTTACCAATGTATGGTTGTTGTAAATGCAGATGAGGCCAATAAAAAATGATCCAACAAAGCCTACAGCTATGCCTGAGTTCTTGAAAGCATCGCCCATTGCAAAAAGACCAGCTCCAATGTTGCCTTTTAGTAAATGGATTAAGGTTTCAACGTAGCTGTGAAGTAAAATGAATTTGTTAGTAGTCATTAATCACAAATGTAATACATGTAGGAAAAAAAAACACTTTATTCTGAGAGATTGTCCCAAAAAAAATAACACAAAGAAAAGTAACATACATAAAAGTGACATAAAATAAAATACAAAACTATTTGTCTCTTGTAACTAGAAATGGGTCTATCTATATAGTGATTAAAATGAAGAAAGAGCATGATAATGAACAAACAAACTATAAATGAGTAGAAGTCTGGATGGTGAGGAGGTATTGGAATAGGGGGTTTCGAAGATTTGTAAGGATGAAGCATAGCAGATACTAGGACGTAGAAAATTCCAGAGTGGACAGTGAAGCAAGCTAGGAAGGACCGAACATATCCTGCTGTTTTGAAGGCAGGGATATAAAGGTCAGAAGGACAGGATCTGATGTTCTGGGAGTAGACTGAGGATTTGAACTGAAGAATATGTGTATGTAATGTTGTACAAGGATACAAGTTGACATGATGGCAAGAACGATGGAATAGTTTAAGGGTACCTATTGACCGACAGGAAACTTTGGAGACATGCTGGCTCTAGGAGAGGATTTGGTCAAAGGTTATCACTAGGTTTCTAATGGTGGAGCAGAAAGTGATAGGATGATCCATTAGAGTTAAATCAGGAAGATTAGTATTCTTTTTTAAAGGAATGTCTTTCCCTTAATATTTTCTCTCAATTAACAAACTAATAATTTATTCTCAGCACTTTTACTTCTTATTAAAACAATATTCTGTTCAGCTCATTAGTCTGAATTCGTACCTATGCATTCTTTCATCTGATTATTTTCTAGTGTCACTTAATTATGTGTTTGTGCTTAAGTATATGGTGTTAATGTATTTTTTTGGGTATCACAGGATTATATAATGAAACTTAAAGCAGAACAGGTTGGTTATTTGCAGGTTGGCAACATTTTCTAGACACGAGTTTATTCCGTAGAACAAGATCGGGTCAGAGCTCAATAGCCATGTACACCCCTCACAATTGAGAATGGGAATCATTTGATTATATAAAAACCTGTATAATTCCTAATTAAGTTGTCAAAAGAGTAAATTTAAATTTGTTTATAAGTAAATGTTTAAGTTATACTTAAACTGATTGAAATATGTTAAAAATGAAGTGACTTTGTATCTGATATTTTATAAGAAATACAAAAAATAACGTCAAATTTATGCCTTAATATTTATAAGTTCATTTCCTTGATGCGATAGTTAGGGCTCAGATCAATTTAGAACTGAATTAGAATTGGAATAGAAATAGAACACAAATTAGAATTGAAAATGTTTATTTTTTGGGTCAATATTTATGTATATTCTATGTTTTTAAAAACCTTCTCTTAAACCTTATAGTGAAAAATCAGCAAACATTTTTATCGATAACTTTGAAAAATATTAGTCATTTCTCAAAAATAAAAGTAAAATTTTTTTCAAAATAAATGTTCACTATCACTTTGCATCCCAAATACTAAAATTATTTAATTTAAATGAAATTGTTTGTTCATTGAAAAAAAATTGTTTACAAATAAAAAATGACTTATTCCTGTTTGGTAATTGTAATTTAACCATGGATCAGTGAGACAAAAATAAATTTTAACTCTAATTTCCTAATTGACATTTTACTATAAACTTTCCTAAAGCAGCAGTATTTTTTATTCCTAAAATATTGTAACACTGGTAGTATACCATGTTAAATATAAATAGGTGCCGAGCAATTTGAAGTATTGCTGTATTTAGTTTGAAATTTGTACCATGTGTGTGTACAATTTTCCTCTTTGAAAGCAGATTTTATTTTAATAAGGCCAGATGAAATCAATCAATGAATATCTTATTTTACCTGTACATTAGTATTTTAAATTTTAAACAAAGAAAAAATGTTTATAAATAAATTAATATATATACACACACATACTAAATAAAATATAAAGGTTATATTACAATACAAAATAAATTCAGCATTCTCACTCTTGCTAGAAAAAGTTAGTGACCTGTGAATTATTACTTGATTTTATTGCCCTTAGTTGTAGTATGAAAAGTGTAATAATTTATTATGTTAAAAATAAATAAACAAACATTATAATTTAATAATATGTAAGGAAGTTAGGGATCCAAAAGGGTTTTTTCCTCGCATAATAAATGTTCATGGTTCATTGGTGATACATAGTTAAATTTATCAGAAATATCTAGGAAGAAATTAGAAAATGGTGCACTTGGGGACTTTAAACAAAACAGACACATTTATGATATGTTTCTGTGTCAGTAGGTAAGGTGTAACCTTTCCATTTTTAACAACCGAAACAATCTTATCTCCTCTCTTTTTTTTTTTAATTCCTACTTGACATAATAACTTGTTGTGCTACTTAATAAAAATATTTACCTAACAATTCAAATAAAGTGAATGCATGTCTTTCATAATGATGGGAGTCAAGCAAGTCGATTCAATATTTTAGTGTATTTTTTATTTTATTTCAGGAAATTTTGGTTTTTGTTGGTTTTCATTGTTTTTTTAATGGCTCTATTTTATTGTTTGTAATTAAATTTATTTGAATTTTACTTAAGACCTGAAAATGATTGAAATTCAATAAAAATTTCATCATATAACGTGTATACATAATCCTTAACAAATGTATTGTTTGTTTCAATATTTGAGCTCATTGGGGTTTCTTTGTTTTTAGCAAAAATAGTTAATAATTATTGCTTCAATTAAAATATATATTCCGCATAGCTTTAACTGAGAATAGAGAACAAACACTCTAGCAACTATAAATAGTAGGCCCCATAGACAAAGAACTAAAATTTGTTTTATTAATAATTCAGAGAATGAATGACTTAATATGAGAACCTAACTTTTAGGTAAGTTTACATTTTATTATTTAAAATATTTGTTTAAGTCTGTATTTCAATGAAGATTTCATTTGAATGAAGATTCTATGAGCAATGCTTTCAATACAGAAACTTTAGAACTGGTGGACTACACTAGGTTTTTGTCATACACCTCAAACAACAAAATCTTTAGCATTCAAAGTTTATAAATATTTCAGGAAACATTTCTAAAAATATTTTTATGAGTAATTTTTACACAGTTTAATGGTGTTTTTGGATAAATCATTTACATGTTTGCTTATTAAATCAGACACTTACGTCATGCGAGGTTCAACCCCAAGACCACCTTTTTCTGTTGGGTAATGCGAATCCATGATCTGTAGTAATCCACGTCACTGTCTGTAATAAATGAAATAGGAACTAATTACACACAACACAAAGGATGAAGATTAAAAAATTGACTCCTTAAAACACTTGTCACAGAAATAATCCTTGACAACATTTTACAAACATTATCTGATATAATTAATCTCATTTCAAAAAATTCTATGTAATTTTTTATTGAGCTATAAAATCTTTCTCTACCATAAATGTTTGCACTTTTTAATTTTTAGTTGACAATGAGTTAATTATGCTGGACTAGATAATAAGGTCTGTTTATATTATAATAAGAAAAATTGAGCAATCCATTAAAATAATAAATACTCAGAATCATGAAAAACTTAAGCATAACAAATACATTAATAGAAGTTGAAAGTAATGTTGGAAGTATCAGTTTAAACTTAAGTGAAACATCCCCTAAATTTGACTTATTATGTTAGAACTTGATGAATGAATTTTCATCTACCAGGGGCTGTAGTTAAAAACGTAACACTTTCATTAGAGAAAGTTTTTATGCTTGGTTTCAAAAATAAATCATAGCTAAATTACTCATTAAAAACATTATAATGATTAAATTAACAAATAAAAATAAACTATATTCTTTTTAAATACATTACATATTCAAAACAAACCCAATAAGAAATACAATTTTTCTTTATCAAAAAGTATTGAAATGAGTAAAGACATTTTTTAATTTCTTTTTTAGATAAAAGATATTTTTTGACTGCTAATATTAATTGTTACAATAAAAAAAATTACACACAACTCCACTTTCTGATATTATGTGAAGTTTTTTATTGGAGTTTTTAATTGCTTGGTTAGGGGTTTTTACTGAAAAAAAATTCTTATATGTCTGGTCTTGTGAGAATTATAATTTCTACTTAATTTTTTGTAATACCTTTTCAGAAGCACATGATGATTTCTTAAACATTAGATACAAAGCAAAAACGATTTTATGTAATGCACTTGATTGAAGCTGATATTACAATGTTTACTTAATTTTTCAAATTATTTAATTGACTAGGCATGCTCACATTTTTCACTTCAATATATTTAGTGGCCTAATTCAGGTCTAAGAGAAAACAACTTTCTATAGAAATATTCATAAATAAAAATGTTTAAATGAGAAATAAAACCTGGAATAAAACTAAAAAATTGCATAGCAATAATATAAAAATACTAACCGACCATGGATTAAAATTTAGAAAATATTCCAATTAAAACTTTAAAAGAATTTCTAAATTTGTCGTAAAAAAAAAATTAATTTAAATATTTGTTGAAATATCAACATTGTGGAAATATGTAAATAAATAGGAAACACACTTTAAAGAGTACAAGATTGTAAACTAAACTCTATCACTCCATGTCATGTACTGAATACATGAGGAAAATACCAGTAATAGTTTTTATAAAGAAGCTTATGACATTTAAACAGTGATAAATCATGATAACTCCCGCTGAAAGTGTTTAGACCTTAATTATAATTATCCATGCCACTTACGTATAGTTAACGCAAAGCTCTAGGAAATTTCAACAGACTAGTTGTTTCTTTATTGTTTTTCTGAATTTTTATCGTACATGCATAGTAATTAAAAATTATCTTAAGAATCCTTAAACAATTTTTTTTTTCTTAGCACAAGAAAATTTGATATGAAAATCCCTTTTATATAAAAAGTAGTAAACAATATTTGTAAGTCAAATACATAATTTAGTAAATTTTTGGGCCATTTCCTGATCCCTAAATATAAAATTACATAACCTATTTTATAATTTCAACAAATAATCAAACTTAAACAATTCAGTGTTTTTCTCATGCCATTACTGGTTTATTCAATTTACCTTATTATTTTTTTATTTACAACGTGTTCACTCATTTATTTTAAATAATTTGTATAATATACTGCAGACTGGAGCAAATGATTATGTGTTAAACAAAATATATTTACCATACCAAATAATAGATGATATATTGAATTGGTGGTACTGAAAGAGAGAATTACTCTATAAGGAAGTCAAAGGAATGAACAAGTATAGCTATTGGCAGACATAAATCTGTTTCAACCATTCTAAAAGTGCAGGATCATTTGATGAAGCAACTATTCAAGATGTAGAAATAGCTATAATAATGATCCATTAAACAATGAATAATTAGGATCTGTAGACTACAGAATTGTGATAATAGTGGATATAGAAATTTATAAGTGCATAATATAAAAAATTCAGCAAGTTTAGGAACAATATATGTAATGAATCTTACAAAAAAAAAAAAAAAATCACAATATCAAAGAGTTAGCAGGGGAGTCACAACTGTGAATAAAGACAACTCCATTAACAAAGAAATTCAGCATTCTGGTTAAAAAAAACAACACATATATGGTCTTAAAAACTGTGAAATTACAAGTGTAAGAAGTTTTCATGGTTAGTCGACAAATTATAGACAGAAAATAAGAAACTATTTACTATATTTGAAAGCTATAGAGGCCTATAAATTAGGTATTAATGCCAAGACTAACGTAAAGTATATTAGTTACCGATGTATTTATAGAACCCAATAAATTATGTATGTTAAAAGGGAAGTGTAAGTAACTTAGCTGTATTAAAGAGAACTGTTATACAGTGGTTAACTCTGTAATAATACTAAGCATGATGACTCAAGTAAAACATGAGCATTAATTAACTGATGCCTTTGTAATATCAATTAACGCAATCTGAAACAATGAAGAGCGAGGAATCCTTGAGCCTTACCGATCAACAACAGCAAGTGGTGGCAGTGGATAATAACTAATAATAATTAAAACCATCTAGAATAGAGAGACAATATTATCAAGAAGGTCAATAATCAATCAGGTGTCTGACCTACAACTGACTAGATTTCTTGAACAGGGTCGTAAGAGGGGGTCTCCCAAAAGTGAGGTCCATTTAAAGCCTTTAAGTAGTATGTTAATTAGGGTTGAAGGTGTTAAATTTAATTTCCATATTTCCTAAGTAGTAATTGGTAAGATTAGTTTTAGTGCCATGCAACAGTTATGATGTGCAACTTGATAGTCAATCTCACTTATACGGGTAAAAGGTAGTCAGCTTTAAGGTTTAAATGTTCAAGACATTGTCTAGTCTTTAACTTCCTGTAGAGCCTTCCTACATACCTTTGACACAATTTGTTACTCTCCACAAGAAATTTTATAGATTCCGGAATGATCTTTAAGTGGAATAGGGGGTTTTTAGGTTTGGATATGTGATTTGTTAGCCCACTAGTATTGAAAAAAAAAACCTGATACTGGATCTACTTAAGATGTGACCAATTTTTGTTGATATATGAACATCATATGGTAGCCTGGCCCAATTCCCTTTCCCAACACTTTTCTTGGGTGTCAACTCGTTTTCTCAACCTTGATCAGTTCTTTTTTTGTCACGGTTTTGTATCGGTTTTTGCACCATATATTTTGGGTATTTATCAACAAAGGCTATATGTTCAATCTATCTTACCTAAGGATGTACTGCTATATCAGTTTATAAGAAACCTGAACATAAATATTTGGTAGTTATGGGGGTGAAATAAATTATTGTGGACAGCTACGCCAATATTGGAGGGTTTCCTGAATATATTTTATTGCCATCTGTCATAATTTATAGGAATAGATATATCAAGAAAATTGATACGTTAATTTTCCTCATGTCATGCTCTAACACTGTACTGATTATTACCCTACTTATCACTTGAGAATGGAACCAGAGTGCTAGTGCATAATGAACAAGTTTGAAATTGAAGATAGTCAGTCACCTTTACATTTCATAATTGACTTAACATTCATTCCTTTTGAATTTTGAAAATTTAAGATGTAACTTTTGTCAACTGCTTTTGCTACACTCTACTTCTCATATATACTCCCAAGATGTACTCAGTAAAAAATTAAATAAACCAAAAAACATGAAGCTATAAGGGCGACTGTGGTTGCTCCCCATACTTGGTTCTACCAAACTGAGGTTCTAACATGATCTAGCATTCTATGTCGTTACCTTGGAACCTTTTTTATGTTTTTTTTTAATCAGTATTCCCAACTTTTTATTCAACAACTAATTACTCCTCGAGATGCTGAGTAAACTCTAACCAGACCCATCGAAAAAATAATTATGGGAGCCAAAATTATACCCGAGTACCCATAGTTAATAGTTAGGCACCAAAATGATATCATAGTGGTGCCTTCGTAGAGATATCAAAAGTATATGTATTCGAAATTACTTATTTATTTAATATAAATAAAATGAGATCATGAATTGTAATATTTAAATTTTATTAAAAAATAAGTGGATAAATAGTTCCTTATTGTAAAATATTATTATAAATATTTTCATTGTATTTTGAAAAAACGTTATTGAATACCCTTACAATATTGGAAAGAAGTTTTCATTACCTTCTAACATATAAAATTTTAAGTAATAGAAGAGTTATTCAAATAAAATATTATATACTATAATTTTAGTCTCTATGCAGTTTATTTATTAATTTAACTTAAATGCAAATTGTGAAAAGACTAAGTCTTTTATTAATACCTTCTTCAAGAAACCTTGCAATTTCAGTATCATAATAATGTAAAATTATTTTCCCTTGTTACAAAAGTAAAATGAAATAAAGTTTGTGAATAAGGAGAGATCAGGGTAGGAGATTAAATGGTTGTAATATTCCAAACTTTTTGAGCTCCTGATAAGAAAAATGAGCATTGTGGAGAAAAAAAAAGTTATTTAGAACAACTTTTCTAAATGAAACAGTTTAAATTTATATTAGTTAACAATATTCAATAAATAACGAAACAGAAAATTATTTTTGTATAGCATTAGAAAATTTCCCCAAAATCTGTATTATTAATTTAATTTTATAATTATAAGCATTATGTGAAATTATCAGTAGTGTTTAAGGAAATAAATTCTGCACAAGAAAAAAATATACATCTCATTTATCGACAATTTTATCTAGCGCACTATGCATATTCCTTAAATTTGAGTTTACAAAATTTAGCAATAACAATTTCAGGCAGTAAAAATAAATAGACAAATCACTGTCAAACATATAGTATAATATATTAGAAATTTAAATAAATCTTGCATTAAAACAAACATAGTTCTATTCGTTCTATACAACGTTTTATACAGTGTTTTGTCTAAATTCTATGATAGTGGTCATAAAAATGAACCAATCAACCTGAAATTATAAAATAATTTTCAAATAACCATAACTTATACTGCCAATGTTTTGGTTATGATATACCTAATGAAAAGTTGTTCTTATTATTCTAACTTCTATGACTACACATCACAGATAAAAATTTAGAAGTGTTAAAATTTTGTTAACCCCCTCCCTTGGTTAAGGGTGTTAACACAAAAATGAATTTAAAAAATATATTTTGGAGTGTCTGCTATTGAAATTTGCTTGTCAAACTGATTTTATGTCATTATTTTTGCTATTTTCAATAGTTTTTTTCTCATTTAAAAGTGATTTAAAGTGACCAAGGTGGTTTAAAAAATAGAAAATAATGTTCTTGGATGATAACATGAAGTAGTTATTTCATAATCATTTGATTATTTGAAAAAACACTAGGGCTATAGTTGAGATTGATCAACTGACTAGATAAATTTCATAAAAATAAAACTCTTTATCTTTTTATTTGCTTACATACTTATGTTTACACGTTCATAAATATTTAAAAAGCCAAAAGTAAAATAATTATTGATACAACAATAACATTTTAGAAAAATCTAGAAATATTAATTCAATTGATCTAGGATACTTGGATCAACTTATATACTCATACTAATGCGTATGACTTAATTATTTTTCAATTTACTTCCTTGATCCCTGAGGAATGTGGTTTATTTCTAAATCTGACAGTGCATTGCAAGCACCTATATTATTACATACAATATGTAAATTATTAATTAATATTTTATTATCGTTTTTGAAGGTTTTATACCTATAATTCTATAACCATAAATCAAATTAGATAGAACAATGCAATTATTTCAATAGTATCTCTTAACATTTGATGTAATTTTTTTTTTTTTTAGATAGAGAGACTTTTGCTCAAGGACAGGACTATGACATGTCTATAAACAAGGATTTGGATAAAAAGTGAAATTTATCAAGCTACAAATAAGTCAAAACTTCAGCTAATATGTGAAAAAGAATAGATAAAACTTTAATAGATATAATCAGCCTTATACAGAAAATTGCATCACATGATAGGAAAAAATAACCAAAGTTTAAGAAAAGTTAACACTTTTTTAGTAGTAGGACTGGTTAACATGTATTTGAGAGTGAGATTCGAGCAAATTATGGTGTAACAATTTATTCAAATAATCTATAATTCATGAATAAAAAAAAATGTAACTAAGCGCATCACAAAAACAATATCAATGAAATGATTATGATTTAAAATATATTTCAAGCAAAATATACAGCATCTGATGAAATCATATAAAAAACAAAAATACAAGCCTTACCTCAACCCATGAAATAATCAAAATGTAGTAAGTTATTAAATCAGCAATGATATCTGCATGGGCATCTCAACCATTTTTTGTTGTTAGTAAATTAGGATTGAACTTTCTAAACTAGTTTACCTTGATTATTCCCCCAATCAGGAAGGTCTCTGAGCATAATGTCAGCACAATATCATGATTGTAATCATAAAACAAAATATTTTTTGATTTTTTTTCCATTTATAGAGAACCTATAAATGAAAAAAAAAATCAATGAATATCAACATTTTGTGTATATTTATTCTTTAAAAAGAAACCTTCATGGACATTTTGTAAAGCAAGTGTTGATATAATTTGATTTTAAATGATGAACTGTAGATTTCAAGCTTTTTTGTGTTTGTTTTAAGAAAGATTAAATAAAATAAGAAGTAATTTTGTTTGGCAAACTACACTTATAACACAGATGATACCAAATTTATAAAAATCAACCTGATTGATCAGCATCAACTAAACCAAAGGAATGGAAGATTATTGCAATGCTGTGAAGAAAACAAATTATTTGTCAACATTAATAATAAACACTTTTCAAAATAGAAGAGGAATTATTTAAACAATACTGAAAATGGTAACTAAGGTTATTTACAAATTAATGCCACACTAAAATAATTGAAATATTTATCTCCTTTTCAAGTAAATAAAAACTACTTTCTTAAGTATATTTCAATTTAAAATGTAAGCTCTATACTGTAATATTTGAAATATTGTCAATAATTATCTATCTAATTAATTATTAAACATTTTCAACTCATTTAGAATTGCCAAAGTGAAATTTTGTTTGGTAGGTGCCTCTACGGAACCTTAAATTTATAAATAATTTTAAGATTACAATTTATTTATAAACCACTGATGTCTAAAATGCAAAAATACATCAATTTGTTGGGTTATAATGCCTGGAAGGTAATTTTGTTTTTTTTATACTTCAAAACCTTGCTTCCTAATTATATAATTTATCGTTTATAACCTGTATTAGATTGCAGATGAAATTGTATATTTGAATACATATCTGAACCCTAAATTTGTATTATTGATATAAAGCTAAACATGTAATAAGTGGCAGTAAGATTCACCCCTTACAGAATGCATGTCATCACCCTATTATGCCTTTTCAAATCAGATAAACAAAAATATATTTTATTCTAATCATTTATTATTCTCAATTGTCAGAACTGAACAGTTTCTTTAATAACTATGAAACAAGTTGAAAGAGTCACTACTTTAGTTTAAAACTCCTCAAGGTTTTCACTCGACTCCACTAATATTGGACTTAATGGTCTATGTGTTCAGGGTATGGCATCTGATGATAACAATTTGGAATAATTAGCATTATTTCTGTGCTCAGATGGCAAAATGTTATAAGTCACTTTTCCTAACAAAGAGATTTTTTCACATTCCAGAGTCTTTAAGTAGGTACTATAAGAAGAGACTATAAGTATTAGCCAGCTATCATTGATAGTATGTTCACTCGTGAAAAAATACTTTGTGATTTTTCATAACACTATAGCATTTATAGACTCTGGAATGTGAAAAAATCTCGTTAGGAAAACTGACTCATAACATTTTGCTATCTAATCACAGATTTACTTTATTTTAAGTTATAATATCAAATTATTATAGATGACACATAATTATTTATATACATATGTTTGGCAACAGAAAATTTCTGAAACCAAAGGGAAAGTTTCTACCTTCAAAAAGGTATGGAGCAATCACCTTTCATCTGTCAATATATTCTGTGTTAGGAATCATAAAAATTATTCAATCTATCTGAAATTTAAAGGTACGTTTCAAAACAACATGAAATTATGGTTGCTTTTACAAGTCATAGCTCAGAAGCTAGTTGAGATCTAAAGCATTTAATGTTCAATTTCAATGGGTATTTTATTAATTAAAAAAATGCCAAGTTTTCACAACCTTTTAATAACTACTTAAGAAACTAAGAGAAATTTATCGCTTATGTTTTTACATTTTTAACCATTATTTCAATTAATATATTATATTTCAAAACCACAATTTATTTCATAAGTGATATAAAAAATTGTAGTCAGTCAAAAACAAAAAAAAAAATTTAATAGTGAAAAAAATATTGAGGCTACTGATTCTTAGCTCAACTCTATATATGGTACTATAGCCTGAATATGTTGAATATGGGCTGTTGAAAGCACTTGTGTCAGTTAGTGTTAAATAAAGAGCTTGACCAAGATACTGAAAACCTAAAACTTCTCATCTTATTATGTACTTATTAATATGTGAGAATACAATTTTACACATATATATATTTTGATATATATATATATATAAAATATGAATATATATATATATAAATATACGTATGTGAAACATATACCAATATACATCAAACACACCTTTGATTTAAATGCACTGACAGTTTTTTCTCATCTTTTTATTAAATTTACGTTTTTCAAATCTTCCCTGCTGATTTGAAAAACTGCTGGATTTCCAAGTAGGTGTTTACATTAATGAATCCTGCTACAGTTCCCTGCTCTGCAGCAGGATTCGTTAAAATGGAATGCATGTTCCTTATTGTGTCAGGTACATCATCAGTCATCTGACTTTATCACAACTATCTTTTTCTTTAACTATTTTCCTTTTTCAATTGCCTACAAGTTGCAAACAAATGTCCTAGTCATGGATTATTCTGTAATTCCCAATGTTCGGTAATTATTTGTCAAGTCAGTCAGTTTGATAGTCGTTTAGCCAGGGAGCATTACTTGATTCTGCGTTCTTATGTGATGTGGTGACATCATCACATTAACATGAGGTGCAGATCAAGATTAATGCACCCTGTCCAGGAGGCACTGCGTGGAAGCGACTATCACCACCTCCCAAAAATTTTATACTTACTTCCAAGTGTTGCTTGTTACCAATGTACAAAAAATAATGTTCTAGTCTAATAGAACTCCCCCCCCCTCCATGCATTTGCTGCAGTCCTAAAAACTCCTATAGAGGAGGTAACATTAAACTAATCCCAAATATAATATTATAGAAAAATAGATGTATGTGGCAGGGTTAGAAGAAAATAAGGGTAAAAAAAAAAATTGCATTTTTAATCATTTTAAGTCAACAGTTCACAGTTGCTTAGCTTTGTAACAAATTTATAATTTTCAAAACAATCTCAACTTTGCGCTGAATTTGTCATTTGTACTCCTTTACTTCTGACATGGTTTCTCTTCCTAAATTAACAAACATTAATTTATTAGGAGATTTTAACGATACTGGGAGTAAAAATGAATTGCAGAAAAAATCCAAGATATTATCTTTAAACACTCTGGATATTAGCATTAGCACTTTCATTATGATTATTTTAAAACATTATTTTTATTAACTATTCTCATGGAAATCCTGAAATAATCATTTTATTTATTTCGCAATACCTAACCTTTTTTGTTACTTTAACTTTGGTCACACCTAGAGAAGATCCATTGTTAATTTAGGTAATGTTACCTGATGCAACTTCTAAAGGAGCCATACCTCACAAACGAGAGCTTGTAAGCACAGCCAAGTGCTAACCAAATACAAAGCTTAGCAATCACTGGCCCTTCTAGCTTATTCCTCCATATTTACCCATAGCCGTGAAGTAATCTTGATATTAGTGGTAAGAAGAGAGTAAGCTGGGATCACATGATGAGGCAAGTCAACTATTATACTGTTAGTTATTATAAAGTTTTTCCATAAGATTCTCAACAAATCGCTATTTGGGGAGCATGATATTCTACACAAGACCAGGCTGCTTGGCTGCTCTATTGAATGCCCATTCTCATCAATACTGCTGATCCCAAGATGATTGGGAATCCACTAGATTCCTTTGTCCCTTCCAGAAAAAAGTTCCCCAGCCATTTTTCTCTTGCCGGAACATACAAGGGATAGGTAATTTACTGATACTCTATGAAAAAGGCAGATTTTAAAATAGGCAGGGCAATTGTATTCCATATATTTTACTAAGGTAGTCAAAAGCGGTTTCTTGGTAGAGAAAAGTTCTTACATTGGAAGCAGGACAGCAGCCTTTGTCTAGTATGCTGTAATATGCATTTTCATAGCAGAAATTGGAATTGAATTAGATTACAGGTTATGATGAAAAGCTTTCTCAGTAGTGATAAAAAAATATCGTTATAAAGGAAAAAATATACAAAAAAAATGTAGAGAACGTCCACAGCAAACTTTAAAATTTATGTATCAAGTTAAAGTGTTTCCTAAATTTGATGTAAGATCAATCATTAAGTTTTCCTACCAACCAATAAACAAACTCATGAAATTATTTTATGCTTATGTGATTAAAAGACTTGTAAATATTTATATGATACATTTTTATTCACTTAATATTAATAATAATTACATCATCAATTAACATATAATATCAACAACATCATAAAACCTTAAGTGATTGATTAATTATTGATAATAGACATATATATAAATATAATAATTTAGCAAATCAATAATAAAAACAGTAATATACAATAAAAATAACAAACTAATATCTCACTGCTGAAACGGCTGACAATATATTAAGTTCATTCTACACAGCACTGCGTTAACTCAGGGAATGTTAACGGAGAGCATCTCCTCTATTTGAATAGGTTTTTCGCATAGTACCATATTCTGAAGAAATATTCATTCCTTCGCAGAAGAGCTGATTTCGAGTAGGAATAGATATCTGCATCCATTCCTGCTTCCCTCATCCATGACTGAGTGGTCGTAGTCGTGAATGACAGAGAAGGAGTTTCTTTGTCATATCCCAATTCCTCTAAATCAGTATCCTCTGCATCAGCTGCCAAATTTCAAATAAATAAATTGAAAGTAAAATTAAAATATGTGAATAAGAAAAATATTTGATACTATATTTTTAAATAATATTATGAATTTGTTGTGTGATATTATTCAAGTTATAACTTATATAAGAAAATTTAAAGAATAATAAATTTAGATTTGTTTGCTACTGTAATGTAAAATACAGTCAGCATTTTAATTTAAAAGAAAAGCTTACCCGTCGACCTCTCTACTTTGAAAGGCTCATCTGACTCTAGTGGGTTGCTGAACCCAACTTCATTTCGGGCGTAAATTCGTATTAAGTATTCGTGATTCTCCTGAAAAACAATTCAAATTAATTTAATCTTACAACTCAAGAGTTATAACTTTGGTTAGATAATATTGTAAGTAATTTTACAAGCAAAAAGTTTATCTGAATAGTTTCATTATCATTAATGAAGAAATGATCTCAATCATGTCTGTACAATGTGTTAACCTCCAAGAGCCACATGGACACAGGCCCTCTTAAAGACTGGTTGAAATTGAAAAACATTGGAAAAGGCTTCAACAAGTTGGTGTAAAGTTTATATTAAGAAAATGAAATTGTGTCAATTTTGTGCATCTCAAGAAGTATCAAAGTTTTTTAGTGGGTAGAAAGAAAAATAATTTAAGGTAAAGCTCTGTTAACTTAAAAAAGAAATTGCAACAAAAATAGCATCACGTAAGCCATATACTAGGACTAGGAAGGGGACCATAGACTATAAAGACTAGAAAGCAATAGAAAACTGAAACGATACATTTCTAATTTTGGTAAGATTTTTACTAGTACTATTTTTTTTTTTCTTAGTCTACAAATCTCCCCGCCAGTCTTCTTCAAGGATACTCCTCTTCCCACATCAAACACAGTGTGACACCTTGAATTCCACATTGACAAAAGATTAACCTGGAACCCTCATACAAGACGTAAAAGACAAGAACTCAACAGAAGAATTGCCCATCCATCCGTACAACCCCCCTCGGAGATTGAAGCGGAAGAGGCCACATGATTTTTTGTAAATATTTAGTCACTGGAAGTTCTGATACTGATCAGCTTTATCCCCTCATGTCCTGAATGAATGAATGTATATTGTAAATATGGTCTGAATAAAAGAGTAAATGCAAACTTCTAAATATAGTACAAATGCAATTTATTATCACAATCATCTTATGCTCTTCTAGGGTAGATTGTAATTTTTATTCAAATAAAGTATTATATAAAAAAAACCAAAGGTAGTGTCAGGATTATTATAATTAATCGATTAATAAAGTTTTATTAATGCTTCCTTATGTATTATAATTTTGTTCAACTTTATTCTGAACAGAAAGTAGTTTTTTTAATAAATATGCACTTTACCTTAACCATTAAATTTTATTTTTTAATTAACATTGCTACCTTCCTAGTTGATGTATCAAACATATTCATCATTATATATTAATAGGGGGACCGGAAAGTATTGTCATTTTTTTTTTTACATTAAAGTTAAAAAATAAATTTTTAACAAGTTGGCGCAATATCGGGCGAGTATGGTGGGTGAGGCTGGAGATGAAAAATGGGTCCTCTATGATAATCCAAAAATCTCTCTCCGCATGAATCGGCACGAAGTACAGCTATGTCAGGTTTACACTCCAAAAAGGTGCTTTTGTGTGTTTGGTGGAGTATTCGCAGGGTCGTTCATCACTAATACCTGGAAAAACTGTGAATGCAGATCTTTACAGTGAACAATTGGATCAAGTAAATCAATCTTTAATTGAAAATTGTCTAGTAAGTGCAAGACCCCACTTTTTTTCTGCAAGAACCCTGTAAAAATTAATGAATTTGGGTGGGAGGTATTGCCTCAACCACCATATTCATCCGATATTGGATTTCCATTTATTCCGGTCGCTACATTTTCTAAGAGGGCAAAAAATTTCAAAATTTGGATGATGTCCAAGATATTTTGCTCAAAAACCGATTGATTTTGATCGATCAGGCATTAAAAATTTGCACACTAATGGCAAAAGGTTGCTGGTAACGAGGGTGATTACATCATTGATCAAAAACAAAATTTTTTTAAAAATTTATCTGTTTGAATTTAATGTAAAAAAAATGACATTACTTTCCGGTCCTCCTAATACAAACAAAAACAATGTACAGTTGTTACTACACTAATACAGTACAAAAACAAGTTACAATCCTAATGCATTTGAAGATGATAGCATGATTTTTGAAAAGAACAATATTAAAAAAAATAATAGGAAAGCAAAGCTAAGTGAGTAATTTATGAATTTATTCCTACAGGACAGTTATAAGCTTGTAGTTTGTACTTAAAGCAGTTAACAAAATCGCTGAGGAACATATATCAGATGGCAAACAAAATGTGACATCAAAAACTTTGGAAAATGAATTTGAAAATTTAATGAAACATAGTTGGAAAACCTGCTTCAAAATATATATTGTCATACACACATCCGCTCAAAAACCACTTTTTTTTATGATATCTACAAAAACGAAATGTATCTGAAATGATCAGATAATAGAAAATGTCAAATAAATCATATCAAATAATAGCAGTAGTTTGCAATTAAGAAATCTCTTTGCCAATGAAATTTGGGCTAAACTTTTAATCAAGTTTAAGTTAACTATTTTTTTCAGTTTGTATATATGGTTATATGCTCTACAATATCAGACATAAATAATGATTCAATCAGTCTTAAAAACCAGAAACCATCCTAAAAGTGAGAAAAAATATATTCAAAGTGATACCAATATATCAATATTTACCTGACTACATTTCAGTGGTAAAAGGTATTTCAAAGATATTGAAATAAAATTATACAGTAAAGCTGTTTGATATCTCACACACTACTGTGAAACCAACAATGATTACTTTACACATTGCTAATGGTTTCCCTTGATCCCAAATGTCTACTTCTGAGTAAAACTTTCTCTACTTTTTACACTGATAACTATAACTAACTGTAATATGATCAAGAACATCGCAAGGGTTTATTGTCATCATAAAAATATTTTTGATATTTACAAAACTTTATAAATTATTCTAATTGGATTGAAAAATTAAAATAAAGTTAATCGAAATGAAAATACCTGTAGGTCCTTGACAGTCAGCCTTTGCACATCGGCAGAGACTCGCCCAACTTCCATCCACATTGTTTTCTTAACATCTCGTACAGCAACCTTGTAGCCTTCAAGTGGAGCACCGCCGTCCAACTCAGGTACACCCCAGGCCAAAAACACAGAGGTGGCTCCTGTCGACCTTACTTCTAGCGGAGCAGTGGGTGGCGATGGAACAGCTGTTGGCAGTGCATATAAGCAATTAGTTCAATTTTCTTAGAAAATAAGCTCAATTAGGTTAGGATAATTTGTATCTTTGGTTTTGGGTTTACTTATTCACTTAAATTTTACAATAAATTTATAAGAAGTAATTAGTAACTGCTGTAGGTAGATAACTTTCTTCAGGACTCTTGAACTTCAATTAATTTGTTATTTCATCTTATCTTATCTTAAATTTGTTTAACACTGGATTGTTAAATATTCTAAACAGAATAAAAAAAAACTTAGATATCAACTAATCAGATGGAACGTTTTGTTGGTTAATTTATTTAGTTGTATTGATAGGAGGAGGGAAAAATCAATTTAAAATGCATTGTTAATGTTATGAAATTGCACTACTAATGAGACATTTCAGAGCATGTTAACTTTCCTCCTTCAAAATGAAAAGCTGAAAAGAAGAAAACTCATATGAATATAATTTCTCAATTTTCATGTGCAGTTGCCAAGCCTGAAGGTAGAGGCTTTACTTTTAATCAAGTTTAAGTTTACTATTTTTTTCAGTTTGTATGTGGTTATATGCTCTACAATATCAGACATAAATAATGATTCGACCAATCTGAAACTTTATAGTGATTAGTATATTTCAAAACATGCTGATTAAGTTTTGGCTAAAATACAATAACAGGAAGCATGGAAAAAAATTAACATAAAGAAAGCCATTTTGCTAACTTTAATGATTTATCAAGTAAGGAAAAGCTATTTAAGGTGTACATTTCTGATGTTTCCCTATGGGCAAGGAAACATTAATACAGTAACAAAAAAATAATTTCAAAAAAATCCTAGCAAACAAACTTTTGGGAGGCAACAAATTATTTTTAATCATAGATAAAATGAGGTTTCAACTTACTTGCATGTGTTTTCAAACTGACAAGGCTGGTAGTAGTTGGAAAACTAAGGCCTATTGCGTTTTCTGCAAATACCCTGAAGTAAAATTCTGATTTTTCCTTAAGGTTTTCAATTGTGTAGCTTGTGACAGTTGCGTCTAACGTTACAACTTTTGTCCACAAATTATTCATGACAGGTTGCTTTTCTATAACATAGCCTGCAAAACAAAATATACAGACAAAAATAATTAATAGCAATATTTGTCATAGAAAAGACAATCGAATAGGATTTCATTACTAATTTGGACATTTTCATGAAATATTTTACTTCCAATGTTAATGGGACAAAGCTAAGATATATTTATAGAATAAAAATCACATGAAAACTTACCAGTCAATTCTGAACCTCCATTAGACAGAGGAGGGACCCAGGTAAGGGTTACGCTCTTACTGGCTATATTGGTAACTTGTACAATTTCTGGAGGTGATGGTGGAGCTAAAATATTGTAAAGTAGCTAAAATTACTATATTGTTAAACACTTTTACAATTTAAAATTACAAAAAATATACACAATAATTTATGAGAAAAATTATACAGATTAAATTATATTAAAAATATACTAAGAAAATTCCCATAAGTAGACATCAGTAAAGGTTAAACTTTTGTCTTTTTATAGCACAAAGTGAACAAAAAATACTTATAACAAGGTTTTGCCCAGTGAGGCTCAATAAAATGAGTACATTCACAGTTTCACACATTTGCTAAAAATCCTTGAGTTTATAGGCAAAATCGGCTTATCTATATGTTAGCGTCCCTTGTCATTTTTTGTACACTTAAAGTTTTGAATTTTTTGCTTGGTCTCAATTTGACTTTGTCAATAAATTACAGTAATGGTTGTACCTCATGGGTGAGTTCCAATACCTTCTGACTTATCCAGAGTTGATCTTGGGAAGTGGGGGAAATTGGGAAGTTAATTGATCTGGGGGCCACAAAACCATTAATATGTAGTATAAGCTCCATCCCTTAAAATTTTCATTAGATTAATATGCCCACTTTTGATGATTTTTGACTCGATTTTTGCCACTCGTGTTTGAAGATCGCTACCAACTTTTGAATATGGAATAAAATTCTATTCTGCTAAGATTTTGTTACTCATTGTCATGGATTACTTCCACTTTTTCCTTAATCATTAAATAATTTAGGAAATACCTAAGCTGGCCATCTAGCCTGTGCCAAAGATTCATAAATATATCTGTACCTCGGAGGGATACAACACTATGTCCATTTTCATAACTTTACAGGAGTTTTAAACTTTTTTTCAACAAAAAGTGTTTGTATTGGCACAGCTATTTATTGAGATGTTGAAACAATATTTTACCAGAACATTCTATTTATTGTTATTTACATCATGCAGTTGTTATAAAATGAAAAAAAACCTTTTTTACGGTTTTTTTTCACTTGGACAAAAAAATGGACATAGTGTTGTATCCCTCCGAGGTACAGATATAAGGATTTACTGTCGGTTCTTGATCAATGGTTATACAAGGTAGGCAAAATAGTTTCTCATTCCATCCATCCAACCACCTTAGGATGGTAAAAAATATATTAAAGGCAATTTAATATAACTTCATAATGCTATGAATCCATACTACAATCGGGGATAGTTATTTTATTTCTCCAGAGAAATAACAAATATTTGTAAGGTCATTCAGAGGATTGTTGATGTCAGTCAGCATATCATGTTTAATCAGGATAAGCTTGTAATGTAGTTTACAGTTTAATATTTAATGGAATCTTGTCAGAATGTCATCTTTGAAGAAGTTTACTAATTAAAAAAGCTAGAGATATAACTATATACACTATCATTATTGTATTAATTTTAGTTTTTTTGTATATATTCAATGTTAATAAATGAAAACTGGTGAATACTTACGAGGACTTGAATACGAATATCTTGTAGATGGATAAGAACCAAGCAAAGCAAATAAAGCAGTTGTTTTATTAAATATAGAGCCTGGCAAAAGGTTAAAGAACACAAGCGAGAAAAATGAAACAAAGAAACAGAAAAAAAGTTAATAAAATATTACAAGCATATAATAATAAAAAAAAAAAAAAATCCATGGTGTGGGACCTCATGGAAGAAGTAGAAGCCGACCAAAGGTTGTTGCCATAGTGGTAGGTGGCACTGAGGTGCTAGTGTGGTTAGCAATATTAATAAAGTGATTGGATATTTAAAATATTCTAAGCCTTTTCAATATATAATAAAATATTTACACATGGCAATATCAATATGAAAGTTTTTAATGTCAGTAATTGACTTAAACTGATGAAATTAGAAAATCTTAAATTACAAATTTTTTTTTACACCTATTTATTATTATACATATTATCTGTTGCCATCAGATTCTGATCGAGACATACATACATTAAATATCTAATGTCGTCCAGATATAAGCCTCCTATAATTTAACATTATCGTTCCAATCAATTCAAGCCAATTCCTAACAGAAAAGCTTTTATATCTTTTAAAAGCTAGATTAGAATAAATTATTTATTAACATCTACCAAGGCTAGGTAAACTGAAAAATTACTCTAAACAAATTTCCAAGAGATGTATGTGCCAAAAAAACTAAAGATTTCTGAAGGAAATGAGGCCATTATTATATATGTTATATCAAACTAAAAAATAGTGATGACCCACATAGTATCCAATTCTGTCTGTATAAATTTTGGTAATTTATTTAATTAGTTTATTTAAGAACATAACAAATATAGACATTTATTATGATTGAAAAACAAAAATTAAAAAACTATTTTTACTGATTATTTACCAGGGGCTTTTGATCAAGGTTCATTCAATAAGTGATCAAACAAATGATAAAGTTTTTAAATTCTATTGATCACAATGTGATGAATAGGTAGAAGTAAAAAAAAAAAAAACTTTAACCATTCTCAGAATAATATTAAACAATTTATTATTAGTTAAATTTTTTCTACTGAAGTTAAAATAAATTAAGGAATAGGTTATTTTCTTATGACTACTAGTGAATCAAAGTATCAGTCATCTTACAGGTGTTTGTTCTTTTTAATCAACTCGTTTATTGAACCCATTTGGTCATAATAAGAAATAAATGATTATCTGTGAATAATTTTTGGAATTTACAGTACTTCTTTATTTTGCATTTTAGTCTATTGTTAGCTAGAGTCATAAAAGTTTTAGTAAGAAGCATTATTTTCAACCAATATACAAAATTTTATATTAAAGCATCAATAAATCAAGTTTCTAGCATGATGTTAGCTTAATTGATATTTGCTGTGTTAGCCACTACTATTTTCAATAGTTTACGAGCCTTTAAAAAGTAACATCATTTCAATGAATTGTAAGCATATTATATTTATTATAGAAGTAGAAATAACAAAATACTAACTAATGATAGCTTACTTTTTTTAGTGCCAGCGACTATTTGATCTGAGGAGAGGGCTTGTCCCTCTCCTACCCTATTTCTAGCAGACACTTTAAACTCATAAGATATGCCTTTCTTCAGATTTGATGTTACTATCTGAAGATCTTTTGTTGAACCAATCTTCTCCCAAGATCCATTGGCCTCTTTCTTTTCAATGGTGTAATCGAGAATAGGAGTGCCGCCGTCTGAGAATGGTATCCCCCAAGAAAGGGTGCAAGATGTGTCAGTCATACCTGATATTTCTAATGGCCCTTCAGGCGCTGATGGTAGACCTGTAAATAAAATTAAAGTAAATTCAATGATGATTAGTGAAATCTAACTGGATCTTAAACGACCCCTTGGGTCCCCTTGGAACCTTTATCCTAATCCTTATCAAGGTCTTAATAGTTTTTTCAGCAGACAAAATATTAAATTTTTGAGCCATAAAGAATTTTGTTACATTAATTAACAACTAAATGAAATTTTTCCATCTTAAAAAATATAAAAGTAGAAGAAAGCAATAAGACAAAAATATTCAAGAATCAAGAGAAACCCCACTACTGTGGGAATCTATAACAATCATAAATTATAAATATTTTTAAAAGCATGTGAACAAATTAATTTTATTTTAAATATAAATAAATAATATTTTTTCAGATTAATTTTCAAATAAGTAAGTATGAGTAATAATATTTTTACAGATCACTGTTTGTGTGTTCTATTATTGATACAATAAAAAAAAATCTAATCAACATGAAATATTAAAGGTATGTTTTACAACATCCAGGATTATATTGCAAATATCAAACTATGTGAATAAAAAAATGATAAACATGAAAAAAGTCATTTTGACTTTCAAGTCTCTTACTTTAACTTTAAAAATTTCTTAAGTCGCTGCTCAGAAGCTCTTCAAAATATAAAGTCTGATTTTTTTTCTGCAGCTAAGTGCACATTAAGGACGGTAATGCAAAAGAAGAAGTAAGTACAAAAATATTCCAATAAATAACATTTTGAGAGCCAACACTATAAATCACTTATAGTTTTGCTCGTTATCAAATGGACTTAAAACATTTTAGCTATTTACGAATTATTTTTGTTAGAGTTAAACATTGAACAGGTTGAAATGAAGAATGGTTGAGCTGTTGAAAATTCATAGTAAAAGTGTGCTTCAAATCCATTAAAACTAAGCATTATTAAATATAAACTTAGAATAACTATAATCTATAAATAACTATACAGGAGAATAAAGGAATAACTATGCAGGAGAATAAAGGAATAACTATGCAGGAGAATAAAAAATAAAAAATTAATATTTGAAATTTTATGAACATACCATATTTGGATTGCACTGTAACAGCAACACTCTCTGTAGGTTCAGAGATGCCAACAGTATTATGAGCGAAAATTCTGAACTTGTATTCAGCATTAGTTATGAGCCTTTGCACTGTATATGACCTTGCATCCCT
Organism: Acanthosoma haemorrhoidale; assembly: GCA_930367205.1. Lineage (NCBI taxonomy): Eukaryota > Metazoa > Arthropoda > Insecta > Hemiptera > Acanthosomatidae > Acanthosoma > Acanthosoma haemorrhoidale. The sequence continues at coordinate 98,709,161 of OV884011.1, forward strand.
TTCAATATCGGCAACCTTTAGCAAGAAACATTTTTAATGATGTTTATACAAATAGTGATAAAACATGTAAAAACAGTTCTGTTCAATCTTTAACAATTTAACAATTTTATAACTGTTAAATTTACTTTCTTTGAAACTTCTCCTTTTTCTTGAGGAGTAATGGGTTTGAATATGCTGTTTGTATGAGGAGAGTCTGGTGTGTTAGAACCAGTAGCTCAGTATTTTTGTCATTTTGGTTATAACGGGAAGATTTATAAGATAAATAGATTGCTAAAAGTTCACATTAATGTCTATTCTGAATCTCTGTCTTGTGCGTTAAATGTCAATAGTGGAACTACCGATTTATGTCTAATAGTGAAGTCAGTCAGTAGAGTTTGTCGTGGTCTTACATCATCTACATTCCAATTGAGGTTTGTTAATTGTTCTAGAAAAGGCTATATATTCTTTTCATACAGTAACACCACCAGATGATGGTTTAAAACATTAAAAACGAGTGTGTTTTACAAACAATGACAACTGCAAGCAGAAAGAAATCTATTCATTCAATAATTAATCTTCCACCCACAACCAAATACTCCAAAGAAAACATGTAGAGTGGGAGGTTAGTAGTTAGAAAATATTGTAATGTTATTTTTAAGGACTAATTTGGAAGAAGGACAATAAATTCAAAACAAATTTTAACTTCAAACAAGGGAATGAAACAACTGGGAAGTATGTCAGTAATGGGGCAGCTGATAGGAACGATTGGAGTTTAGTTGTTTAGAGATGCTTGAAAGGAGAGGTTCTCAGTTGTTTAACTTTGCTTGAGAAGAAAGGTGTTGAGTTTGAGATACTCAAAGATATTTGTCATGAGGGTCCTTATATCATCGAATACCACCATATCACCTCATAACTTAGAATAACTATAATCTATAAATAACTATACAGGAGAATAAAGGAATAACTATTATATTATCTTATCCTCTTATTATATTATATTATCCTCTCATGTCAGTTCTTTGTATTTCTTAATATCCTCATTTTTACCCATATGTATACATTAACGCATTACTAGTCGAATTGGAAAAATCTACAGGGGGCAGCATTATGGTTGGAGGGTCGGGATCAACAAAACACATTACTTGAGCTAGAGCAAGACAAGTCGAGGTAGAAAAATTGTGAAGAACTCAAAAACAGAATATGTCTTAATTTTAGATTAAATGTTTGGTTGTCAAGGACCCTCTTGAGATTTAATAAATTATACATTTATTTGATATTTTTTTTTGATAATTAAACAAAACACTAAAATATATTTATATTGAAACAGAGACAATTAATTGTGTTGAACCAAATGATTTTATAAAAAAATAAACCCGAGTTGCAAATCGCCAAAATTGATCTTAAAGAAGGTATTGAACCAGATTTCCAAATATAAGGAAATAACATTTGTTCTTATGAGTGGCATTACATCTACAACACGACCCTTCCCGCGGTGTCATCCTTTGTCTTTGTCCTCCCCTACTCTACTCACGGCTTCCACAGCAACACATGGTCAATGACAATGACTTTTATGTTTAATCTCAATTCATCTATCTAACTAAATAAATTTTCTTATTCCCATGCAATAAAACTAAATATTTTTCAACATTAAAAATAACATTACAATAGTCGGGTCTTGTTTTCCAGTAAATAAGTTTAATGTGTCTGTAATATTTGACATTATTAGGTTTTTATATTGTTTACTTGATTCAAATACATTAAAATGATTCTTCTTGTAAATTAATTAGAACAAAAGACACTTGATTGTAATTCAAATAGTGCAAGAAGAAAAACAATCTCTTCTTTTTTATTTAGAATAAGTGTTAATATGTTTTAAATAATTTGTTCATTTTTTTTGTTTTGTTCTATGGAGTGTTTTTGGAATGTTAAAATGTAGCCAGTAAGAGTCAGGAATTGAAGATGAGTGACATAATGTAAAACCAAAATTTGTAAAGTTTTTCGAATTTAAGTTTTAAATGTTTTGTTTACTGGATTGGAAAATTTATTGTGATATTGATGAGATGTGAAACAGACCCATTTTTTAAAGTAAATCTGTATCTGTTAAATAGTTTTCCTATTAGCAGAGCCGGCAAGAGAGCAGGGAAGGGGGCACCAGAGCCCCGAGGGCCCAGCGCCCAAGGATAAAAATTCTTATTGTTGTATTTACTCACTCAAGTTTTGTCACGGTTCTTTCAGTTTTTTAATAAATGGTAATTTTGTTAGTAGAATATGAATCTAGGTCTGGTATCAGTTTCATCCAGGAAATGTTTTCATTTGAAATGATTGAAGCTTATAATAATATTATGAAGTTATTGATTATTGTTTTCATTCGGACCCCTGATATATTCCTACTTTGAACGGTAATGGATATAATTTTAAGTTTATCATAATATATATTGACTATTTAGTATATTTAAAACAGTTGAGTTGATTTTTGTTTTCTACAATATTTCAACTAGGTTAGATTCAGACAATTTTATATTATTTATGTAATTTTGAGTTGTGTTCTTATTTGTAGCTAGCTAAATCTACTATTTAACACCATGTGAATTTAATGCTTTAAAAGTCTAATAAAGAATTCAAAGTAAATCTTAAAGTTTATTTCCAGTTAACCTCTGCCCCTAGTACCAAGTTAAAAAGTAACAAAAAGTGTATTAGTAACATGGGAATGTATAGGAGGCCAGGCATTGCTCAACCACAGGGTCTGTGACCGCTCTTGCCGACCCTGCCTATAAGTTAGCCAATTGCCATTACCAGCTCGATTGCAAACTGTGAATTATTTTTAGAAGATATGTATGTCATTTGGTTAAAGTATATTATATTTATATTGCATATGAACCAAATCAGAATAATACATTAGCATAGTTACTTTTAAATATTTACTCAGTTATGTTTGTATGGTTATAATTTTACAAAATTGTAATTTGTTTAATGTATGTATTGAGTTCAAATGTTTTAGTGATACATCACTATTATGATTACATACCAATTTTAATATTCGTTTTCATGTTTAAAAAAATATATATAAATTCTTCTTCATGGGTTATGAATTTATATTTTTTTTAAACTGGAAGGGGGGAAAAGTAATGATACTTTTAAGGAGGTTAATGGGACTATAATTTGTATATAATTGCAAAATTTAATCTTATATTTTAATATATGGTTATACCAGTTTTGGTTCAGTGGTTTTTGTTAATTATTACACTGAATTAGAAAATCTACTTGAAGATTGCTGAATAAGCTGTTTGTCCAATGTGATTATATTGTTACTAGTGTGATAAGTAGTAATTTGGAAGAAGAGAAAATAACATAAAAAAAAGTTGTAAAATTAGCAGGGACTGCTTTTTCTTATGGACATGGTCTGACCTTTAGGCCGAGTGTTTTTGTGATTTAGATGGGAAAGAGGCTTTTATAATTTTAGTTGCTTCAGGGAGCTCTGTTTTGTATCGGCAGCTGGAGAGAGAAGACACACATTTTGTGTGAGGGCACTCCTAGTTTACATGTTTGTGGATTTCACAACAGTTATTATTATAAGAAAGATGGAGACAATTTCAGGGAAATTCATCAGGTAGCATCATTATTTGGATGTTTAAGACCTAACAAGTCGTAATTGCACTTCAAAAAGTAGGTTAAGTAGAAATGTATGTTTAGTTTTGTGAATGTTTGGTTGTCAGAACTCAAAACTAAAAGATTAAAAACAGTCAAAAAAATTAGATTCAAATGTTGGATTGTATATTTAAATTATTATCTGTAATGAGACCATTATAGTATCTCACTAATATGATGTGATTGAAAGCTATTTATTCCACTGATTTCAGCACCAAAAAATGATCACTGATCATAGGTATTGATTGCACTATTTTTAATAAGCATTAGTCAAAGAAAGGGGGTAGTAACATTTCTGAGGTCCGAAACTCGGCCCTGTCACTATCCTCTTTTTTATTATTATAAAATACAATTCACATTTACAAGGCAGAGGCAGTTAGAGTTCTAATTTTTACAGGGCACTTTATAAAAATACCTATAGGCAGAAGAACGATTAATTTTTTTTAGATATAAAATTCATCTTAATACAGGCCTTTACTTTATATTGGATACTACCAGTCAAGGCTACAAATACTTATAAAGAATTTCAAATTCAGCCAACATAAAAATCTTAGTTAAGTCAATGTTTATTGGGAAACCAATCACATTAACAACACCATTTCCTTAAATAAATGTTAAAAATATAAAACTATCAGATACCTTTGTCCATATTTTCTTAGTAGTTTCACACTTTTCAAGGGAATACTTAGAAATTTCAACTCCTCCATCATCAACAGGAGGCTGCCAAATGACTGACAGTGATTCTGTATCAATATCTTTCACATCTATTGATTTAGGGTGGCTAGGTTTATCTAAACAATTAGATATGAAAATAAAAATTAGATCCCAATAAACATATTAGATTATTTTTTATATAGGTGAATCATCTATTATATATGCCATTCCTTTTGAAAATTGATAATTATGTTCTGAACAGACTGTAATTACCTATAACTCTTAAATTAAGATCGAGTGTTGCAGTACCAGCTGTGTTATTGGCCTTTACTGTATAAACACCACTGTCTATCCTTTCGGTAGAGTAAATAGCAATTGTTGTGGTCATTTCATCAACATAACTCCTTATCCTCTTGTCTTCTTCCAATTGTTTCCCGTTTTTACTCCAGCTCACTTCTGGTTTTGGGTAACCAGTGTAAGTGATAGTTGGCTTCCATTGGCTAGCGATGCCAACTTGAACTGATAACTGATCCTCATCAGCCTTTAGTGTTGGAATGTCTAAAAAACAAAAACCATTTTAAAAGGTTGTAACCTGAGCAGTTGATTGCGATCAATGAGAATTAGATATAATATAAGTAGTTATGGCTCTAGTATTTATCCTATATAAATTGAGAAGGTTCTCAATAAATTGGTAACAAATTAAACAATTCAATTCAAACTTAAACATTACGACTTTGGTTCATAGATAAGATTTCCATAAATTAAGAATAAAAGAGATGTAAGGCATGGAATTCTTATTCACCTTGAATAGTTAGTTTACAAGATGTTTCTACTGAACCGGCATTATTGGTTGCTTTGCAAGAATAGACACCACCAGAAGTCTCAAGGCATTTGGCAATGGTGAATTTAGCAACATTGTCGGTATAGGTAATAGTTTTTGACTTTAATACTTTTCCATCCTTGAACCTAAAATATAAAATAAAAAATAGATAAGTACCTTATTAAAGTGCAAACCATATTCATCAATGGATAAGATGCACCTTTTTCTTTCTAAAAAAAAGAACTTTGTAGCTTATGTAATTACACAAAAGCCAAACAAAATTTAACTATCAAGAAATTTTTTTTATTTAATATGTATTCAGTGCATGCGAAGCACAGCACCATTTTATTGCAAAGAAATAGTTTAAAAAATAAATAAACTTTTCAACTTATTTGACTACAAAAATTTGAATGATTAATCAAATTTATATAATATGTATACAGTGTATGCACACCCAATCTTTCAGAAAAAAAACCTCTCATACACCAACAAATAGGGTAGTTAATTATTAATAAAAAAAAATGATAATACTAAATAAAATTTACTGTACCCTATTTAGGAATATTACCCTTTACGTTTTTCCTCCAAAAATAATTAAATTAATGAACTGTGCATCAGCTTAGGTAATAACCTCTACAAAATATAAATTTAATAACTAATCAAGTGTCTTTCTTAAAAATTATAAATTGAAGTTTGTGATCAGCTCAAATACTAGCTAAACATTGTGAAATTAGTTAATTTATTATTTTCAATAAAGTAATAAAATGATTAATAATATACAATTAATGATAAAAAAAATGAATTACAAACGAACCATTTGACGTCTGGTTGAGGAACTCCAGAAAGAACGCACTCAAGGGTAATAATGGAGCTGAGTGCGGCTGAAGTATCTGTGAGACCTTTGCAGACAGTTGGCGCACTACCTCCTACAGGCAGCTGCACTTTGACATAGCGACTAGATTCTGATGTCTTTCCACGACCAACAGCATTGACAGCGCTGACCCGAAAGTTCATCTCATGACCAGTTATCAGATTTGTTACTTTATGGGTAGTAGTTGTGATGTCTCTTATATCATGCCACCTAAACATTAGGTATAAAACATATTTGAGTTAAAACCATAAAAACTTAGTAAGGAGCCATAAATGCATTAAAGGAGATAGTTGTCTATAGGCTAACATCCTTTACTATCTTAGTGGAAGTGTTGAGGTTTAACCCTCTATCAAGTGATGTAAAGGCCAGATAGATATAGTTTTACATTGTCTATTTATAAAAATATTAATTAATGTAATTTTGTATACTGAATTGAATATAAATAACAATAGTGGTCACCGTGTATTATCTGTTGGTAACCTCTATACAACCTAACAGCTCAAACAAGTTAATAGTCTTGCCCAAAGATGGTAAATTAAGGCCTGTTGCCTATCTAAATCACTGTTTATCATTAGTGAAATAGCTGCCCTGTCTTCTTGAGAATAAATCAGTTTATCCAGTGAGAACATGTGCCTGTTAGTGTTATTTTGTGCTACACCCTAACACAACATTGTTATATGGTGGGGTAATCAGGTTCATAACGCTTAAGAAATACAGAAAAAAATGATTGCATGCGCACTGAATTATTAACCGCTTCTTCCAAGTCCGCTGTGGTTTAGAATATTCTAACTACTATCCCATAAAAGCTAGAGTTCCACAGGGCAGCGTCCCGGGTCCCATCCTCTATAATCTATACACCACTGATGTCCCCTCCACCACCAATACCCTTCTTGGCAACATTTGCAGATGACACTGCAGTCCTGTCAACCCATTCAGACCCTGATATAGCATCCCAACACCTTCAAAAACACCTTGATGAGGTCAAGTATTGGTGCAACCAATGACGAATCAAGGTCAATGAAGCAAAATGCTCCCACATAACCTTCACCCTCTGCCGCAAGTCCTGTCCGCTAGTCTTTTTATAAATTCGATTCCTCTCCCTGTGTCTGAGACAGTAAGGTATTTAGGCTTCCATCTCGACAAAAGACTGACATGGAACCCACACACGAGGCTAAAAAGACAAGAACTAAACAGACTATTTGGAGAACTGTACAGACTACTTCAAAGGACATCCCATCTCTCAATAGAAAATAAACTACTTATTTACAAAGTTATACTTAAGCCAATCTGGACATACGGAATAGAGCTATGGGGAACAGCAAAAAAGTCAAACATCAAGCGCATCCAATCCTTTCAATCAAAAGTCCTGAGAACAATAGTAAATGCCCCTTATTACGTCAGCAACAAAACCCTTCATAACTGTCTTAATATTCCTTACATTCTTGAACTCATCCCTTCCAAGTTCATAAAATTCCATGGTAACCTATCCAACCACCCTAATCCCGTAGCACAGTCATCCACTCATCCCTATAATCCTCCTCGGAGACTTAAACGACAGTGGCCTCGTGACCTGCTATAAATGCGTGACAGTGGGAGTCCTGGCGTAGGCCAGTTTCTCCAATCATGTCCTGAGCGTATGAGGCTCTCGTGCTCTTCGTCAGCCTCCACTGGCTAGTATCCGGTGACATGGCTGACGGAGGAGCGTGGGGCACTTCCCAAGACTCCGCTTCCTCCTTCCCACGCGAGGGAGGTTACAACCATGTGGATTTGGGGGGCCTCTGGGCTGTTTGTAAATATTGTATGAATGAGCGAGTGAATGATGAATTGTAAATATGGTATGAATGATAACATTTATCTCAATTACTTATTGCCTAATAAGGCAGATTGTAATTTTATCTTAATAAATTGTTGTAAAAAAAAAAAAAAAAAAAATTATTATAATATAAGAGACATAATAAGTACCATTACAGTACTTTATATAGGAGCATTATACCAAGAGCACGTATAGGTATGGGTGGCTTTTGATCTCAAACTCAATCTATGGCTGAGTAGACAGAAAAAAAAATCTTTCTGCCCAAATCCTTGTTTAAACCCTAGGCCTGCATCATGATCTAGAGCACACTGGATCAAGCTGTTTATTTTATGATGAAATAATATGAATATTTTCAGAAAGGATAATAATAAAGGATTAATTAATATACTAAATATTATGAGGGATGTGATCTCTGTGAGGACTATTCTGCCAGGAACATGATAGTTTAAACAGGGTGTCTTGGAATGAAAAGAGTTTGTGTAAACTAGTAATGTATTGGTCCAAATAAAAATATTTTAGTTTTTTTTTTAATTTAAACTATTAACTTACGTGAGAAATTCTTCTTTGTCATGGTATTCTAAAATGTATGACTGTATAGGAGAATTTCCATCTGATTTAGGTTCATTCCAATGAAGTGTGATACTTGTGTCCGTGGTTTCAACAACATCTGGAATGCCTGGTCCATCAGGAACATCTAAACAAATTTCAACTTCATGGTCATTTGCGCCTAATATTATATAAAATTTCTTATAATAAAATCAGTTAAAGTTGAAAAAACAAAAATGATACAAAGGTGGTCTGAAAAGTTTCCGACCTCAACATGAAGATGATAATAAAATAAATAAAAGCTAGTGAAATATGCTAAAATAAGCTAAAATGGCTATCTACAACGTAAGTAACAAACCTATAATAATTAGTGTGAGTTCAGCTGAAGCTTCTCCAACACTGTTCTTTAATTTGACTACATAACTGCCAACATCTGTATCGACAACTTTTTTAATTGTAAGTGAGGCTGATTCTTCATCGACTTTTGAAGTTATCTGAAAAAAGAGATAATCACAAATAAACAATAATTTATTTACACTTAGGTATAAAAGTAATACAAAATATAATCTTCATCCCGAGAATGCTCTCCTGGGCTATTAATTATTCTAAAAATTAAAATGCGAATATCAGCTACTTATTTTGACAGGAAAATTGCATAGTATAACATGCCAAATTATTTTCTTTAAAAAGTTTTAAATTCCTCACATTGGTGCATATAGCGTAAATAAACCTGCAAATGAAATAAAATAGCTTAATACTATCTACAATCTAGTTCATTTGCATCAGATCAATTTTTTTTGTTTATGTAATTGTAACATTTTAAATTCAAGATGGTAGGCAATGGAATAGACAAATAACTGACTATAATTGAAAATAGCCGGACAGTCTAGGCAAGAAATATGTTAGCCCCTACACACATTGGTAAGACTAAATTGTTTAGAACTGGACTTACCCTTTTGCTTGGTTTCACTACTGTTCTATTAACTGTCCATTCGGCAATAGGTTTAGGAGTGCCAGTGAACTTAATAACAATTTCCACATCCTCGCCTTTTTGCACCTTGTAAATATTTTCAGGAACTTGGATTTTAGGAGCAGTTTCTATTACTGTAATGGCAAAAAAAATGTTAGTCACAACAAATGGTAAAACTTCTTGGCTGATATTATTATAATCATAAATTGTAAACTTATCCTTTTAAATTTATAATTTTTACCTTCTATTTTTAGTTTAGTAGTTGTTTTTATGTTCATTGCCATACAAGAGTAATCTGACTGATCTTCTAAGCTTACTTTCTTAATAATAAGTTTATGTTTAGCCCCATCAGAAGATATAATGTACATATCTGATGGTTTAATTTCTTTTCCTTTCCTAAATGTAAACAGCAAGCAGAGTTAATGTTTGAACAATTGGATTGTATGTAATAGTGTATGCAGTAGCAAAATTAAAGTATAATAGATAAATTACTTCAGCCATTTCACTTCAACGTCTGGTCTTGACAGCTCAACAACAAACTCAGCATCTGAACCCACAGGCAGCATTGTTACATCTGGCAACCTTGTAATAAACTCAACTTTCGGTTCTGAAAATCCAATTAAACACAAATTATTTTTTTGTCTAATGTTTTTAATATTAAACATAATTATTAATATTGATAAAAGTGTCAGTTTTTATTAACAATTACCTTGAACAGTGAGTTTAGCTTTAGACTTTTGATCTCCAACTTGACAGCTATATACTCCAGCATCACTGTCAGCCGCCTGGTAGATCTTCAACCTTTGACGTTTACCATCAATTGAGAGCTGAATATGTTCACAGAACTGAATTTCTACATCATCTTTGTACCATTTCACAAGGGCATCACCCTTTGTCAATTCAACTTCAAACAGTGCCTTTTCACCCCGAGGTACAGCAGTGTCACTTAATTGAGTAGAAATTTCAGGTGGCAATTCTGAAATTAAATATTTGAAACAAATTGAAATGAGTAGAGAAGACAACCATTAAATATGAATGTACATTAACATTTCAACATAGTTTATCACAAAATTCCGACGAGACTGATTGTATTTTGTGTGTTTAGGATCATCCTGAAAATGGAAAACCAAAACGAACATTATCGACACCTCATGCTTTTTTATTTTACAAAAGGCAAGAAAGCAGTAGAAACTTGCAGGAAGATATGCGCTGTACTCTGAGAGAATGATGTTACAGAACGTGTGTGCCAGAAGTGGTTTTCAAGATTTCGATCAGGAAATTTTTCTATTCAAGGCGTACCTCGCTCTGGCCTGATTAACTGACTGAGATTAACAGCGACAAAGTGAAGGAATTAGGGAGATAATACAACTAGGGAGATTGCAGTTATCCTCAAAATATCCAAATCGAGTGTTGAAAACCATCTGTATCAACTTGGCTACGTGAGCAGGCTCGATGTTTGGGTTCCCCATCAATCTAGTGAGGCTAACCTCGCCCAAAGGATTTCCATCTGCGATTCCTTGCGGAAACGTGAAGAAAATGATCCTTTTTTGAAGAGAATGATGACAGGGGACGAAAAGGGCATCGTCTATAACAATATGGAGCGCAAACGCTCATGGGGGAAGCGCGGCAAATTACCACAAAAAACCCCAAAACTTCACCCAAAGAAGGCTATGCTCTTGATTTGGTGGGATTGGAGGGGGTGTTGTCTTTTACAAACTTCTTCCCACGAAAAGGACCATCAATTCAGATGTGTACTGTGACCAGCTGGACAAATTAAATGCAGCAATCAACCAGAAGTGTCCAGAACTAGCCAACCGTAAGGGGATTGCCTTCCATCACGACAATGCCTGACCACACTTCTTTGCAGACGCAGCAGAAGTTACTGGAGCTTGGCTGGGAAGTTTTGTCGCACCCTCCATATTTGCCTGACCTTGCACCTTCAGATTTCCACCTGTTTCGGTCTCTTCAAAATTCATTGAATGGACAGACCTTCACCTTTGAAGAAGATGTAAAAATCCACTTGGAAAATTTTTTTGCCAGTAAAGACAGGAAATTATTTGAGCATGGAATTATGAATCTGCCCACGAGATGGCAGAAGATACTGGAACAAAACGGCAATTATATCATTGATTGAATAAATTGCTTTGTGTTTAAAAGTTGTGTCTTATTTTCGCTTAAAAAACTGAATGGACTTTTTGGCCAACCCTTTACTAAAAAGGATATGTAAAGTCTACAAACTAGTCATGATTTAGATCCATAGGTCTACCTACACTATAGTGTGTAGGTCCTTCCTGAACTTGTTTGCTTCCTCCTAAGCAATGGCAGATTCAGCAAAAATCAGGCAAGGACAGTTTGGCTTTAAAAGGAACAGATCATACACCGATTTAGTTAATGTAGACCGTTTTATATCTAATTAATGTATACAGTATATCACCAGTAGTATTAAACAGACCCAAGAATCGAAATCCCCCATATCCCATGTCAGCGATGGTTCAAACCAAGAATTATTGATCTGGTCCTCTCAAGAAATACTCTAAATCTCTCGAGACTCATTAACCCTTCCTTATATCAACTCCGACTACAACCTGGTAATTTTCTGCATTAAAAAAGCAAACTGGGAAGAATTTCAAAATTATTTAGCTAAACAGATCGACATTAACTCCACCATTAATCATTCATCTGATATTGAAAAAACTATAACCCAATCAAATGAAGCAGTAAAATCCATAAAGATTGCACCCATTCCTAGGACTTCCCATGCCAATGTGCATATGTAATTACCAACCGTTTGAAAGCACTTATAAAAATTAAAAAGAAACATCAACATATAAACAGCCCATTAGGTAAATTTTTTTCCCAAACAGTTCAATTTTTATGCCAGAAACCAAATGGAAAGACAAAAACTGGTCATGCACTCTAAATTAAGTTCACCCAGGAGACAAAAATAAGCACATACAATTTTTACTAACATCAAACCACTTATCCCACCTCCAAGAAAAATAAGACCTAACCTATTAGCTTCCAATTTTAAATTTTAACAGTAACTTGACCAAAAAGTAAAAAACAAATGGACCAGAAACCATGACAGAATTGTAAACAGGACCACCTCTTAATTCCTAAGAATATCTATACCACATTCTTTCCTATCCATTTCTCCAAAGACATGTTAAAAAATAAAACTGCTGAAAGTAAGAATATCGCCAGGAGTAGACACAATCTAACCTATAGGGGTTAAGTATTTCAGCAAAAGACAATCAAATCCCTCAGAAAATCTGCAATAATCTTCTCCAACACAGACACTTCCTTCCATCCTGGAAAATAGAAAAAAATGATCATGATACTAAAACCAAACAAAGATCACGCAAACATAGGAAGCTATAGACCGATCAGTTTTTTAAAAATTAAAAATATTTGAAAAAGTTATACTCCAAAGGATCACAAATCACATAGATGTTAATAAATAATGAACAGTTTGGTTTCAGACCACACCACTCCACACGCAAGCCTAACTGACTATATAACAAAATCTTTTTTTAGTATTAACCAAACATAGACTAATATTAAACCACCATTCATTCTCAAATAATTCCCAAATACCGTGAACCCATTTCATACAGACTAACTAGGAGTAATCTTAGACAATTCCCTCACTTTCACAAACCACTTAAACAATAAATGCAAAAAACTAAAAGTTACACTTGTGTTTCAAATTACAGTAAATTGGAAGTCATACAAAACATCACTATGCGCATAATTAATAATTACCCTAGATACACCAAGGTAACCACCATGCTAACAAATCTACAATTATCCACAATCCAGCAGTGCGCACCAACCCAGACAGAGAATTTCTTTTTTTTAACTTCCATATCCGAAAACCCATTTATAAGAGAAATAGGCAATTACAGTAAACATTACCTCAAATGATACATCCACAAACTCACTTAACATGTCCTGTGATAATAACATTAAGTTAATTTTATTACATTTACTTAAGTTAATGTTATTTTATTTTTATTTTATTATGTAGGTTTTGGTTAGTTTTTTCCTGCTGTTATATTTCCATCATGTATTACATTAACAGTAAAGAAATAGATTGCAGTGTAGATGTGTATTGTCTCAGTCACCAACACATGTAAATTTTTTTAATTTGTGCTTCTGAGCATCATTGTAAGATATTTAATTAATAAAAAAAAAGAAAAAACTTTTGAGAAATTTTCACAAGCTTGATGGCAATGAGGAAAAATGAGACCCTTGAAAATATCACAAGACAATACAGGTATAAAGAATTCATCTGCAAACATAAGGGCAACTACTTAAAAGAAATCTAGAGTACAAGGCTACATTCTTTCCCTAGTCTTCCTTATTTTGGCCAAGAGCCAAGATCCAGCAGAAATAGTCTTGAAAAAAGCAAGCTTAATAATGATTAATTCATTTCTTTGGTTAGTTAAAAATTAAAATTACATTCAAAAGATATTTCAGATATGATGAATGTTTAAATTAACTGAAAAATGTTGATAAAAAAGGGTTTTCTTATTTTATTTGAAAATTGATAGGTGATGCAATATTTTTACGCAACAATTTAGTACAACTCATAAAAATTTATTAAAAAGAATCATAAAAACTTATGGAGTTTTCAACATACCAATTACAGTAACTTCGGCAGCGCACTCCTCACTTCCAAGACGACATGTGTATTCACCTTCATCATGGACAGATGTACTCCTGATGAACAGTTTATGCACTGGACCCCGCTTTTCTATTTCTATCTTACCTTCTAAAGGCTCAAGTGGTATACCATCCTAAAAGTACATTTTATGAAAATTATAAATTATCCAGTATGCCGATAACATAAATATTGTATCAACATAATCAAAATAAGCATTTTTACTGTAAGAAATTTTTGTTTTTAAGAATTTAATAAGCAATTAAAAAACAAAGTAGATAAAGCAGGAGTGTTTGGTACAAGAAGTATAATACATAAATGCAAAATTTTCAGTAGATACTAATTTTTTTTTATATAAGGATGGAAAATAGAATATAAACTAAAATGAATAATATCTTTATATTATTTTTTTATCTTTATGGTATGATTTGTAGACTTATACTGATTGGACCAAAAAAATATAGATTATTTTTAGAACTGCTTATTGACATCCGATTTTGACCAATTTTTGACTTATACTTCTTTTACCAAATACTCCAGAAATGATCAAAGAATATCTTCATAGTTAACAAACAGTTTAAAAGTGTTGCAGGTAGATTTATTGAAAATTTTAATTCTTACCTTTTCCCAAATTACATCTGCAGCCTCTGAGGATATTTCAACTTCAAGAACAGCACATTCTTGTTCTTTTGCCTCAAAGTCTTCAAGCTTCCTTACAAAGTCCGGTTTTACCGCTGAAAAAGGTTAAAAAATGATTACATTATGACTCACTGTATTTGTTACAGTTCATGTAACCGTTATCTGAGAATAAGCCTAAGGGGTAGGCTCTATTCCCAGTATTTAAAGTATACAAAATCTGAATAAACATCAAATATTCAATAGACAATTTCTAAATATTTGAAATACTATCCATTTAGTAATACTAATGAAGCACTAGTTGTTGTATCTCTTTACTTGGACAAGTCTTCAGTCATAATAGAATAATTTATGCACAACTAATAAAACAAAATGAAGCTCATCACAGTGAATGCCTCCTAACATTACTGTGATTAATACTCTCACACCTTGGCGTACCTGCCTGGTGTCCCTGCTTCTGTTTTTTACTTTCTGCTTTCACCTCAGGCTCTCCTTCTATGGGCAGGCATCCAAAATTTGCCCATTTTCGGCACACCACCTCTAGATTTTCTGTTCTCTGGTGCAGATTGCCTAAGAATGTTCATACCCCTGGCAATAGATGATGCTAGACACATCTCTTTTTCTTCCCATACCCTGGGAACTCCTTTCACCATCAACATTGGCCACCTATTATATGTCATTCTGGATTTGAGGCTAGTGGCAGGGACTGCTCTCCAATATCTGTTTTGCCTTGTCAATACTGGATGTCTCTGCAAGAAGTCCACCAATGGTATTATTATATATCTTTCCAACCTGCTGCATTCTGTGTTGAGGGGAGCTTAACCAATAGCTCCTTGATGCTTTTCTCCACCATTGTGGAGGTCTTCTTTTTATTGCTGGCCCTCTTCCTGTTCTGGACCAAGAGGGTCCTTCCTTATCTGTGGAGGCTACAGGAGCTTCCTCAGGATCACCTGTTATAGCGATGAAAGGCTCGCCAAGGTTTGGCATATTTTGCTTCCTAGATGGTGACCTCGTTGCAGCCTCCTTGGTGTTTGTTGCCTCATTTAAGGGTGCCTTTGTCTTTATATTTTTCATTTCTGCCAGTGGAGACGATATAGATGCAGTGAAGGTGCCTTCTTCAACACTAGAGCAGGGGGATTCACAACTTTGGTGGAGAGGGTATTTATAATATGTCTTTTATGATGTCCTTCACATCCATAACCATCTGATCTATTTGTTTGTAGCCCCATTTTGTGGTAGCCCACTTTTATTTACCCACAATTATGTTTCATTGTCCTGAGTTCCATTGTGAAGTACAATCGAAAAATAACCCCTTTACTTTTTGGCTTATTTGGGGCATAGTTCTTTTGAGCTCAATGGAGAATTTACTTCTGTCATTTGATTGAGATATGAGAGAGAAGGAGAATTATGAGTGAACCTCTTTTCCCGTCACCTTATCACTTGCTTCTTCACTTCTACTTACCAACTCTTTTTTCTGAGCTCTAGCTGATAGAAGAGACTCATCACTTTGATTTTTTTGAAGTAAGGAAGATACATAAACTTCAGTGGGTGGCCTAGAGTCAAAGTACTTCGGTGAGGGTCAACCCTCCAAAAAACTGATGGTCTATAACAAGGAAGCATCAATCATCAAAGAATTACGCTCTTCTATTTATATTTTGGCCTTATAACGTGACTCGTAAATCAAGGATGATGCTTCACATTCCACTATTTCCAAGGATTTTGTTCTAATGCTCAAATAAAACTTAATTTTATGGCCACGGGTTCAAGTAGAGCGAATGGTCAAGTAGAAAGACCGATGGGAACGTTAAAAGATATGTTGACAGTAGCTGAGGTGAAGGACTATCATGCATAACAAGATACAGTCACAGACATTCAACTTGCTTTAAACTCTGCACCCCATCATGTAACACAGGTATCACCAATGGAATCAATGTTTGGAAGGATTTCTTGACCTAGTGAATTAATTAAAGCTGGAGAACACGTTACTGAAAATCCTCAGGTGGAGAAATAAGAGCTATCAGAAAAATGCTTGTAAAGCAAAATATGCAAAAAAAAAAAATTGAAAAAGGCAAAGAAAAAATTATTCCCTTCCAAATAGGAGATTTAGTTTATCTTATTAAGACACAGCTGAGACTTTGAAGAGGCAACATTTCCTGAAGAACACCTGCGATATAAATAAAAAGAAGGAAAAGCAAACAATCAAGGATGGCGACCATGATGAAGGTTGTCAACTGCTCTAGAAGATGCCCGACTACAACACCAGCACCAACACAGGAGGGGGAAATGATTGAAGAAGGCTTTGAGGTCCCTTGAAGCACAGCCAAGCCAGCGCCTATACCCGCAGGCAACAAATTTGAGGTGCTGGGCAACCCCATCCCTGGGTCCTCCAGGAACAGACAGTGGCGAAGAAAACGTACCACTGGTGGTAGTAGTGGTCTCAGGAGAGAAGCAGCCATCACTAAGTTCACCCTAAGGAACTATCTAATGGAAGGGCCTCATTCATCCAGGTCATTCTATGGTGGTGACTTATATGTACAGTTCGAAGTATTGAGGGCGAGCCCACTTCCTTTCTAACATACTCTGTTTTTGTCTTATTCATTAAACAGATTATTAAATGTTGTTTTTTTCAATTATAGATTCTGACCCACTATCTCTGATACCTCATCTCCCAGAAATATATATAACAGGTATTCATTGACTTGATTTTTTTATTTTATTTTTTTTATTTAGTTTTTATAAACTTATATGTATTGTCTTGTTGTTTCTTAAAGGGGAATGTTCTAAAATAAAGTATTTTTTACATTCATTCATTCAATTTAAAAAAATTCCTTCATGGAATTATTTTATGAAATGGTCCCTTTCCAGTAAAAATTTATAACCCATTACTAATGTATAGGGACAGGACAATGGACATAAGTTGCAACCTCTCAAAGATGAAGCATCACTTGTAATTCACCGGTTTTTTGAGTTGAAAATAAATTAAAAAGATTTGGTGTAATCATGAATTTTTTGCAGAATAAAACTGAAAAGTAAAGTATAATTCAACCAAAATCAAACTTTTGGTTGCCTCATTCAACTTGGATCAGATTTAAACTAAGCACAACAGTTAAAATTCACATTTTTATTTAGAAAAAGTAATTGATAAAATACCTTTCTGCATTAATATACCTTAAACCTAAAAAATCTTAAACCTTATATTGGTGCTCACTTAACTGTAGATGTACATATTCATACATAAAACAAGTGGCATTTTTTATATCATCTACTAGACAGAATCAATGCACATTTGAGCATTATACTAAATTTATCACATGTTTATGCTAAATAGTTAAAAATATAACATATAATTAATAGAAGCTGCACTAACCATGAACTTTAAGGGTTGTTGTAGTTTTCTGGTCTTTAACGGCACATGTATAACTTCCTTTGTCGGTAGCCAGAACACGCTTAAACACTAACATTTGTTTTCTGCCTTCCTGAACCAAATCTCTGTGGTCCATACCACTTAGTTCAATTCCATTATGGTACCAAGTTGTTGAAACGGTATGAGATGTCTCACATTCAAGAGTCAATGGGAAGCTCTCTCTACCCTCAGATTGTTTTGGCAAGGGTTTAGTGAATATTCTGAAAAATAAGAAATGATTATGAATTCAAAGTTAAAACCATTTAACAGTGAAAACTGGAGTGAAACCATTCCATATAATTTGAAATAATTACAAGCAGCATGAATAAGTCTGAAATGTGGAAGTGTTGGCTGTTAAAGAACTAAGTCCTCTTTCCGAAAATTCCAGATGAAATGATAAAAAAGTAAGCTACATTCAATTCATCATTGGAAGAGGATTGAGTACTGTAAAGACCTATTTAGATATTACTGCTGTAAAGCATGTGCTCAAGAAATTAATCTATTTGTTTGTAGCCCCATTTTGTGGTGGCAAACTTTTATTCACCCACAATTATGGTTTATTTGGGGCATGCATCATTCGAGCTCAATGAAGAATTTACTTCCGTAATTTGATTGAGGTCTGAGAAATGTTTTGAGCAAACTAATCTATAGTGAGTTGCTATAAACATTCAGAAAGGAAAAATCAAAAAGAAGAATTAAGATTATTGTTAGTTGAATTGTTTTTAGTAGATTAAATGTTTATTGAATCTATATTAAGCTTGAGCATTAGACGGTATTTCAAAAAATCCAATAGAGGACCCAAATACCCCTGAGTATTAAGTAAATTCATTGATTAGAATAAAAAAAAGAAAAGTATTTGTTGTCCTTAATAAATTGTAAATATAAATGTTTTAAACTCATATGATATAAATTTTTATTATTTTAATGAATTAGTAAAAGTCGGTATATTTAATAAACAAGGAACTATTAAAATCCAGTACACCACTTACACTTTAGCAACATCTATGGTAACCCTGGCACCATGGGTGGCACTTCCGATTGGGTTTGTAGCTACGCACTTATAATCTCCTGAGTCCTGTTCAGAATCGGCTTTTTCTATTTCTAGGAGAATCTGTTCTCCATCAAACATCTCAGTAATTCTTGGAGAAGCCAAAAGAGTCTTGTTATTCCTACAATCAGAGCATTTTATTTTTAAAATATGCATAGCTTTGTCAGTTGGTTGCTAAGTATATGGTACAATACTAAAGGCATTATCTTAATCAATATAATATAAACATAAATTATTTTCATACCTAAACCAAGTAATAGATGGTATTGGATTGCCAATGACTTTAGCAGTTAGCCTTATAGTACCTTTCTCTTGAACTTTCTGTTCTTCAAATCGTTCAACAAATAAAGGTGCCTGGGCTCGTTTCAACTCTAAAATATACCCACAGTAATTACAATTTTTTTATTTAAGAAAGTAAAAGTTAAATCCTTTATTAAACAATAAAAATTAACGCAAAGAAGGAATAATGATATAGTGATGATTTGTAGCACTACTTAACTTTAAACTGTTATCTATTTATTTAAGAAAATTAAATGAAAATATTACATGCAGTTAGTTATTTACTACTGACTGAAAACAACTGACCTCCGTGAAAACTTGAAAGAAACCATTCCTTATAATTTGAAATAATTAATATTAATATATTTGTTATATATATATCTGTGTGTGTCTGTGTGCGTTTATATATGTAATGTTGTGATATTTTGATGTTGTGAGTTTTGATGGTGTCTTTGAGATAAACTCAAAATTAGCAAGCCTTGAAGAACGTAAAAACGATCCGTGGTTCATGCCTATGAAATTATGAACGTTTTTGTTGCCGTTATATTGACTATTAATATTTATCATATAAATAATTAAATATAAATATTTTAATATTGGATTTATTAACTTCAAAACAATAAAAGTTAATAATATTCAAAACAACCGGCATTGGACAACCAGTTCAAGAAGGCAGCGGAAAGGTATGAGGGAGAGAACACGGGTAAGATCGCTCATTCACTTTCATCCGACCCGGCAACCAGAGAAGACAGACCAGACCAGACCACGCTCAGCACCAGGTATACACCCACGCTTGAGACAAAGCGAGACCAGAAGACAAAGAAGAATGCACCAAAGGACGCACAACAAAGAAAAATGGGCCAGTCGCAATAGAAATAAGGTACAATCTAACTTTAGTATTTAACAGAGTTATTTTACCAACGTACGTACTTATTTGTATAATAAATTTATTTGTAATAAACAATTTTTCCTTTTGCCAGAAGTTTCCTTTTTATATTAACAGAACCTCAGATAAAGATTAAAGTTAAATATAAATTATATAAAAGAAATAAAAACATAATATTATATTGTTGTGATATTAGATATTGTTGAGTTTGTATATAAATATTTAATCCAACCTTGAATCAAGAAGGCAAATAAAAACAATTGAGAGTGGCTGAAAAAAACGAAAGATAGTATAGTTGTGTGGTCAGGATAAAAACACACACAGAATTACTCATCTAGTTTTGGCCCGTGATATAGTACAGTTGTTGTTGTATCATGATGAACACACACAGAATTACTCATCTAGTTTTGGCCCGTCATATAGTATAGTTGTTGTTTTATGAGGAGAACACAGAATTATTCTCTCTAGTTTGGGATCAGCCTGTGATATATGTGTCTGAGTCAAGTGATGAAATAACAAGTTCTGTAAGTTATTTGTTGTTGGCCTGGAAGTGGAACGGAAGAGAAGTTGCACCAGGGAGAAGAGTTAATTTGATTAAAAAAGAATACCATTCAAGAAAAAAATATAGACAAGTATAATTAATATAAGTTTCTTTTTGTTTATTTGTAATTAAATATAATCTTTTGCCATAATTATTTTGTTTAAAAGAACCTTAAACAGCAGTTAATCACTAATAAAATAAATATAAAGTTAAAAATAAAATTACGTTACCTTTTAAAAGAACGTAAATATTTTAATAATATATATATATATATTGTTGTGATATTTAGACGTTGTGAGTTTGTGATATTACCTTTGATATAAACTCGAAATTAGCGGGTGTAAATGAACGGTTCGTGAATGGATGAACATTATTTGTTGTGTTATGTCTAATATTAATAGTTATCAAATAAATAATATCAAGAATTAAGTATAAATATTTTAATATTGGATTTGTTAACTTTAAAACAAGAAAAGTTAATAATATATGAGACAACAAGCATTGGAAAACCAAAGAGGTTAAAAGATCCATTATGGAAACAGAGTGTATAAAAGCGAGGATCACCCCGGGATCGTTCTCATTCACTAGGACCCGCCGACAAGAGGAGTTGGGCTTTGTCCGTTACGCTTGTGGTAGGAGGCATGAGGCCAGCACCAGGACCACCCTCGGCACACAATGAGGCACGCATCGTGGGATCATACTCAGACAAAGAAGACCACGCGTAGAAACTAAATAAAACTGGCCAGTGATATTTTAATGTTGTGATTTTTGATGGTGTTTTTGAGATTAATACGAAATTAGCAAGCGTACATGAACAAAATATGAACCGTGGATCACGATTCATGAATGTTTAAACACTATTCGTTGCGTTGTATCTACCATTATTTTTATAATAAAAATAATATCAATAATTAAATATAAATATTATATTTTATTTTAATAACTACAAAACAAGAAAAGTAATCATATATGAGCAAAAGAGGATTGAACAACCAAAGAGGTCAAGAGATCAAGATGACAGCAAAAAGGTAGGAGGAGAAGGAATGAGGCCACAAGGTCACTCTTTCACTGACGGCCAGACTGAGAAGACCCAGGAGACCTGATCATGATCACCACGAGGTAGCAACCCTTCTCACTTTCACCCGGCGCGACAACAAAGGAAGACGGTCCGGAACACGATATGCACCAGACAAAGGAAGAACACCACAAAGAAACACTGGTCAGTAACGCACGTTTAATAATTAAGGTACACTTTAACTTTAGTTTTTTAATAATGTTAATTTATCAACGTACGTACTTATTTGTATATTAATTTTAAATCAATTTGTGAAAATAAGCAATTATTCCTTTTGCCAGAACTATCCTATTTTTATTAACAGAACCCTAAGATAAAGTAAAAGTTGAATATAAAGATTAAAAATAAAATATAAATTATATAAAAAATATATATAATTAAAAAATAAAATAATAAATATTTTAATAATATATAATTAGGAAAATTTTTAAAAATAAACCAAGAGAGTTAGATGACATGTGATTGTTCCACATTTCAATGTAAGATCTGGCTTTTGCAGATAGTGTTCTGTCTGTTGGCAACAATACGAAATGGAAACTAATATACCTTCAAAAAACTGAAGTTACTGGAAATAAGTGGGCACAAGGATACTTGTGGACACAATTGAGGCCTAAGCAAGATAATTGTGCATAAATGGATTGGTAGGCTATGTACTCTCAAACGAAATCCAGCAGGAAATAAAATAGCTGGATCAGTAAAAACTAGACAGTAATACTGCCCAGCAGTGGAATCCAGAAAGAAAGAGAAGGGCTGGTCATCCGAGAGAGTCTTAAAGAAAAGCTGTGGTGAAGGAGAGTCCAGGACTGTTAGAAAAAGCAAAGACCCAAAAAAGTGAGGAGAAACCATATAGCCTCAATACTCCTCAAAGAGTAATAAGGTATAAGTCAAGTTATGAATAAATATAATTTCATAAATCAATAAATATAATTCTTATCACACACAGAATGACTGTATGTCCATGATGATTGGCGTGTCATACTACTGATCCCTGATATCTGCAAGGATTCTTTCTGAGTGATAAGTCTGGACATGGGAATTTTTTTTATAGTACTTTGAAAGTCAAAAGTTTTCAGTCATATAGAACTACATTTCATACTACATAAAAAATAAACACAGTACCAGAGGATGTGTCCCTTAGCTTTCTTTCAGTTGACGCCTTTGTTACAGAGCTCTTAATTTCACCAAATCCTTTTAAATTCTTAATCTTGTTAGTAGACTGAGATTTAATTTCGGTTAAAGTTTTCAAATTTTCATCAAAAGATGTTTGAAGATGTCTTATTTCAAAAGATTGGTGTGATTTCTTTGTAGAAGAGGTTGTTTGGGTTTCGCAATCAACTGTCTCTGCAGGATCTGTTTCAGTTTCGGTAGTGTCAGTTTCTTTGGAAATATACCCAGATGAAGCAGATGCATTCAACCTCTTCACCAGGTCATCAATAATATTTTCAAGTTTGTCTATTTTTTCTGTTATTTTACTAACAACCTCGACAACTTGTTCTACCTTCTCATCAGGTTCCTGTATATGCTGTATTGTTTCTTTTACCGATTGTATTTCATGAACCATCTTCTCCACAAGTTTTGTTTCTTCCCGAATTTGAGCCACACTTGTAGAGAACCCAGCTAATTCTTCTTCGTCATCTTTTCTCAAGTCAACCACAGTATTTACTTCAGAAACTTGAGACATTTCCGGACTGATAGTCAAATTAGTATCTAGGCAAGCATTAAATGTTAAAAGCATTATTAATGTAAAAATATATATATATTCTTTCTAAATATGTACCGCATTGTTGAGTTATTTTAAATGTCAATCATGCAAGTTAAAAAGCTATAAGCATACCATCAGTAGAGCACTGCATTTTTTGTGCTAATGCAGATACATGCAAATATTTGTTTCCTGAAAGCAATTACAGCTTTAACACTTATTGCACAAAAAATATTTAAATACAAAGCAAAATTGATAATAACAAATAAATAAAAACAATTAAAACAATAATTAGCTTGAATTAAAAGAAAAGACATATATAGTAAAGGTATAATTTATAATTTAATTTTATAAGACATATGTAGAACTTGGAAGAAGGGATGTCATTTCAGACCAATAAATACTAGATGCAATTTTAAAATATTAATATAGTTATACCCAATTAATTTGTCATGTAAATATTATAAATTTAGTTCTTATCTCTCTCAAGATTTAGGTATATAACTGTAGCTGATCTTTGCCACCTAGAACTTGCTAACAGTTCCAAAATTCTTAAACTCATAATTAGCGATATGTTCAAAAAGTTTGCTAAACATAGAAAGAAGTGAAATTTTATATTATGATTTAATCAAGATTTTTTATTAGGTAGCTTTTGCCCAAAGAGAATTATGCTTTCTCTTTTGAGAATATTATTCAATGCAATCATTCTGATATACTCAACTGATTTTTCTTGATTTTTTATTATTTTTCTTTGTTAATTACGCTGCAATCATTATATGTTATTGCTTGTAAATATATCATATAGCTATTCACATCTAATAGTTGTATTAAATTTGATAATAGGTAAGTGTTATAATCATTTTGATAAGCAAAATGTTATTGAAAAACCATCATAGTAAATAACCAAAATTACTAATATAAATCAGAATGTAATTAGCAATTTTGAATAAAATTGAAAAAAAGTTGTAGCTTTTTCAGGTGAAGCTACTACTTCTTAATATGAGAGGCTCTTGGCTAGATGAACATAGATTTTTTTTTTAATTTGCAATTCCTTAAATATAAATTGTAGCTCCTGTTGTTCTTTTTTAATTTTGTTAATAATAATACTAACATTAGATAATAATAATAAATAATGTTTTGATTGATTTAAATGGCCGAGTTTATTATAGAATTATTTAATATAATTGTATTATTCTGATGTGCAGATTCATGCATCATACAGTGATAATCTGAATTTATTTTCTTTAATAATTAGTTACACTAGTTATTATAGTTTCAATACTATGAAGATAATAGGCAACATTTACATAAGAAGAATATTTTTTGTACAATAATAGCTATTATATTTCGGTGCAAGGCTGAGTAGACCTCGGCCTTAATGTCCCAATCAAAAAGAATTCCTGAGGGATCTGTAATCAGTTGTGGTTTTTAAGTTTGGCTGGTAGATAGCTACACTGTACATCAAGCGATAAAGAGTACTAACGATACTAACTCTGAAAGTCCCCAGTGTTATTATCAAAACTTGCAAGCTCCATTATTTTACAATTGTTTTGCATGTTTTTTTTTTGTAAAGTTTATTTCTTACAAATATGTTATATTTAATGGCTTCAGTGCTTAGCTTCAAAGTAGGAAAAAAGAAAATATTATTTTGCCGTGTAAACAGCTTGTTATTTTAGATTATAAAAATTAAAACCACTTCTTTTATATAATATGTAGAAGTATTATTATAGAAAGTATTATTCGAAAATGTTAGTAAATAATTCTCTAGATTACTCCAAATCTCAAGACCACGCAGGCTTGTCTCACAAAAACCAATCCCCTGGTTTAGAAGAGACATTCGCATCTTGCTTTCAGGTGCATCCCTTCTGTACAACTATGTTTAATAATAAAAATGTAATGTAAAATGATTATTAAAGGATCAACAATCAAACTTACCCAGGACATTGAGGTTTGCTGAAGTTTCTACAGTGCCATGTTTGTTTGTTGCTTTGAGGAGATATTTTCCAGCATCCGTTGGTTTTACATCCCTTAGAACTAGGGTGTAAGTATCACCGGTAACAGTACCTTTCAACGGGGACCCATTTTTGTTCCAAGTAACTTTAGGAGCTGGTGATCCAGTTATTGTAGAACTCAAAATTATGCCTTCACCCTCTGTTGCAGACACATCCTTCAGTGGCTCAACGATGTAAGGACTCTCATCACCTTTAGGTTTTAACTATAAAATGACATTTTGTTCAAAGAAAAATCCCTTAAAAGTAATACTTAATATATTATATAATAGTATATATTTTCAGTTCAAAATGGTTACAAATTGTGTAGCCAAAATTTCAAAATAAAATTAAATAAGCTGGGACCTCTTGATCTGCCAGGCGCTTTTCTCAACTATATTAAGTAAAAGAAGATAAGGAAAGGGCCAAGAATCAAACTCGGCTTTTTTTCTTTCGTTAATAATTATTAAGCCAGCAGGCATTACAGACTAGTAATTATTAATTAATTATAGTCAATTTTCCAAATTCTTGAATCAAATTTTCTTTACCTTGAGGGTGATGTCAAGAGTCGCTTCTCCTTCCCTGTTCTTTGCCACAATGGTGTAGGAACCCTCATCGCTAGGTACAATTTTTTTGAGTGAAAGGACACTACAATACATGTGCATATCTGAACTGGTAATTATGGTCCTGTTATCGTCTGTAACAATTGGTTTGCCTCTCGACAGCCATGTTATTTCTGGCTCAGGCACAGCCACTAGCCGCACCTCCAACTCTATGTCAGAACCAGCCAGAGCTACCTTAGCCTTCGGTTTCTTGGAAAATGTTGGTGGGATTCCTTCTAAGATGTCAGCAAGAGATGATTCCCTAAACATAGACAAACAAGCATAATTATTATAATGAGGAATAAACTTGAATTTCTTAAACACGACATATGAAAAACAATTACCTTGATAAACTTCTACGTGATAAACCACCAGCTTCTGATCCATGATCAGAGAGTGGTGATTCAACGACTAGTTCAGTAGTACTAGATGCGAAACCTGCGGCATTCTTTGCAACGCAAGTAAATGTCCCTGCATCCTCTGGGAATACCTCACTGATTATCAATGTTGCAACATTGTCGTCATCATAGAATATCTTTAAAATAAATATGTGAATTGTTACAAACATCAAGCAATAATAATAATAATAATAGTAATAAAAAAAGTGAGATACACAAAGAAATGAATTGAGATGTATATTATATACCTGGAAGTCATGAGAAGGTTTAATAATGGCAGTTTGTCTAAACCATGTGATTTGTGGTCGAGGGTTACCAACAACTTTACATTCAAATTGTACTGTTGCACCATCAGGTACATGTTTGGGCTGTAATTTTTCTACGAATTTTGGGGCATTAACTTCAATGCCAGGACCAGGCTCTGTGGAAAAAAAAAGTATTTAATTAAGTAACTTATTTAAAAAAGATGATTTATAATATAAAATTAAGTTCATTGATCAGATTCAATATTATTAAAGGAATATATTTCATTCATTGTTAACTTATCAGCTGAATTATTGCAACGTTAAATTTTTTTAATTAATTATGATGAATTTTAGGACTACCCATTGGAAAGAAGAAACATTTCTCTTAGTTTAATATTTCTATATTATAATTTAATCAAGCTTGACTAAGGCAAGTAAAACAAAAGTGAGGACTGTTTTTAATCTATCTCTTCTTCAATTTCATTTCCTATTTATCATCATAAAACATCTACCCTATAACATCTACCTTATAAGAGGAAACTAAGTCTGCAATAAAGTATTGTCCTCAGATGGAAATTGGGACCATTGGCTAGGCATTTTATATTGGGGGCCTAGATGTTAAAATCTTGGACGTTGCTGTTGGGCACTCATCATCAATTAGCAAGATCAAATTATTCCTATAATATGAGCTAGGGGATAATGGTAATGCCAAAGTAGTAAGCAACACTAAAACAGCAACTGTAACAAAAAATAAGAAGACCTTCACAAGGCTGAGAGGATTGTAACAATAACGTTTTATGTATCCAAGGGCCAATTGAGTTAGTCAAGATTATGTATGCATACTATTCCCTGTGGGTAGAGTTTATATCTGTTATTATTTTGTGTAAGCACAGCCTGCCAATGTGCTTTTAAATTATTTTTATGCCAATAAATGATTTACAGTTATTTCAGCTGCTATTCAATATCAATGCTTCTCTATATCAAGCAAAAAAGAGCCAGTAATCTTGTAGTAAGATGTGCATAGAACAATATGTGTGAAATTATCAGGCATGTACAAGAAGAAGATTCCTTCAGTCCGAAGAAGTCGCAGATAGTTAGGAGGAAAACAACCAAAACTAGCATCAACAATGTTACAGACTACTACTCGTATAGGTGACAAACAGCCAAAAAAGAATGCCTGCATCACCAAACCCTTCTTTTGCTCTCAAGTGGCCGTTTCTGAAAATGTTGATCCTTTTGGAGAGGGAGCAATGCTGAGCCCAATTAATAAGAGCTGTTATATGTTCAACCCCCAACACAGGGAATGTAGTTACGGGACAGAGATTGTAAAAGTGGGACAAAGGCTGACTGTCATAAATGGCTAGAAGTCAGCTTACCATAAAACCCTTATTTGGGTGTGGGCTCATTTCCCTAACAGAAGGCAAGAGTGGTCCATCTGTTGCTTAAGGACTGGAGGATTTTACTGTTTACAATTCTGTTTTTTTACCTGTCACAAAAGTAAGTGACAGAAGGGATATGGGACTGAGAAGCTAGGGTGGCCTGAGAATAATGTGCATAACCCATTTGAAAGAAAGTCTGAAAAGGCATGCACAAATCATAAAGAAAAAAGCCTTCTGTTGAAGAGAGAGATGTGGTTCAAGATGAAAGGATGTATACTTTGGGAAGAGGCAGCAGAGGGTAGACTTCCTTAATAGCTCTGCTGTCTTGAGGACTTGGGTCTTGGGCAACTGTCCGGAGCAGGTTGAGGACTGGTCTTGGGCAGACCTCTGAGATGCTGAGGTTTTGACTTGAACACACATGTTGATATTGAAACCATTGATGTATTTCAGTAAGATATAACTTTTATAGTTAAGTTAGTAAGATCTCTGTAATCTTCCTATCATTTAAACTCTAAGTAAAGTTAATCATTATTTTGTTAAAACCTTTTTAACATTCTTAATAAAATAAATTGAAATAGAAAACTCAAATAATTAGAATTTCCTTCCATTGACCGAAAATTGAAATAAAAATCTCTCATTCACCGAACAGGAAGAAGGGAGTGTATTAGTGAGCAAAGTTTTGTAGTGTCTTAGGTTCGTTTAATGAACATATGCATTGCGATTCATATATTCTGTGTTGAAGACAAACATAATAGAGAATATTGCTAGTAGATTATGGTTTTGCATTGCATACATTTTTTTGGTGAGTATATTGGTGGAAAAATAAAGCATTTCCTGCTGACTCTGATTGTTTTCTTTGCTTGATACTCTAACACATACCAATGCAATATTAATAATTAATGGTAAAATGTTTGGGGGTATGGCTTACTTTCAAAAATAGGCAGTTTATCAATTTTCTCATGCAGTTTTTTCTGTACATAAAGTGTGTAGGATGGCTCATCCCGAAGATATACAGCTGGAACCCATCCTTTTTCCTCAGTTAAGTGTTTCCTTACAAACCACCAGTCTGAATTTGTGTTTTCTGAAATTTAGAGAAAATTAAGAAAAACTAACACTGAATAATGAATAGATAAACAATATTTTATTATAATATATAATATTTGAACAGTAGGAAACCATAACAATAGACAATGGATTGGAATCAAGACTATTCTAGCTATGGGTTGCAGACAGTCAGCCATGTGGGTGCATCACTTGGTGTTTAGGGATATAAGTGTTCGGATCTAACCTAGACATATAGAAGTTAAGTTTTTAGTTGGTAGTGAGTAAAGCATCAGTGTTGATGTGTACCGTCAGTTATTAAGTAGCTATTGAGAGAGTCAGTTATGATTAACATAATAGATGATATAATATATAAAAAGTCAAGTAAACCATACCAATGAATTATAATGCCCACATTGTACCAAGTAAGAAGGTATCCAACAAAAACAAATCTGTAATTATTTACATTTTTTTTTTTATTTATATAACTTCACCAATACAATTCAAATTCAAGTTTTCAATTGGAAGATTGGAACCTACCTAAGATTTTAAGCTTCAAGTGATTAAATAATCAAATTTCTTTTTGTTAAACATACCTAATAATTCTTTATTATTTTATTATCGATTCTTATTTAAAGTGATTGAAATAAAAGACTAATTCATCAATTGTGAATAGTTTCTTAACATAGATGATCAAATGAAAGAAAATCTGATATCTTGCATTGACAGTATTGTTACATGACCAGCGTCTTCCTATATGATCTTCTACACAATACTGCAACGTGCTTTTAACTAGTACTTATTATGTATATATATTTATATTCCTGGTTTCAGCATTTGACATAACTATATATACTTTTGAGTGCTGGTAATACACCTAGATAAATTTGTAATTATTAAGGAAGTTACTAGTGCAGGTCCATAGTCCAGGATGGCAATACATAGGTTAGCAGAGGTGTGACAAGCACTTTATAAACTATTGCTTTAAACTTTATTGGCAGTTTAGTTGTTTTGGAAAGGGATGGGAACAACGATGAAATAGCAGCCTTACCTTTTGTTCTAACAGAATTTATGCAAGGTATAAAAGTTAAGCCATTATCAAATATCACACCTTAGTACTAAATAGTCTGAGACCATTTAAGTTCATTATTTTCTAAATTAATTTGTGGGATTAGTAATAGAATTGCTCCTATTTTTTTCCAATACTGATTTTTAATTTTAATCAGTGAAAGAACGTGTTTGCATTGATTAAAGACTTTTCTAGTGTTTAAGTGATTCTGTTGCTATTTTTCCTGATAAAAGGGTTATATATATAACTAAATATTTTAGTGAATTTAATAGTTAGTGCATTAATAGTATATTTTACCTGGTAATGAAAAACCAACATCAAATACTTACTTTAACCTCTTAGGGTTGTAAGTCAATAAACTATAAATCGATAATATTATCCTTCTTCTTTTCTAATCTAGCTATTCTACTTTCGAATCAGCAGAATTTATTTGATACACTCAACAGAAGAAATAGGTGCAAAGCTTCGGGTCATATAATAAGTGGTGCTTACCTATAATATATACTCTCTCCCCTTCTACTAAGTTTAGAGCATCATTTGTTTCTGCAGCATAAGAGCAAATTGAAAAAAGTAGTTGTCCATCTTCACTTTTGGTTTCTTCTTCTAATTGAAAAAAAAAAAAATGAACAAATTCAATACATTATATGTGTCAATAGTAGGCACAAGAAGTATGTTAAATTTTACTTACTTTCATTTAACCCTTCTACAATTTTAGTGATTTGTAAAGATGCACCTTCTGGAAAATATTCAAAATTATATTTTTATTATATATATTATATTTAAATAGTCAAGATTATTTCATGAAATAGATTTGAACTATTTATCTTTATAAGTTATAAATTTACATCAAAATTGTATTTCATCAAACATATTCAGTTAATTCAATGAGGATCTTATTATACATAAAGTATGTTAATTGATAAAAACACAAATCATACAAAAATATACATATTAAGTGGGGTAAAAGAGCTATAAATGGTAAATGCTAATAAAAACCGTGCATTTTATAAAAATATATTAACACTAAAAGATAGCGACTAAAGCATTATTAGTGTACTTACTACTGCATGAAAAGAAAAAAATATATAGCCTGAAGGAGAAGAATGAATAATAAATTTCATTGCCAACTTAAAGTGTGTACTATAAAAATAAAAAAAACATGTTATCAAAAATTATAATTTTGCCAACTAATCAAATACTCTAAAGAAAAAGCAAGCAATAAATAATCACTCTTAAAATTATCTTTTATTAAAGGTAATTTTTTCTTAATCTCTTGGTTTTCTTATTGTTAACACTGTTTAAATTTAACCTATCTGTGTCCCTTGGTCAGAATGCTTCTAATTAGGAGCTGTTGGCATGACTGAAGAAAAACTCATCTTTAAATCATAAAAAATTCTATGATACAATTAAAGCTTTTTAAGAGATCAAAAGATAGGTGTTTCTGCATATTTTCAGAGTCAAGTCAGAGAGAAGTGTAGCTGTGACCGGTTTTAAATTTTTCACTGGTCAAGTCTATTTTTCCTACAAGCGGTTCCTCTGTAAATATAAATGAAGAAGGATCATCCCATAATTTTTTTATAACTTCTTGAATACAAAAATATCACCTTGAATCATGAAAGTCAGCTTTCATATAAGAAATACATGCCATTGGTATGCTTCAAGTTGGTTTAACTCACAGAGCCATTGCTGAAGCAGCACTTCACACTTCGAAAAATGTTGATACAGAGGGACATAAAGGCCTGCATACAGGCTCTACTGAAAATCCTTTATAACGTTTAGGATTCAACGAAAAAAAAGTGGCTTATTCTTTTTTTACTTTTTCTATAAAATCCTAGATTCTGGTTATAATACTTCATTAAAAAAAAATGAAATGTATTATTTTATGATAAAAGGAAGCCTTTTTCTTTAAAATCGTAAATAGTATATTTTTGTTCATTAAATTGTTGCATTGGATCCATGTTTGGTTTAGAACAGAGAATAAAAAATTACTATTACTTACTTCATTAATTAAGCGAATCAACCTAATAATTAACGTGTGACCGGAGGGAGGAACATAGCCAAAGAAAAAGGAGATTGTCTGACATGGCTCATTGCAATCCCACACTGAAAAGCCCTGAACATGGAAGTAAAAGAAGAAGAGGCTATCAATTAATATAAGCTTATTATTTTAAAAGCAGGGCATCGACAAAATTCTGAAAACATTCATGTTTTTTCTACATGTTTAAGTGACTTGATTAGTGTGATGTGATAACATACAAAAAAATATTGTAGATGATTTATTTTGATTTTCAAAATAACAATATCAGGTGTAAAGAGGATTCTGTAACTGTTCCTTTCAGTTGACATTAACTATTTGAAATAATATGAACGTTTTTGTAAGCTTTTTAGAGTTTAATCAGAAAAAAAACCTTTCATTTTCTTAAATTAAATTAACAGTTAGTTACTCTGTTTTCCTGAAAACCTCCAATGACACTTCAACAACACTTATCTTTTTCAGAACAGTGATAATAAAAAAAAATTAAGAAACTCAAATTTATAAGTATTTATAGTTTATTTTATTGATAAGGAATATCATTAACTAATATAATTGTCACTAGGAAAACTAATGATTTCCATATTCACTACAATATTTTTTGCTGGGGATCCTAAAATGATAATGATGAAAGGGTTAAGATATTATATTTAGGAGAGTTGCCATCAGGTAAAGCTATTCAATATATTGAGTTATGATTTACTTAATGTATGTGAGGTATTACAAATTTTTTTTTTAAATATTTCTTTTCAGACTTTTTTTTATTGAAATATAATATTAAAACATATTGTTTTCAGAATTTCATCACCAAAGCAGTTAAAAACGGAATAATGAAATAAGCACTTTAATGTATTTTTTTAAAAAGGCATTAATGTTTAGACCATATTAGTGGGCTATAAAAAATATGAACATTTAGCTTGCTTAATATAGAACTTATTTGCCTTTTAAATTTTTAGATAAGCCTTTACTTACACTAAATTAGTGAAAAAATAAAAAAAAATTTACTGCAATACTATTATTACCTTGGTGAAAAGATGGAATAATTGGTTTTGAAGGTTTCCTTTTCACTTTGAGCTCGAGTGATTCCTCTTCATAGACTATACTAGCACTTCTAGGTTTTGCAGTTCTTAAGCCCAGCTGTACTTCATCTTCAACTTCTTCAACACTGTATGGAGTAGTTGAAGATTTCCGCCGAAGGGGAAATTTCACTTGCTCAGGTCCTTCTTCAACTTCTTCAATATAAATTGTTTCAGAGTCAGCTTCTTCTGAGAATATGACAGGTTTTTTCTTTCTTGGTAATTTAACTTTTCCTGTCATTGCTACCTCTTCTTCTGCATATGTGTCCATTTTGATTTTGAATTCTTGCTCAACCTCTTCAGTCATGGTAACTTTAGGTTTTGGCTTTTTCAAACCTAACTGAACATTTTCTTCTTCAACTTCTTCTACTGTGTATGGTATAGTAGAGGACTTTCTTCTCAATGGTAAACCGATAGTTTCTGGTGTTTCCTCAACAGGCTCTTCTATATATATAGTTTCAGTACTAGCCTCTTCTGCAAATGATGGTTTCTTCTTCTTTGGTAATTTAACTTTACCTGTCATTGCAACCTCTTCTTCTTCGTATGTTCCCATTTTGATTTTGAATTCTTGCTCAACCTCTTCAGTCGTGGTAACTTTAGGTTTTGGCTTTTTCAAACCTAATTGAACATTTTCTTCTTTGACTTCTTCTACTGTGTATGGTATAGTAGATGACTTCCTTCTCAATGGTAAACCGATAGTTTCTAGTGTTTCCTCGACAGGCTCTTCTATATATATAGTTTTAGTACTAGCCTCTTCTGCAAATGATGGTTTCTTCTTCTTTGGTAATTTAACTTTTCCTGTCATTGCTACCTCTTCTTCTGCATATGTGTCCATTTTGATTTTGAATTCTTGCTCAACCTCTTCAGTCATGGTAACTTTAGGTTTTGGCTTTTTCAAACCTAACTGAACATTTTCTTCTTCAACTTCTTCTACTATGTATGGTATAGTAGAGGACTTCCTTCTCAATGGTAAACCGATAGTTTCTAGTGTTTCCTCGACAGGCTCTTCTATATATATAGTTTCAGTACTAGCCTCTTCTGCAAATGATGGTTTCTTCTTCTTTGGTAATTTAACTTTACCTGTCATTGCTACCTCTTCTTCTTCGTATGTTCCCATTTTGATTTTGAATTCTTGCTCAACCTCTTCAGTCGTGGTAACTTTAGGTTTTGGCTTTTTCAAACCTAACTGAACATTTTCTTCTTCAACTTCTTCTACTGTGTATGGTATAGTAGAGGACTTTCTTCTCAATGGTAAACCGATAGTTTCTAGTGTTTCCTCGACAGGCTCTTCTATAAATATGGTCTCACTACTGGCTTCTTCCTCAAAAGATGGTTTCTTTTTCTTTGGTAATTTTACTTTGCCAGTCATTGCAATTTCTTCTTCTTCATAAGATCCCATTTTGATTTTGAATTCTTGTTCTATTTCTTCTTTCTTTTTAATTTTTTTAGGCACAAATGTAACTTCCTCCAATGGTTCTTCTTTTTGTATTTCTTTCTTTTTAGTGAGTGCAATTTCTTCTTCCACTGGTTTCTTGGGTTTTATCTTTTTCAATACTAATTTCTCCTCTGTTTCTTCAGCCTCAGGTTTTTCTTGTATTAGGATTTTTAGCATAGGCCCTTCTGATTCTTTTGTCGTATGAACTGGTTCCTTTAATGTTTCAGGAGTTTCTTCACTTTTAACTTCTTCTTTCTGTAAACTCAATTCTGCACCTGCTTCATCAGCAGTTGGCTTTTTTGGTTTTCTTTTCAGTATTACTGTTTCTTCAGGTGCTTCGTATTTTTCTGATGGCTCTACAGGCTTCTTCTTAGGTTTAATGCTGAATTCTTCGTTTATTTCTTCAATTCTAGAAGTTTTTATTGGTTTCTTTATTAATGTGATTGTTGTTTCGTCAAATTCTTTTTCTTCTGGTATGGTTGAAGGCTGCTGTAGTAATATATCTGCAACATCCTCAGCAACTGGTGAAGGTTTACTGAGTTTTAATGCTACAGCATTTGATACTTCTTCTTCAACAGGCTTTTCTTTTGGTTTCTTCTTTTTGACTAAAACCACTTTGTCTTCTTCATCATCAGGAATACTCTTTTCTTCAGGCTTTCTTAAAGCAAGTTCTACTTCAGCTTGAGAAATTTCCTTAGAGGGTTCGATTTTTGTGAAGGGCTTCAGTTTTACTTCTTCTTCTGATGGAGATGCATCTTCTTTGGGGTGAGGTTTCTTAAGAGTGATCTGAGTTCCTTCCTCGTTGGAAATTGATTTCTTCTTACCTAAAACCAGTTTCTTGTCTTCTTCAGGTTTCACTTCTATATTTTTCTTTTCCTTAACAGATTTCTTTTTTGGCTCTTTAACTTTAGCAGGTTTTGTTTCCTCTTCATTTTTACAAGGCCCTTCTCTTTGATTTGTACTG
This sequence comes from Acanthosoma haemorrhoidale, assembly GCA_930367205.1. Classification (NCBI taxonomy): domain Eukaryota; kingdom Metazoa; phylum Arthropoda; class Insecta; order Hemiptera; family Acanthosomatidae; genus Acanthosoma; species Acanthosoma haemorrhoidale. The sequence goes on from OV884011.1 coordinate 98,744,921, forward strand.
TCATCAAACGTGAAGCCAGGAAGTGGTGATAATTCCTTTTCGGCTTCTTTGGGTTTTTGCACAGCATTTGGCTTCTTATCATCTTCCATAGGCTTCTTAAGTAAAACTTCATCAACATCCTTTTCTTCTGATTTTCTCGGCGTTTTCTTTAACTTAACAGTCTCTATTGCAGTTTCCTCAGGCTCAATTTTACCTTTGCCCAACTTGATTTCAACAACATCAACATCAGCAGGCATAGAAACCACAGGTCTTTCCCTAGGCTTGACAGTTTTATCCACTATTTGATCCTTTTCAACCTTATCTTCAATAAATGGTTCATATTTTTCTAATACAGTTTCCTCTTTTTCAGGTAACTTTTTCTTTTTTATTTTCTTTTTCTGAACTTTCAGAGCTTCTTCATAGTTTCTAGAAAGAACTCCAGTATCTAATACAGCTTTTGGAAGCACAGAAACAGTAAGCTTACACTCTTCAGGTGGATAAGGAATTCTTTTAATGCGACTTTTTAATAAAGGTCGTTTTATTGTTTCAGTTGGTTTTGCTTCTGACTTTGGTACAACAGATGCTTTTCGTAGTTTTACAGTTGTAAAAAGTGGCTGTTCTGTCTCTACTTTTTCCATTTTAAGTTTAGATGCCTTCACTTCTGTTCTCTCAATTTTCTGAGGAATTAATTTAGGTTTTTCTGGTTTTATATCTAAAGGTTTTTTAATATCAGGAACTTCTTCAGTTGGAACTAATGACTTGCGTTTTATTTGTTTCTTTACTTGTAAGGGTATCTCTGAAACTTTATCAAGTCGAGACTCAGGTTTTTCCTTGATTTCATCCTTTGGAGTTTCAGGTTTTTCCTCTTCAGCTTGTTCTGCTTGAACTAATGATTTTTTCTTTTTTATTGGCTTCTTTGTTTGTATTTTTTCTGGCTCCTCTTGTTTATCACTTAAAGGCATTCCCCCTTTAAAATCAGTACCCTTTTCAGGTTTTTCATCTTCTGGTTTCTCTTTAATAATTGGTTTAAGTTTAATTTCTTGTATGTCAGGTTCTGGCCTGTCAGAAGCAGGTTTTCTAAATGTTATTTCTTCGTCAGGGACTGAAGGTTTTCTTTTTGGTTTACCTAAAACAAGCTCTTTTTTTGGCATTTCTTCCTCTGGTTTGGTTGGTTTCTCTTTAGATTTAAGGACATGCTCTTTATTTATTGGCTTTTCATCAGGCTTCTTCACCTCCTTTATATATTCTGGTTTGCTTTGAGGTTCTTCAGGAAAATCAACAATATCTAATGGCCTTAGTTCAATATCAGGATATTTTCGATGAGGTTTGTCTTTTTCATCCGTCTTTGCTTCTGGTTTTGCTACTGCTTCTGAAGTAGTCTCCTCTTCCACTGGATTCTTCACAATTTTTCTAAGTTTTATTTCTTCATTTATTGTCTCATCTGCAGGAACTTTTCCTTTTCCAATAACAAGCTTTTTAGGTTCTTCTTCTTCTTTTTTCGGTTTCTTTGCTGGAATAGGTTGTTTCATCAATACTTCTACTGGTTCAGAAGATTCCTCCTTGCTTTCATCCTCCGTTGGTTTATAAGTGTCTAGATCAGGTTCTGGTTTCTGGGGCATTTTCTTCTTCAATGATTTTCGTTTAGGAAGTTTTTCAGCTTCTTTGTAATTTCGAGATAATACACCATTTTCCAAAACTGGAGGTGCGAGTTCTGTCACAGATAAATTCAATATTGGTGGGGGATACAGGATCTTTTTAATTCTGCTCTTCAGAAGTATTTTCTGAACTTCTTTTGGCTTTTCTTCTCGTTTTTCTGAAACTTTAACCTTTTTAAGTTTTATAGAAAATGATTGTTCAGGATGTAGATCTTCTACTTTTAGTTTTTTTAATTGGACATTCTCTACTTCAATTTTTTCTAATGTTTTCTTTACCTTCACAGCTTTTTCTTTTGGTTTTTCAATTGTTTCTGTAGGATTTTCTTCTTCTAATTCTGATTCTTTTGGAATTTCTTCTTCAGTAGGTTCTTCAAAAGGTGATTTCTGTTTGCTTGGTTTTTTAACTTTATCTTTAAAGTGTTTTGGTTTTATTTCAGTATCTTCCTGCTTTGTCTCAAATGGTTCAGGTTTTCCTACAGTTATTTCTTTTGGTGCTTCCTCAGGTTCTGGTTTTTCTTTATCAAAGGGTTTTAAAATAATTTTTTCTGGCTCTTCTGCAGGTGGAATTCCTTGTTTTTTCTTTAGAGATATTTTTGTTTCGGGCTCCGGTGAGGGTTTCTTTCCTTTGCCAAAGACTAGATGTTTTACATCCGGTGCCTCATCTAGCACAGCAGGTTTTGTTTTAGGTTTTTTTATTATTTTGGTTTCTAGAATGAGTTCTTCACTCACCCTTTCCTGTGGCAACAAAAGTTCTTCAATTTCTTCTGGAAAACCAGTTTCAATAGATTTATCTGGTTTAATTATTAATTGAATTTCCGGTTCTTCTATAGGTTCAGGATATTGTTCTTGCTTTAGCTTAGGAGTTTCTTGATGTTTTTCATCAGATTCCTCTTGGGGCTTAATAGGAAGTTTCTTTAGCACAATATTTTCCTGCAGAACTTCTTCTTCAGGCATTTTGCCCTTACCTTTGATAATAGTTGGTTTTTCAACTTCCTCTTCAATTTTTGGTATGGATGACTTTTGCAACTTCTCTTTCTCTGTTATTTCCATAAGTATTTGTTTTTCCGGTTCTACCCATGGTTTATATTCTTCTAATTCTGTTTTCTCTATCTCGGGCAATTTTATTTTCTTTATTTTCTTTTTCTTTAATTTTATGGCTTCTTCGTAATTTCTTGATAGAATTCCACTGTCTAAGATAGGAGGAGTAAGTTCAGTTATTATTAAATATTGTATTGGAGGAGGATAATCAAATCGCTTTATTCTACTCTTAAGACGTAACTTTGGAATTTGTGGAGTTTCAATTTCTTTCTTAGGAGTGATTGAAGCTTTTCTTAATTTAATAGTAGCAAACTGAGGAATTTCCTCCTTTTTCTCAGAAAACTTCAATTTATTGCTTTTAATTTCTTTTCTTTCAATTGTTATTGGAAGTAGTTTAAGTTTTTCTGGTTTCTTAGGTTTGCCAGGAATATTCTCAGGTTTTTCTTCTTCTTTGTCTTCTTGTGTTTTTTTCTTGATAGATTTTTTCTTTTTTGACTGAATTTTCGAAGAATCTTCAGCAGGTATTTGTTTCAATACTTCTTCAGAGGCTTCTTTAGGCGTTTCTCCAGTTTCACCTTTAGGTTTTTCAAGAGACACCTCTTCAACTGATTCTGTACTTGGTTCAATTATTTCTTCTTTTTGGACAGTCTGCTTTTCTTGTTCATTGATTTTTATTTCCATGGTGTTATTTTCCTTTGCTTTTTTCTTAATAGATCTTTTCTTTTTAGCAGGAACCTCTATAGTTGTTTCTTCAGGTTCTTGAACTTCTGCTTCTTTAATGGTAGGTTTATTGAGTTCAACAGCAGTTGTATCTACCTTTGCTAAATGAGTAACCTCAGGTTCTGGTAACTGGCCTGTGAACAATTCAATATCAATATTAGCATTTTTATCCTCAGAAGGTGTGTGTGTTATGGCTTTTTTGTGTTTCTTCACAGATTCTGACTGTTTTTCTTGAATAATTTCTAAATCTTGTGGTTCTGGTGTCTCTTTGTGTGAACTTGGTTGAACAATAAACTGTTTGGCACTTGAATGTTCTGATGTAATATTTGTTTCATCATGTGTAATTTGACTGGAAGGTGCAGTTTGTACTTTGGACAATGGGCTGAGAGAAACATTTTCATTTACTTCAAGATGTTCATGTGAGCGTTTTAGTTCAGATTTAGGTTGTTGTAATTGGAATAACTGATTTATTTGTGTATCAGTGTCTTCTAGGTAAATGGAAGTGTGTGTATTATTTATAGAATCATCTGTATATTGAGTGGCTGTATCATCTATTGGCACTTTATTATCTTGCCATTCATATGTACCTTGTGTTAACAGTCTCAGTGGTTCACTTACCTTATTTTCTACTGATTCCAATAGATCAATTTCTTTTCCCCATTCCAAATTACTTACATTCTTGACAACTTTATCGATGTCCTTCTTCTCAAATGGAATAGGAACACTATGGCCGTTTTCAATTTTATCCTCTTCCAAAAATGGTTCGTATTTTTTTAACACAGTTTCTTCTTTTTTAGGTGATTTTCTTTTCTTTTTCTGTACTTCAAGAACTTCTTCATAGTTTCTAGAAAGGATCCCAGCATCTAAAATAACTTTTGGAAGCTCAGAAACAGTATGCTTACAGTTTTCAGGTGGATAAGAAATCTTTTTAATGTGACTTTTTAATAAAGGTCGTTTTATTGTTTCAGTTGGTTTTGCTTCTGACTTTGGTACAACAGATGCTTTCCTCAGTTTTACAGTTGTAAAAAGTGGCTGTTCTGCCTCTGCTTGTTGCATTTTAAGTTTAGATCCCTTTACTTCTTTTCTCTCAATTTTCTGAGGCATTAAATTAGGGTTATCTTCAGGACTCTCTCTCTCCTCAATTGATTCAGGTAATCCTGCATACAAATTGATTTCATCTAGTTTAAGTATTTTTCTAGCTGATTGCTCTGTTGGTTCTTTAACATTTTTATTCACACATTTTCTAGGTTTGTTAAATTTTAAATCTGGTCTGGATAGTGAGGGGCTAGCTTGGGTTTTCTTTAAAATGTCTACAAATAATCCTACTTGATCCTTATTAGTTAAACTATCCTTAGCATTTATATTTTTACCGGAATCAGGAATAACTGTAAAATATTCTTCTGATTGTCCTGAATTAACAAAAGCTTCATTATCTGAAAGTGTTTTGTTGATTTTAAGCTTTTTATCAAAAGTAACTGCCTTTGCTTCAGTGATAGTTACTTCCTTTGGTTCATCATTTTCTAGAACATGTTCTCCAGCTGTGACTTCTTTTATTGTTTTCTTTCTCGATACTTGTTCAACCTTCTCTCCCTCTTGGACAGAAACTTCTTCACAACCGCCTACTACTTTCTTAACTGTTTTCTTTCTTTTTGTTCGCTTTGATCCATCTTTAACCGATTCAGTTTCAACTTCAGTTATGATGACACTGTCAACTTTGTCTTCAACAATGCTAGGTGCCAATGATTCTAGTATTGGAATCATTGCTGGTAGGTCTTCTAGAATTACACCTTCTTCGGGGGTTTCGTCAATGACAGTAATATTTTCAATACCCTTCTTAATGGTTTTCACTATTTTTTTCCTTTTTACTTTCTTTTCCTCCTTGTCAGCCATTATTTGAGTAGTTATCTCAGTGATTATTACCTGTTCTGGTAGTTCTTCCACTTTTTCAGCGACAGCAAATGTAACATCAGGAATAGGAGATAATGTCTCTTCCGTTTCCGTTGTATCAGTAGGCATTTTCTTTTTGGGAGTCCTTTTCTTAACCGGAGTCTTCCTTTTGTCAGTTGGAACTGACTCCACTTCAGTGATAGTTACTACCTCCGGTTGATCTTTGAATTCAAGATGCTTAACTTCATCTTCTTCTAGCACACGTTCTCCAGCAGTGACTTCTTTTATTGTTTTCTTTCTCGATACTTGTTCGACCTTCTCTCCCTCTTGGACAGAAACCTCTTCACAACCCCCCACTACTTTCTTAACCGTTTTCTTTCTTTTTGTTCGCTTTAATCCATCTTTAACCGATTCAGTTTCAACTTCAGTTATGATGACACTGTCGAATTTGTCTTCAACAATGCTAGGTGCCAATGATTCTAGTATAGGAATCATTGCTGGTAGGTCTTCTAGAATTACACCTTCTTCGGGGGTTTCGTCAATGACAGTAATATTTTCAATACCCTTCTTAATGGTTTTCACTATTTTTTTCCTTTTTACTTTCTTTTCCTCCTTGTCAGCCATTATTTGAGTAGTTATTTCAGTGATTATTACCTGTTCTGGTAGTTCTTCCACTTTTTCAGCGACAGCAAATGTAACATCAGGAATAGGAGATAATGTCTCTTCCGTTTCAGTTGTATCAGTAGGCATTTTCTTTTTGGGAGTCCTTTTCTTAACCGGAGTCTTCCTTTTGTCGGTTGGAACTGACTCCACTTCAGTGATAGTTACTACCTCCGGTTGATCTTTGAATTCAAGATGCTTAACTTCATCTTCTTCTAGCACACGTTCTCCAGCAGTGACTTCTTTTATTGTTTTCTTTCTCGACACTTGTTCGACCTTCTCTCCCTCTTGGACAGAAACCTCTTCACAACCCCCCACTACTTTCTTAACTGTTTTCTTTCTTTTTGTTCGCTTTAATCCATCTTTAACCGATTCAGTTTCAACTTCAGTTATGATGACACTGTCGAATTTGTCTTCAACAATGCTAGGTGCCAATGATTCTAGTATAGGAATCATTGCTGGTAGGTCTTCTAGAATTACACCTTCTTCGGGGGTTTCGTCAATGACAGTAATATTTTCAATACCCTTCTTAATGGTTTTCACTATTTTTTTCCTTTTTACTTTCTTTTCCTCCTTGTCAGCCATTATTTGAGTAGTTATCTCAGTGATTATTACCTGTTCTGGTAGTTCTTCCACTTTTTCAGCGACAGCAAATGTAACATCAGGAATAGGAGATAATGTCTCTTCCGTTTCAGTTGTATCAGTAGGCATTTTCTTTTTGGGAGTCCTTTTCTTAACCGGAGTCTTCCTTTTGTCGGTTGGAACTGACTCCACTTCAGTGATAGTTACTACCTCCGGTTGATCTTTGAATTCAAGATGCTTAACTTCATCTTCTTCTAGCACACGTTCTCCAGCAGTGACTTCTTTTATTGTTTTCTTTCTCGATACTTGTTCGACCTTCTCTCCCTCTTGGACAGAAACCTCTTCACAACCCCCCACTACTTTCTTAACCGTTTTCTTTCTTTTTGTTCGCTTTAATCCATCTTTAACCGATTCAGTTTCAACTTCAGTTATGATAACACTGTCGAATTTGTCTTCAACAATGCTAGGTGCCAATGATTCTAGTATAGGAATCATTGCTGGTAGGTCTTCTAGAATTACACCTTCTTCGGGGGTTTCGTCAATGACAGTAATATTTTCAATACCCTTCTTAATGGTTTTCACTATTTTTTTCCTTTTTACTTTCTTTTCCTCCTTGTCAGCCATTATTTGAGTAGTTATTTCAGTGATTATTACCTGTTCTGGTAGTTCTTCCACTTTTTCAGCGACAGCAAATGTAACATCAGGAATAGGAGATAATGTCTCTTCCGTTTCAGTTGTATCAGTAGGCATTTTCTTTTTGGGAGTCCTTTTCTTAACCGGAGTCTTCCTTTTGTCGGTTGGAACTGACTCCACTTCAGTGATAGTTACTACCTCCGGTTGATCTTTGAATTCAAGATGCTTAACTTCATCTTCTTCTAGCACACGTTCTCCAGCAGTGACTTCTTTTATTGTTTTCTTTCTCGACACTTGTTCGACCTTCTCTCCCTCTTGGACAGAAACCTCTTCACAACCCCCCACTACTTTCTTAACTGTTTTCTTTCTTTTTGTTCGCTTTAATCCATCTTTAACCGATTCAGTTTCAACTTCAGTTATGATGACACTGTCGAATTTGTCTTCAACAATGCTAGGTGCCAATGATTCTAGTATAGGAATCATTGCTGGTAGGTCTTCTAGAATTACACCTTCTTCGGGGGTTTCGTCAATGACAGTAATATTTTCAATACCCTTCTTAATGGTTTTCACTATTTTTTTCCTTTTTACTTTCTTTTCCTCCTTGTCAGCCATTATTTGAGTAGTTATTTCAGTGATTATTACCTGTTCTGGTAGTTCTTCCACTTTTTCAGCGACAGCAAATGTAACATCAGGAATAGGAGATAATGTCTCTTCCGTTTCAGTTGTATCAGTAGGCATTTTCTTTTTGGGAGTCCTTTTCTTAACCGGAGTCTTCCTTTTGTCGGTTGGAACTGACTCCACTTCAGTGATAGTTACTACCTCCGGTTGATCTTTGAATTCAAGATGCTTAACTTCATCTTCTTCTAGCACACGTTCTCCAGCAGTGACTTCTTTTATTGTTTTCTTTCTCGACACTTGTTCGACCTTCTCTCCCTCTTGGACAGAAACCTCTTCACAACCCCCCACTACTTTCTTAACCGTTTTCTTTCTTTTTGTTCGCTTTAATCCATCTTTAACCGATTCAGTTTCAACTTCAGTTATGATGACACTGTCGAATTTGTCTTCAACAATGCTAGGTGCCAATGATTCTAGTATAGGAATCATTGCTGGTAGGTCTTCTAGAATTACACCTTCTTCGGGGGTTTCGTCAATGACAGTAATATTTTCAATACCCTTCTTAATGGTTTTCACTATTTTTTTCCTTTTTACTTTCTTTTCCTCCTTGTCAGCCATTATTTGAGTAGTTATTTCAGTGATTATTACCTGTTCTGGTAGTTCTTCCACTTTTTCAGCAACAGCAAATGTAACATCAGGAATAGGAGATAATGTCTCTTCCGTTTCAGTTGTATCAGTAGGCATTTTCTTTTTGGGAGTCCTTTTCTTAACCGGAGTCTTCCTTTTGTCGGTTGGAACTGACTCCACTTCAGTGATAGTTACTACCTCCGGTTGATCTTTGAATTCAAGATGCTTAACTTCATCTTCTTCTAGCACACGTTCTCCAGCAGTGACTTCTTTTATTGTTTTCTTTCTCGATACTTGTTCGACCTTCTCTCCCTCTTGGACAGAAACCTCTTCACAACCCCCCACTACTGTCTTAACTGTTTTCTTTCTTTTTGTTCGCTTTAATCCATCTTTAACCGATTCAGTTTCAACTTCAGTTATGATAACACTGTCGAATTTGTCTTCAACAATGCTAGGTGCCAATGATTCTAGTATAGGAATCATTGCTGGTAGGTCTTCTAGAATTACACCTTCTTCGGGGGTTTCGTCAATGACAGTAATATTTTCAATACCCTTCTTAATGGTTTTCACTATTTTTTTCCTTTTTACTTTCTTTTCCTCCTTGTCAGCCATTATTTGAGTAGTTATTTCAGTGATTATTACCTGTTCTGGTAGTTCTTCCACTTTTTCAGCGACAGCAAATGTAACATCAGGAATAGGAGATAATGTCTCTTCCGTTTCAGTTGTATCAGTAGGCATTTTCTTTTTGGGAGTCCTTTTCTTAACCGGAGTCTTCCTTTTGTCGGTTGGAACTGACTCCACTTCAGTGATAGTTACTACCTCCGGTTGATCTTTGAATTCAAGATGCTTAACTTCATCTTCTTCTAGCACACGTTCTCCAGCAGTGACTTCTTTTATTGTTTTCTTTCTCGACACTTGTTCGACCTTCTCTCCCTCTTGGACAGAAACCTCTTCACAACCCCCCACTACTTTCTTAACCGTTTTCTTTCTTTTTGTTCGCTTTAATCCATCTTTAACCGATTCAGTTTCAACTTCAGTTATGATGACACTGTCGAATTTGTCTTCAACAATGCTAGGTGCCAATGATTCTAGTATAGGAATCATTGCTGGTAGGTCTTCTAGAATTACACCTTCTTCGGGAGTTTCGTCAATGACAGTAATATTTTCAATACCCTTCTTAATGGTTTTCACTATTTTTTTCCTTTTTACTTTCTTTTCCTCCTTGTCAGCCATTATTTGAGTAGTTATTTCAGTGATTATTACCTGTTCTGGTAGTTCTTCCACTTTTTCAGCGACAGCAAATGTAACATCAGGAATAGGAGATAATGTCTCTTCCGTTTCAGTTGTATCAGTAGGCATTTTCTTTTTGGGAGTCCTTTTCTTAACCGGAGTCTTCCTTTTGTCGGTTGGAACTGACTCCACTTCAGTGATAGTTACTACCTCCGGTTGATCTTTGAATTCAAGATGCTTAACTTCATCTTCTTCTAGCACACGTTCTCCAGCAGTGACTTCTTTTATTGTTTTCTTTCTCGACACTTGTTCGACCTTCTCTCCCTCTTGGACAGAAACCTCTTCACAACCCCCCACTACTTTCTTAACTGTTTTCTTTCTTTTTGTTCGCTTTAATCCATCTTTAACCGATTCAGTTTCAACTTCAGTTATGATGACACTGTCGAATTTGTCTTCAACAATGCTAGGTGCCAATGATTCTAGTATAGGAATCATTGCTGGTAGGTCTTCTAGAATTACACCTTCTTCGGGGGTTTCGTCAATGACAGTAATATTTTCAATACCCTTCTTAATGGTTTTCACTATTTTTTTCCTTTTTACTTTCTTTTCCTCCTTGTCAGCCATTATTTGAGTAGTTATTTCAGTGATTATTACCTGTTCTGGTAGTTCTTCCACTTTTTCAGCGACAGCAAATGTAACATCAGGAATAGGAGATAATGTCTCTTCCGTTTCAGTTGTATCAGTAGGCATTTTCTTTTTGGGAGTCCTTTTCTTAACCGGAGTCTTCCTTTTGTCGGTTGGAACTGACTCCACTTCAGTGATAGTTACTACCTCCGGTTGATCTTTGAATTCAAGATGCTTAACTTCATCTTCTTCTAGCACACGTTCTCCAGCAGTGACTTCTTTTATTGTTTTCTTTCTCGATACTTGTTCGACCTTCTCTCCCTCTTGGACAGAAACTTCTTCACAACCGCCCACTACTTTCTTAACTGTTTTCTTTCTTTTTGTTCGCTTTAATCCATCTTTGACCGTTTCAGTTTCAACTTCAGTTATGATGACACTGTCGAATTTGTCTTCAACAATGCTAGGTGCCAATGATTCTAGTATTGGAATCATTGCAGGTAATTCTTCTAGGATTACACCTTCTTCGGGGGTTTCGTCAATGACAGTAATATTTTCAATACCCTTCTTAATGGTTTTCACTATTTTTTTCCTTTTTACTTTCTTTTCCTCCTTGTCAGCCTTTATTTGAGTAGTTATCTCAGTGATTGTTACCTGTTCTGGTAGTTCTTCTGCTATTGGTGAAGCAGTTTTTTTTCTGTGTATTGGAGCTGGTTTTACCTTAGTGATAGTTTGTTCCTCTGGTTGGCCTTCATTTTTAAAAAGACTCATCTGGCTTTCTATAATTTTTGAATTTATATTCTCTGTAACTTCTGTTTCTTCCTGTGTTGATGTTTCACTTTGTGTTTTAGAGGTTTTTTGTAAATCATTCACTTTAGTGTTTGGTAATGTCTGGGTTTTTGTAGTATATGTTCTATCTTGTTCATCTCTCTGTATATTTGTTTTAGCCATTTGCGGTTTATTTATATCTATTAAATCTATAATTTTACTCTCTTTTTCATGAACACTTACCTCTGAAGCAGCTGTCACATCCCTTGTTTTTTTTATATCAACGTTTAAGGATGATTCTTTAGGTTTTGACTTTTGTACTGTATCAAAGGAATGTGTGACTTGTATTTCTTCCTGTAAATCGACAGTATGAGGTGATGCAAGATGTGTTTGAATTGTCTCTAGAGATTGTTTTTTGTTTAACAATGGATATGTGTCATCACTTACCTCTATCTCTGTGATGTTGATTTTGTGGGGTGTACTTAATGCTACTTGTGCATGTTGTTGAAACATAATTTGTTTATTTTGTAATTTTTCTTCAATGTCAAATGGTGTTACTTCGAAAACATCAATTGACCGTAAGGGCATTTCCATGCCTTTATTTGCAACTATTTCTAATTGTTTTTCTTCTCTTTTAAAAGAACCAGTATTTTCAGAAACAAGAAAATCTGTTTCTTGTATCTGAGATATTTTATACCCTGTCAGGTCCATTGATGCTTTCTGGTATTTTAATTGGATTGTTTTAAACTCACCAGTTGTTTCCTGAGTTCCAACTTCAGCTACTTCTCCAGACTGACATACATTAAGAGCCCTATCTTTTATTTGTTTAACATCTTGAAATGGTATTGTATTTTCTCCAACAACTGTACTTTCATTTAAAGGTAGAATATAGCCTTCTAATTTGATTCCAGCTTGAGTTTCACTCGTTTTATCAGGAATCTTCAATTCACATATACTATCTTGAGATATAGTTTGCTGAACTAATGTTGAGGTTTTTTCCATTATTTCTAATTGTCCTAATACACTTAAAGGTTGTTCCTGTTCAGGAAGGTTAGAGGTTTCATCAGTTAGAATAACTTCTTCTGTTTGAGGAATAATAAGGCTATCCATACAAATAACGGGTCTCTTTTCTTTTGAAATAAATTCAGTCAAAATGTCACCTGTCTGCTGCAATGCCGCTTGCTCTGATGTTGAAACAACTCCTAAGGTGTCTATATTTTTAATTGCTTTATATTCATTTATAGATTCAATATTTAGAGTGCCTGTGACATAACTTATATCTGCTTCTTCTACAAGTGGCACTTGCATATTTGTTATATTTGGTTTGGCAACTTGTTCATCTGTTAACTCAATGGGTAAAGGAGATACATCATAGTTCACTTCTGTAATATTTGTACTTGCTGCTTCATAATGTTTCATTGTAGATGTTGCTATTTTTTCTTGGTCAGTTTTTGGTATATTGAGAGTGCTAGTAGGAAAATGTACACTTTGTTCCTCTGTTATTAAAGCAGATGACTCTTCAAAGTGTTTTTTAGCTAGAGCTTTTTCAATAGATTCATTAGGTAACTTTTCAAACACAGCTTCAGTTGCAGTTTCTTCAACAACCACTGATGAATGTGGTATTATTGTTTTTGTAGCCTGTTTGTCAATGTATGTAATTGGCAGTAGGCATGTAGAAGTATCAAAACCATCTTGTGTTTGAGTTATGAGCTCGGAGTTTACCAAAAGTTTTTTATTTGCTTTCTCTTGCTTAATTTCTTTTAAATTCAAATCACAAAAAGTTTCACAAACGATGACTTCATCTGTTGTTAATGATCTCTGAGTCAAGAATTCATGATTATCAATTTCTCTTTCCCTAATATCTGATATTTGGGTTTCCCCTACACTCTCATGAGTTTGAGTTAGAGCTACAGTGGCAATTTCTAAGCCATCAAATGATTTCTTGGTTTTTAACTCAGTTTGACATTCTTCATCTGGAAGTAGATTTGCTGTGCTTTCAACTATAAAAGGACTTTCAGATGCTGGGATTTGCATTTCGATTACACTAAGAACAGCTGTAGCTAGGGTACAGCTAGGTAACTTTAATTCTTCGGAAGTAGACTCTTGTAAATCACTTGATGTAACAACAATCCCTTCAGAAGGTTCCACTTTTGTAGTTGCTTCAGCAGGGAAGAACTTTGCTTTTTCTAGTTCTGACTGTGCAGCTTCTAGAGTAGTTGGAAATTCACACTGGATACCCTCATGTGATAGAAGATATTCTACAGCAACTGATGATTTTCTTGTCTTTTCGGTTTTCAATTTAGAAGTTGACCATTCACTTATTGCTTCTTCAGTCAAAGCTATACTTCGTGAAGATATGTTGGCTGTCGGTTTTATAGTCAAAGACAGATCTTTTTGGGAGTTGAAATCTTTTGTGACTTGCTCAGGAATAGGTTGCTGGGTAATTGCCACTTCTAATGATGTAAACCTTGAGTTAGCTCTTGCTTTCTCATCAGTTATTTGCTCAAGAAGCCCGTACTGATCTTCGACAGAAGCAATGTGAGTTAATGGCGCTTTAAGTAGTTTATTAATTGAGACAGTAGATTCGGAGAGATTCCTAACTTTAGTCTCATCCAATACATCTTCCTGCTCGACTGGAGTATTTGTATCTACAGTGATTGGAATCATACTATCAATTATTGCACTAGCTTTTTTATACTCCATTGATGTAACCTGCAATTCAGAAGTACTTTGCTGTGAAGTCGCCTCTTCTTCTTTTATGACAAAGTGATGACCGGTTATATTTATTATAGGGTTTTCTACTTTGCCTTCCTCTTTCAAAAGTAATTTTTTTACACTTTCTTGGGGCACAGTTTCTTCTTGAATTGGTAATGTTCTTTCTGTGAAAGATGTTGATGCAACAATCGAATTTGGATAGACAAAATTTTTCAAATCTTCTAAAGTAGCATCTGTTACAACTTCCTGAGTGGAGGCCACTTCTCTTGTTTCAAATTTTTGAAGGACGTTTGATGTAAGCCAAACTTCTGCATCATAAGTGCTTGGAGTTTCTTCTGGATTTACTTCAGATGAGATTATGCTCTCTAATGTGGGTAATTGCCTAGATGCTGTAGTCGCAGCAAGTGGCTGCGATACTATGTCTTTTGTTGTTTCATGGAAGACTGAAGTTTGATTTTGTGCCACAGGCATAGCTTCAATGAACATATCAGCTTTAGATGTTTCCTCTTTTAGTGGAATAATATCTCCTAAAACAGTTTGGTCTAGCCGCTCTTCAGTCATCGCAACATTTAAAGGAACAAATTTAGGTTCAGCTGCAGCTGATTTTTTCACTTTTTCTACTTCTAGATTTACCACTCCTTCTTTAATTAAAACTTCTTCAGTCATAGCAACATTTTGCAAAACAATGTCTGTCATGGCACTTTCTTTCCTCGGTTCATTTATTTTAGACAGCAGTTGAATGTTATCTTCCACAAATGTTTCCTCAGTCATAGCTACTTCTAATAGTGATAAATCTGTTCGTGCTGTTTTTTCATTTGAACTAACTGGTATTAGGTTATGAATGCTATCAAGTACTGTTGATAATTGAGTTGAAAATCCTATGTTTGCCACTATATCAGGATGAGCATGCAATTCAGTTTGAGAAACATCGTTAATTTCTTTTGTTTTGCCTATAACTCTAGTTTCTTCTGTTATAGCTGCATGCCTGGGAATAGAAATGAGATTAGCATTATATTCTGTTGGTGCTGTACTGACAAACAAATCATTAACGTTTTCTGATGGTTCTACTTCCTCAATGACAGGTGCCTCACTGGAAGGAACAATTTCAGATGCCATAATCAGCTCAGGTTTGTGTTCCTCTAATTGGCCAATGCTGTACTCTGGCTTTGTATTTTGAATAATAAGTGTATTTTGATATGATACAACATCAATTGTAGCATTCTTTTCATTGGCTGTGTATTCCGTATTTATGGTTTGAGTCATTTCTTGTGTGTGTGTTTCACCAACTGCTATAGGATAGGTGTGTGTGAAATTGACAGTAGCACTGGCTTGATTAGTTGTGGTGAGTGTTTTTGTAAATACAACAGGCTTTTCTTCTGATTGTGGTTCTGTAATAATGATACTTTCATTGGTTGATAGCTTTGTGTCTACTGTTCTAGTGTCAGGTAATTGCAAGACCAATGAGCTGCTGCTGTCAAGTATTTCTGTTTGATAGACTTGTGTTGATTCAGCTTCAATGAGCCCTTGTGTTGCTTTTCTATCATGCAATTGCTCTGTGTGCAGTGGTTTCTCTGATTCATGGGTTGTACATTGTTGTATAGATGGAATAGTTTTTGTGTCTATGGTCACTTTAGCTTGTTTTGTATCTGGTTTACCTTCTTCAGGCAACTTACCTTCAGCTTCTGCTGTCATATTGTCTTGTACTTGAACAGAATCGTGTGAAATGTGGTGTTGATTTGCCTTAACTAATAACCTTGGGCTCTGAGCCAAGTTTGTTAAATGTATATCACACATAACTTCCTCACTGCTATAAGCAGTATTAGGAATAAAATCAATCAATCCAGTATATTTCTCAGTGATAAAATCACACATACACTCACCCTCTTTGTCTTCCGGTTGAATCTGTGTAATAATGAGGTTCCCTGATGATTCTTCTAAATTAAGATCAGCAGTTTTTGTAACTGGAAATACTGCTTCAGGAAGAGAAGATTCGGTTTCACCAACTTCATTTGTTGTCACAGTCAAGTGCTGTTGTATAGGTGTGGATTGTTTAGCGGACAAAGGAGTGGGTTGGAGGATTTCAAGGGAACCTAAAAGAGAACCAGTTATCACCTCTGTCTTGGATGCAACTTCTCTATCTTCCACATCAGTATGTGCTGATTCTTTGTGAGGTACATCAGTTAGCACTTCTTCTTCTTTTTCATGTGTAATAACTTCTGTTGTCATTATTACATTCTTAGTATCCTGCATTTTTGCATCAATTTGCAATGTTTCTGGTTTCCATGTATCTTTAAAGTATTTTTCTTTTTCTTGATGAGTTATTTCTGTTGTTTGAATACTTTCAAAAGGTTGCTGAGATGGTTGGATTGAAATATTATTTGGTCTCCTGCTATTGGCCATTTCAGAAACATCAGATGATACAAATGCTTCTATTTGTTGAATAGCTTCTTGGGGAACAAAATCGTGCTTTGCTGTTACTGATTGAGGAGATTGTTGGGTATAGTCACTTTCTTTTTCTATAGATATATTTTGTTCAACTGTAATGCTTTCTTTTACTCCACTTACTACAGTAGCTGTTTTTGTTTCTAAAATCATTTTATCTCTAAATTCTTTTTCTTTTTCTGTAGTCTGAGTTTCTGTTTGAATAAGAGGTTGATGAGGTAATGTTTCTCGATGAGCTAAAGCTTTTTCAATTTTTTCGACTTTTAGTTCAGCTATTTGATGTTCAGGAATTACTTGAGACTGCTCTAACACTTCATGTGAAACAAGGCTACTTTCTGCTGTAGCTTTAGTCATTTTTGGAAATTCAGAAAATTGTTCTTCTCTTTGTTCTGTTATAACTTCTTCTATGCTCACTACTCTGTTTTCTTCAAATTCAATCGCTGGCTTTTTACCTGTAAATTTAAAGCTGCCAGTAAAGGCTGTTTCGTTCTCTTGACTAATATCTTCAGACACAATTATGCTTTGAAGTGTGGTATGTTCTGCTTTAGCAGTTGCTGCTATAGTTGAATCTTTCATGAATGGCTTTAATGACTCACTTGTTTCAACATCACTCTGGACAATCGACTCCTGAATAACAACTGATTTTTCAGCAGTTCTTTTTTTAGGCAAACTTTTTAATTCAAGTTCACTCTCTTTGTCTTCCACATGTACTTGTACTATATTGATACCTTCCAATTCTTCCAGTTTAATACCTGCTTGTTTTTTGTTAATTTCTAATGCTTCACTTATTTCTACTTCTTGGTGCTGAGCAAACACCTCAGTTTGAACAATACTTTTATGTGATGAGTGTTTTAAATCAGCAGTGGTGATTTCTGGTTTTGGTATGCTAAGTTCACTGGGTACAGTGTCTGTAACAACTTCAAATGTCTGTGCAACTTCTTGGCCTGATATATCAGGAAACGCAGTAAGAAATTGAGGCTTAGAGGTAATAGTAAAGGAACCCTCTCTTTCCTGAGTTTCAACTTGGGTTATAGTTAAGCCTCTTTCTTCTTCAAATGATAGTCCCGCATTTTTAACAGGGTGCCTAAATTGTCCAACAAATTCTGTTTCTTGCTCACCTAGAATTATTTCCTTTCTAACAATTCCTTCCATTGGAACATGTTCACATAAAGCGTGGGCTTTTGAGAATTTAGGTTGCTCAAAATCCTCCAATCCTACTTCTGTGATGGTAACACTCTGCTCAGCTATTTCTGCTCCTGAAACATTTGGCTGTGCAGAATGAGTTTCAGGTGCCTCTTCAACAGTATATGGAGTTTCCCCTTCACCTGTTAAGACTTCTGTTATTGTTACGGATTGTCCTTCCTCAAAATTTATGTTTGCACTTCCTTTGACATAGTTTGACATTGTTCTCAAAATTTCTTCACATTCCTGAACAAATGGCTTCTGTTGAATAAATGTTTCAAATGGGACATGAGCTTGAGATGCAGTAGTTCTTTTCTCAGTATGAGTGACAATGTCTCCTGTTGATGATTCAGTAAAAGTTTGGGTAATTTCTACAACCTGTTGTGATACTATTTCTGAAACAGCTTGTTTTTGTTCAGGGATCATTAGAGCCATTAGAGGAGCTTCTTTACTTTCTGGAATAATTTCAGAAACCATTTGTACTTTTTTGCCTTCTACTATAGTAGGCTGAGCTTTTGTTGTTTTTGGCTTAAATTGTCCTGTGAATTCTTCTTCATGTTCTTCTGTGTGGTGTTCACTCACAATTAAACTGTGAACAGCTTCATGACTTTCCTCAGCTGACTGAAGTTCTGGAATAACAGTTTTGTATTCTCCAACATTAGCCATTGTCAAAACATCTGACTGTTTAGCAACATCCTGTGTTTCTGTTAATGCAGCATTTGCTACTCTATTTTTGGGCATTTCATCTGGCTTGAAAGGTTCTTCTTTATCTCCCATGATTACTTCTGAAACTGTTACAATAGGACTGGTTTCAAAACCAATCTGTGCTGTCCTTTTATCTGTCTTTTCTTCTTTTACTCCAGTTACCAAAGAATCTTGAACTAGAACTTTTGTTTGACTGATACTATCATATGTCAAATGTTCAGCTGTTGCAACAGAAGAAATAGGTTTTGCTGGCTTATAATCCCCAACATTTAGTCCAAGTACAAGTTCTGTTTTTTCAGCTACTTCATGACTATCAATATTGAGTAATGCTTTCTTTGTGATAGGAGTTGCCTGAATCACTAGTTCTTGCTCTTTTTCATTAGACAAAGTAGAACAAATCTGTATACTTTTGTTTTCACCGATTACTGATTCAGCTACTTTTGTTTCTAGATTTAATTGCTTTGAAAATATTCCTTCCTTTTCTTGCACTAAGGCTTCAGAATATTGAATTCCTTCAAATAGAGTTTGACACTCCAAACCTTTAGCTGAATATGTTTTAAACTCTTCTAATGAACCTATACTAATTTCAGGAGATACTTCAGTCACTTCATACCCTTCCCTCCCAGGGACTGTTAATGCTGCTGTTACAGTTTTTGGTTGAGGTTTACCATAAAAGTATTCCTCTTTAGCGGAAGCAATTGCTTCTTCTATTTTTAGCCCATGGATCTCCTGGAAGGATTTATCAGCAAACTGTGTTTGTAACTTAGGTTTATCAATAAACACATCTTCTTTTTCTGGAATTATAATTTCTTCAGTAATGATACTTTCAAGTGGTAGTTGATCAATTTGTGCTGTAACAGCTAATGGCTTCTTTATATCAATAAATTTTGTTGAACTTTGTGTTAATACTTCACTTTTAGTTGCAACACCATGGGCCAAGATACCAGTTTCAGCATGAGCTTGCCCAGCTCTGACGGATTCTGCTAGAGCTTTTTCTTTTTCAGTAGTTAACACTTCAGTCACTGAAATTCCACTTTCTTCAAAAAAATCTATAACAGCTTTTTTCCCATCAGGGAGTATGGGCTTGATGAATATACCTTCTTTTTCTGCTAGTGAAGCTTCCAAAGATTCAATGCTTTGAAACGGTAAATGTTCAGAAGTTGCATGTACTTTGACTGTTTCAACAGGGAAAAACTCATTTATAGAACTTCCAATGAAAATTTCAGATTTTGAAGCAACTTCGGTACCTATGATGTTGGTTTTTGCTATCAAGCCTTGGGGTTTCAAATCACCCTCATAGATATTTGTTTGGTATTCTGCATTTACTTCTGATACTATAATACCACTATTAGCACTCTCAAAGCTTTTTTCAGCACTTTTTTGATCAGGATGAATAAATTTATTAAGTGAACCTTCAAGTTCCCCTGGAGTTAAGAGGCTGGTTTGTATGCTGTGGTAAGGTATTTGAGAACTTATTGCTGATGCTGGCTGTGCAATTTCATAAGAAACATCTCCTGTATTATCAGATGTTAAGACTTCAGACTGTTGAGGAATTTCATGTGGCACAATATCTGGAACTGCAACTTTCCCTTCAGGTTTACTTATATGATATTGCTCCTCTCTGTCTTCTAATGTTATTTCAGTTATGATTATTCCTTTACTTTCTACTACACTTAAATCAGCTACAGATTCAAATGGTTTCACAGGATTACTGAAAATGCCTTCACTTTCCCTCACCACAGGTTGTTCAAGGGACAAACATTCTAAGGGCAGTTGACTGACTTTAGCTGTGGCATCTACTACAGCGAACTCAGGTAAACTACCAAGAGAGAAGCCAGTAATGACTTGTGACTTCTCGGCAATATCCTGTCCAGTTACATCTGCGTGTGCAGTTGCCTCCTTTGGTTTAGTAAGATCAGGCAATACATCCTCTGTCAAACTAGATGTAACTATTGATACATTCAGACTATGAGCTTCTTCAAAACCTGTTTCTATATTTTGTTTATTAAGGGAAATTTTTGATTTAAAGTCACTTTCTTTTTCTGCTACAGACACTTCAGACATTATTATTCCTTCGTAAGGAATTTGTTCTTGAGTTGCTAATGCTTTCTTTGGACTCGATGTTATCATTTCTTTAGTTGTATTTCCAGATACAATAACAGTTTTTTCTGCAATTTCGTGACCCATTATTTCTGTCTGAGCTTTATATTCTTTTGGAGATATGTCAGGGGCAAGAGAATTAATTTGGTCATCAGCAATTACTTCTGTAACAGAAACTACTTGTGAATCCTCAAATATTAATCCTGCTATCTTGTCTTCTGGTTTTACAATGTCTTGCATTTTCCATTCAGTTTCAATAGCACTTGTTTCTGTTAATGTCACGGATTGAAAGGGAAGGTGCTGAGCTGTAGCCTGAGCAGTTGGTTGAACTGAATCTCCAAAATCTTTGACACTGCTTTGGACAGTGACTTCGGAGCTAATTGCTACAGGATGACTACCTAAGTCAGAAGATGCAACTTTCATTTCAGGACTAACAACTGACATTGGGCCCTCTTTGTCTTCAGCTGTAACAATGCTGACAAAAATGCTTTCTCCTTCAACAAAAGCAGATGCAGCAGTTTTTTGTTCTGGTGAAATTACGGGTTGGTATAGACCTTCACATTCTCCAGGGAGTGTTTCTTTCAAAATAATACTTTCATATCCTGTCTGCTGTACATGTGCTAAAGAGACATCAGGTTTAAACAAGGAAACTTCCCCCACTCCTAGGCTGGTTGATATTTCAGACTTTGTAGCAACCATGTGAGACTTCATTTCAGAAATGGCAAATACTTCTTTGGGTTTTATAATTTCCTCTAATGGTTTCTCTGTATCCATTACTTTTATCTCCATTACTTTTACGTAGTCTCCTTTTTCAAAAGACATTTCTGCTAATTTTTCATCAGGTTTAACTTGAATGGG
The DNA here is from genome assembly GCA_930367205.1 of Acanthosoma haemorrhoidale. Classification (NCBI taxonomy): domain Eukaryota; kingdom Metazoa; phylum Arthropoda; class Insecta; order Hemiptera; family Acanthosomatidae; genus Acanthosoma; species Acanthosoma haemorrhoidale. Next base: position 98,765,938 of record OV884011.1, read on the forward strand.
AAGAATATTTTCAGTTTCTGCAGGGAGCTGCTCAGTAAAAACAGCACACTGCATTGGTGTGTGATCGAGAATCGCTTGTTCTTTAGTGGGTGAAACTCGCTTCCAATCACCAGTTTGTTGCCCAATGAATACCTCTTCCTTTTGAACTACTTCCTGACCTATAATATCCATTATAGCCTTTTTTCCTTCAGGTTTTTCTTTAGATTTGTAAATTGTATCCTGTTCTTGAGTTATTACTTCTGTCACTGAAAGTCCTTCTTCGGGGATCATTGATACAGTAACAGTCTGTGTTTTGGTCTCAGGTTTGTCTAAAAAGGCTGCTTCTGTTTCAGAAGCATTTGTTTCTGTAATAACTACTTCCTGCAATGGCATGCTTTTTATGTTGGCTTTGGTGGATATTATCTCTTGTTGTTCAACCTTTCCAACATGAAGAACAGGTATTGTTTCTTCTTGGAGAGCAATTTTATGCCCAGAAAAGCATGTGGCTAATGCTGTTTTAGATGGAATTTCTTTTGGTGCTATTTCCAACTCTTTGTCATGACTTATTACTTGTTCGACAAGGATACCAGAAACTTCATCAGACAAGTCCAACTTTGCAAATTTTTCTTCTGGTTTCATTGCCTTTTGCAATGCAGACTCAGTTTCCAATTTTTGTAAGGAAAGGACTTCAATGCCTTCTAAAACAGTCTGGTGAGCTTTAGCAGTTTGAACCATTGGTGTTTCTCTCGAAAATGGTGCAGTTGACATATCTGTAACAATTTCTGAATGAACTACAGCTTTTTGCGGAAGTATAGAAGTTTGTGCAACCGCTCCATCGGGAATTTTTCCTTTTTTATACTCTCCAACTTTGTTTTCTGCAATAACTTCAGTAATTGTAATACCTTGCTCTTCCATCAATGTGATTTCAGCTGATTTTTCCCCAACTTTTGACTTCTCTTGTCTAGATTCATAATCTTCTCCACAAACAATCATTTCAATGACAGTTTCTTGGTGTGGTATATGTGTTAATGAAGCTTTAATTTTTTCAGAAGAAATATTTTTTAATTCTTCAGTATTTCCTTCAGAAATAGATTCATGAACAACAATGGATTGAAATGGATGAGTAGGGACTGTTTTACCTTTGTGTAGATCTGGCAGATTAAAGATTTCTGTCATGCCTTCCTTCTCAACTGTTTCTGTCTCAAAGGTAACGATTCCTTTTTGATGAAGCTTTTCACTCTCAGTAGAGGTAATACTGTAAGTTTGGGGTAATTCCATAGGCTTTAAAGGAGTGTCACTTTCTTGAAGTAGAATTGAGGATACTTCTTTTGCTTCCATTGTTTCAATAGATGTAACTGCTTCACTGGTTTTATACTTAAAAGCACCTTCAAATTCTGATGGCATTTGTTGAATGTTGGTTTCAGTAACACTAAATGTTTCCTGAGGGCGAATAGATGTTTCAGCATATGTACTACTTGGAGCTTTTTTGGGCATAAAAACTCCTTCAGACTCTTGAACAATAGTTTCTGAAATATTTGAGATTTCTAAACCAGAAATATTTTTATTAGCAGTTTTTTTATTAGGAATTTCTGATGCTTCAAACCTAATTTCTGATTCTGTTGATGTAGTTTCTGTTGTCACAATCGACTCATTATTTGTAAAATCAATACCAGCAGTTTTCTTATCCAAGATTAATATTTTGAGAACTCTATCTGATTCAGTAGGTTGAACCATACTTACAGAAATGCCTTCTTTTGTTACTATTCCCTCAGTTGCAGAGGACAGATCTGGCTTTTTAAGAAGAATAAGGTCATCTTCTTTTTCATGTGCACGCTCTTCATATATTTGAAGAGAATCTTCTGGAGTAAAACCAAGACCGGCTTTTTGCCCAGAGGGTAAACGCCCAGGAACATACTCTCCCTCTTTTTCAGGCAATGTCATTATTTCACTAGTTGCTGTTACATTTTGAACATAAATAGGATTGGCAGTTTCTGTTGGAACAATCAACTCTGGAAAATATTTATCAGGTTTACTTTCAGGAAAAACTTCTGAAATTAAAAGTGGTTCCTTAGAATAAATATCAACTTTAGGTTTTACTGGTGTAGGCTTCACTAAATCTGCCAACCGATCTTCAGCAAGTGCTTCTTGAACCTCAGTAATATTTAGACTCTCCTGTGGAATGTAAGTTTTTGCAGCAGTAGCTGATATTGGTGATTTAGCTGGAAGAATAGTACCTTCCTTCAGAGAGCTACTAGTTTCTGTAACTGACATTGCCTCATGTGTAGACAATGATAATTGAGCATTACTTGTTTTGTCACTTGTCAGATCAGTTTTAGTAACTGAATCTTCTGCAGTTGTCTCAGTCACAAGCACACATTCTTTAAGAAGATACTCAGGTTTAATTTCTTGTGTTTTAGGTTTAAAGTGGCCAGTGAATTCTTTGATTGTTCCAAGGACACCAGCTTCACTAACAGAGTATGGCTCTCTAGCATCTAGAGTCTGCTGGGCTTTAGCTGGTAATATATGTGGTAAGCACCTTTCTTCTTCTTTCTCTTCACTCTGAATAACTTGACTACTTATAACATTATGGGGAATAAGCCCGATGCTAGCATAATCTCGAAGTTTTGGTGGAGCACCTAATAAAGCTGTGCTAGTCTCTGGAACAGTTTCATTTACTATTTTTGAAGAGCTCACCGGTAAATTTTGAACAGGTTTCTCTGAGGATATTTCAAATTCTTCAACTTTTTCATCTTCCATTCTCACTTCATCAATACCTGGTCTTCTGGCTTTGAGTGTTTTTCTAATCTTCCTTGTACCCTTATCTATTATCTCCTCAATCTCTTCCTCATCTTCTAATCTTGTTTTCATTATTTTTCTTTGTCTTGTAACTCCTCCTTCCCTTTTCTCTATAATTATCAATTCTTCCTCATCGAGATTTTCTTCTCTTCTCTTTTCCTCAGGCTGAGTAATAATGGCTTGAACATCAGAAGAAATGCCCTGATCATCTTCTGAAACTTCTGTAATAGTTAATTCTTCTTTTTGTTCTGTATCTTTCTCTGACTCTCTTCTACACCACCTCTCCCTTTCTTCAAGAATTTCTGTGAACCAATCCAAAGGAATCAGTACTGGAATTAAGGTTAGGAAATGCATGTTAAACAACCCACAATTGTTATTGTTTGTTTTATTTTTATGGGCTGTGTTTAAGATTTGAGCCGTGCTGTAGCAGTTTAGCTGATGTTTAATGCATTCTACTAATTGCTCTTCATGGTCATAAGGAAAATTTATAAGACAAACAAACTAAAATGTAGGTATAACTACCTTAAATTTATTTACTACATAATTACAATGAAATATATTGAGAAATTTGGAATTTAATTATTTATGTATCCTGAGAATAAATAAATGTATCTTAATTGATATATTGCCACATTATGACCATGAAATAGAAATATTATTGAGCTTTGTGCAATTGTTGAGCATGTTGAGCAAATGTTGGCATGTTAAATGTGAGTGTAACAAATGCTTCCATTTGTTGCGACTTAGTTGTGTAAGTGCATTGCTTCGAATAAGCGATACATACCAAAGAAGCAAAAGAATAGCTATCTTGTACGCTCCACACTACCTATTTTTTATTCATGCGATAGGTGTGAATCTAGCGCAAGAAAAAAAATCAAAGAAATTTTATTAAAGTAAATTGATAAATTATTTCATGAAAAAGAGAGATAAAAAAGTTGAAAAAAAAGAAAATAAATGAAAGATAGAATTATCACTCACCAGCCCTGTAACTAACTGCAAGGATAAAGCTGATGCAGAAGATGACATTATTTGCAATGTTGAATAAATTCTCATTACACTTATTAATATATTTGAGAAGAAGCAGCTACAAATTGATCAGAGCTAAAGCAGTAACATAAGCATAACGAATATATCTTAAGCCATTCAAGGGATATAGCAGCATATTTAGTTGCTTATGCATGCACATGCAGTTGTGATTTGTTAAATTAAACACCATAACATAAACATATTTTTCTACATGCTTTAGGGAAAAGAGTAACAACATAACAACAATAATGAAATATACTATGACTATCTAAACAACGGCATCAATAGCAATTGGAAAATATATAAAAATTACTGTTGATGGGGCATTAGGTTATTGTGAGATTTCTATAATGGATTCTCATAAGAAATAAATTTACTCCTATGTGTGGAGATACAATTATTTGAAATGAATTTCACTATTTTGGTTTCAAAATTTATTTATTTATATAATCTCACTACATAAACATGATATGAAATTTTTAAAAGGGGTGTCGTCTGTTTGAGCTTCAATTAATTAAAAACTACCAACCAAATTTCAATTAAACCTGCATTAAGATGTTTGTTGGAATCCTGGGAGTGTACTTTATGTATGCTAATAGAATAATATTTGCTTAATATCTGACAACACTTATATTGTTTTTCTATTTATCAATACATAGCTTATTTTTATTATTTCCTAATGTTATAGGTATTAATGAGTGTGATGTTACCTTTTCTATTGTGAAAATTTACTTATTATTGAGAAACTATTGTTATTTACATTAATTGTGTTGGAAAACTATCAGGATCATTAGGATAGAATAAAACAAATTTCATCCAAGAACTGAATTCTTCCAAGCCAAAAACTGACAATAAACGCAAGTGATGGTGTGCTGGTTTTAAGTTAAGTTTTTGATTTGTTACAAGGTTTGTTTACTCACAATGTTATTTGCTTTATTGACGTGATTCCAAATAATTGTTATTTTCAAATGCTTTTTGGGAGGTGTGGTTCAACTAGACAGTGGCTGGTTGGTGACTATACAGTAAATTAATTCAGATTGTGATTGCCCAAAATTTTGTGTGTTAATTTTTGCTCACCATTGTATTTTATTCCACCTAATTGGAATATTGTATTTTAAGTAGTTTAATACTTGGTACTTGGCATCAGACAATTTACATGTCATATAATTTACAATTAATATTGTAATACTATTTAGTAATTAATATTAACTTGTTTCCAAAATCAATTATTAAACATGAGGGTTTCAGTATTGAATGTAGCAGGCTCAATGGAATTGATTTAATATAAATTTAAATGTGACTTCAAAATAAATTCATTGCTATACATATACATTTAAACATGGTATATTTACATTTAAAGTTGGTAGGTTTTAATTATTTTCCCGGTTTTATTGACAATTTTTCCAAAATGGTCAAATTGACTCAAAAACTTCACAAAAATATCTTTGTAAAAACATTTAAATCTTTTTGAACAGTTTATAAACAAATAGCAATTATTGTACAATGATACAGTTATATCCTTCCATAACCGGCAACGACCACATAGTTTATACACCATTTCCATTAAATCAAGTTAAGGGCATGTTTTTTTTTATAAGGACAACTTTTTTTCTACTGGACAACTACTTAGAATTAAAACCTGTACTTTGGAGCAAGAAAATGATTCTTGATTTGTATAGTTATCAGTGATTAATATGAGAAATATATAAAAGTAACCTTTTATGTTTCTTTGTGCAGTGATATCAGAGACACCAATTTCAAATTATCATACAAAAAAAAAATTGGTCTCAAGTATGAATAAATATTGTTAGGAATGAACCTAGGCATTAAAAATTGTTTAAATTATCCATGATATGTATTTTATTTCCTCAGTTATTAATAAAAAAATTAGAGAAAGTAATAAAACTATCAATTCAAACTTTTAAAAAGAAAAAAAAGTTTGAATAGTATCAATCAATAGAAATTAATAAAAAACATGATAAATAATATTAAATTAATAATAATAAATTAATATTTCGGAACCAAAAAATATTTTCTCAATAATCTTAAATATTAATAATATCAATGAAATCATGTTTGTAAATCAGAATCCCCAAACAGGAGGTGGGTCTGACTGGCAATTCTGCTTATTATTATATATTTACAAACAGGATTACATTATTTAATTTTATGTTATTTTGATCATATGGATATAGCTGACCTTAGTGTTGTTTCAATTGTATCAAGATGCCATTGTTTAAAACTATAAGGTGTCCTCAATGACTTATTCTTTTTGAATTCATACTACAGCCTAATGGTCACTTAACTTACATTCACCAAAGTTATAAAACATGAAACCTTTTGCTCAGAAGTGTACAAGCATATGTAGTGGTAAATGGGTTGATAATATAATCAAATAACTCTAACTTATTTTATAAGCGATTAATGAGTTATACATTATACCAATGAAAAATGAGATTAAAAAAACTGTAATCATCTCCAAAAAGTTGGCCTAATATCAATCCCCTTTAAACTTTCTCAAGTTATTTAAAATGTAATGTTTGATTTTTTCTTCATCATTGAAGGCATATACATTGCCTACACCATAGAAAGAAAAATAAATTCAAAGATATTCCACAAAATAAATTGATTATTTAATATAACACCAGCCAATTTCATTCACAGAAAACTTCAATTGGTTATTTTGGGATAATAAAGGTATTTAAGAAACCCATGCACCTTCCCATAAGTACCTCTTGATATTATTTATTCATTTTCTATGTCCTTTTTTTTGTTTATATAAATTTCTATGAATACCATTTAGTTTATAATTGATACAAAATAATTTTTGTTTGTTAATAATTTAAATAATTTAAAAACAAATAACAAAAAAAAAACGTGAAGAATCATATTGAATATACCATTCTTCAAATGAAAAATGATTTTCTGCACTAAATGTTTTTCTAAACTACCCTTCAGTCATGAAAAAGACCCAAAACCACCTGGCATGGTAGAATGCATCATATTGTGGACCCTTCCAGGGTTGGAAAGTAGATTGCAAAAGATTGCAGTCCAAAGGTCCAATTTTCCCAATATTTGACTTAAACTTGTTAATGTTGATGTTCAAGTATTTCCCCTCTTATACAGTTCCTATTTCAAACAAATATTCTCATGAAAAGAAGTAGCAGTATAGGAACAATGGGAGAAAAATTAGCGTTTTAGAAAGGAACCTCCCAAGATACAGGTATGTTTTAGTGGTTACCTCCTAAGACTTTATTACTTGGCCAAGTATGTTTTTCATATTGGACAATATACTGCACACCACATTTTCTTCATACCATGACCGATGAGGAGATGATAGAGATATAATATACTCTATTGGGCTTGGCTGACAGGTGCATGATAGTGGCTGAGTTGCTGATAGCGCTTCTCGGAAATATGTTTCATAACATAGGTCAAAACAAACGTTATTTTAATATTTCATTCTTTGATAGCTTCAAATAAGATTATCTCACTTTGGTGAATATACAACTACAAGTAAAGGTATTTTACATATATAAGTTTACATTTGAGAACACCTTACCAACCAAATAATAAAAATATAAATAAAATAATTTAAAATTTAAAAATTAAAATAGAAAGTATATACAAAATTATGTATAAATAATCGAAAATTTAAGAATTTAGATTACATTTTTTTGGAATAAGATAATTTTTAATTTATAAAAGCAAGTAATGTTTGTTTGACAATTTTTATTTATAATACATTCATTTTTCAGTTCATTTTTAAATATGGAGTACGGAATTGGATTGTAGCTGCACAAGGCAGGGAAAAATGGCAAAGGCTGTTGGAGGAATTCACTACTCTGTAAGTGGGTTGTTGAGCAATTGATCTTTTGAATAATTTCTCATTTCTTACAACACTCCTTTAACTGTGGAGGGAGACTGATATAATTAATAACTTCACTTCCAGAATTTTTTGATGGTGAAAAGTTTAGGGCAAGGTCCAGTCAGCTTTGTGAGGAAAATGCTTTTGCTACTTGTGTAAAGAAGTAGCAAATTCAAGGTAGAAAACCAATATAAATATTGCAACATTTTATGTCTACAATTCTTTAAAGCTTTAGGGCTTGAATCCCTTAACTTACAACCATTTTTTAGTTTACTTGTAGCTCTTTAATTTATTGGATGACTCCTGATATGCTAACATGCTATAATTTTAGAAAATTTGAGAATTTTCAAAATATTGCTAAGTTGGATAATAGCCATAAAATATTCTTTCCTTTTTAGTCAAGGAATTTTCTATTTAAAAATGAATTGATATGTGACCCTGTAAGCATAATTACCTTCTGTTTCAATTTCTTGTTTCTTAACCTCTCTTCTATGTTTCTCAGTCTTCTTCATTTCTGAAAAAAACAAAACAATTAATATTTATTTGCATACAATTTTTTGCCCAATTATAAAAAAAAACATCTTTTCAGATGCAACAGGATAAATAAACAGTTACTTCATTACTCAAAGTGCAATTACTTACATCACAATTAGCAATCTATAACCAATTAAATGCTAGAACAACCAAGAAAGTGTGTTGTACAGGGATAACACTGGCTACTAAGAGAAAAAAAGAGAAGGAAGCTTTAAAAGACCATGATGAAAAATTGGAAAAAGTATTAAAGAGGGCAGAACAGAGAAATTTGAAGTTTAATAAGAACAAATGCAAAATAAGAGAAACAGAAATAGAATATATGGTACACTTACTAAGGAATAAAGGTATTAGGTCAGATCCAAGGAAGGTTAAAGCTATAGAAGACATGGGTCAACTACATGACAAAATTTGTACCGGATTTATCTACTGTAGGTGCCCCACTGCAAGAATCATTTAGCAAATGGGCTTCAAAGCAAGAAAAGACATGGGAAACTATTAAATGCAAGTTGTAAGAGGTTCTAATTTTACAATACTTTGATGAGTAAAAAAAAATTGAGGTTCAAGTAGATGCAAGTGGATAGTGCAAGTGCAAGTGCAAGTAGGTGCTGCACAGGAAGGTCATCCAGTAAAGAAGGACACTGGCCAACTGTGAGAAAAAACATGCTCAGATAAAGAAGGAGAATCTAACAATTTTGTTCGGTGTCAAAAGATTTGAGAAATATGTGTTCGGAAAAACTATTTATATTCAAACCGATCACAAACAAAGGCTTAAAGGGCTCAATCTAAACATAGCTGATGATATGTCCAGACTAACTTCTACAGACATGGAAGACAGGGATATTATTGTGGCCCAAATAGCAGAAGAAACTGAAGGCTTATCAGACAGAATTAGTACAACAATGTTACATGCAATTAGGGAGTAATTGGATAAAGAGGAAGCTGGTGGGAGATTAAGAGCAACTGACTATGATGGTATAATTTTAAAGAATCGGCAGGTGTATATTCCAGAAAATATGAGAGGTAAAAAAATTCATAAAGGGCACCAAGGGGTCTGTCTGAGGTATGCGAGGTCAAGAGTTTTTTGGATTCATATAGCAAGAGACATAAGCAATAAAGTACAAAAATGTAAAATTTTTGAAGATCTTGATATCAAAAGAAATCAGAAAGAGAGGCTACATGATCCTTCTACATTACAAAGCTTTGGAAGGCCCCTGAATGGAAATAACGACAGATGTATTGGAGTGTGATGAATGTAAATTTTTGGTGGTGGTGGATTGCTTTTCATCCTTATTTAAATTTAAAAGACTATGTGATTTGTCTTCTCAGAGTACTATATCAGCACTAAAACATATTTGTGCAAGATATGGTGTACCGCAGGAGGTCTATTCTGATGAAGCTACTAACTACAGCTCGAAAGAATTTAAATTATTCGCTAGAGAGTGGAATTTGACATTGAAAACTTCATTGCCATACCATCATCAGTCCAATGGAAAGGCCAAGTCTGCAGTTCAGCAAGTAAAGAAATTGTTGAAGTTGAAAGAAAAAGGAGACGTGGAAACAGCATTTACTGATGTGAAGAAAAACACCTACACCAGGTATGGTGGCAAATCCAGCACAAAGACTTTTTGGAAGGAATTTAAGAACTACACAATGCAGGACCAAAGAAGGATTGAAGTAAAAAGACAGATATGATACAATTCAGGAACAACTGTAGAACAAAATGCAAAGGTTTAAAAAGATATACAATCGTTCAGCAAGAGATTTTCAGTCACTTATGGTGGGTGACTGAACGAGTATTAATGAATACTAGCAGAATATATGATCTGATATGGAAACCTGTAGTGGTGTACTTCATAAGTTCATAGATTCACATAATCAGATAAGAAAGCAAATGGAGATTTATAAGGGATATTGTGAAGACAATTATCTCATAAATAAAGCAGAAAATTTGTGAAACGATAAAGATAACCAGATCTGATTTGGCACAACTCCTGCTTACTGACTTACAAAAATATTGCTAGGATTCACACATACAATCTCAAAATTCACTCCACCCCTAACCCTATTATCATGATATTTGCACATGATGCAGTTACAGTTTTAATACCTTAAAGTAGTAATGCAGCGACCACAACCTCAAAATTGAACCCACATTCTAGAACAACTCAGATATTATGTTACAATGAGAAAAAAAAATTAATTTTCTCCATAACTATACCAACCAACTGATCAATAAGCAGAGAGTCATTGAGCACCTCAATTTTCCATTTCAAAATACTTGGTATTTTGACCATGTATTGATATATATATATATATAATACTGTGTATATATATAGATGTTACTACTTCTATTAGATTTTTTCTTTGCTCTCTGGCCTTTATTTTGAAACAAAATTGAAAATCGACTTGAAAAGATATCTGATTGACCTGATTTCTGTTCTTTTCCAGAATAATTTTAAGGTGAAATATATAAACCGGGCTTCTTCCTGGCCAGAAACCCATGCTTCTTAATCCACACTGGACTTTCCTTCTAGAGGTACCTAGTTTTCTTGGGTATAAATGTTTAATTTAAACATAACTTAAAATAGACACATGATTACGCATTGGAAAAATCAGTTTGGCCCTTTTAAAGGTGGTTGGGAATGATACAAATTCCTAGGAACTAATTGGTTTGAAATAATTTTCTACATTATAAGATGTCTTTTCTTTTTTAATTTTTTGCAAAGAAACCTTATTTATAGTCAATTTAATAGTGTAATGAAAAAAATTAGTTCAGAGAAAACTAAAAGTACAAAATGTCTCCTTGTTATCAACGAATATTATAACATCAAAGTTGTAGATTCTGAGGTGTGTGAGGAATAACTTAGGCCACAAACGATTCTTATGAGATAGATACATTCTCAACAATGAATTACCTCAATATTATTGGGAGTATTCATTTTTTAAGAAGGAAATAATTGTTTTTAAAAAGTCTAAATATAAAGAAGTTTAGATAAAAGTGAAATCATAACATAACATATAATACCTTATAACATTGATTTTAAGTTAATATGAATCTATTTTCCAATATTTGATTTTTGTTTTGCAAAAGATCTAAATGAGTAGTACATAGTTAGTATACAATTGAAAATGTTTTATTTGATGATAAATTATACTCATTATTAACTATCCTCATGAAATGTTTTCAGATTATTTTATTTTATTACCTATTCAGTTTGTAGTTATACAACTCTGTTTCTCTCTATTTTTATAGAAATATTAACTTACCTTTAATCTTATAGATAAATTATACATCATAAATATTATTGCTGGTTTATTAAATTCTCTATAATTAATATGTTTTAATAAATAGCCTGTCAAAATAATTTAACTGGGCTTTTATAAAATTTGTATAAACTATTGTGAAAATCCCTGGTTACTTCCTTTTAGAGTGTTAACCCTGGAATTTCACAAGTAACTCTTGGTAGTGATTGAAACAGAACTGGGTATGGATACATTACTAACCCTTTTGCTACCATGCACTCCTTAGATAGAGCACACACACACAGAATCCTCCTATGCTAAGCTGCAAGTTAGGTTATCCTTTCCCTCAGTGCTATAATCAAATAAGTCCACTAGGAACACCTTGTGATTATTTTTTAAAATCATTTAGTCTACTCTAACCCAGTTAAAATTTCTCTAACTTTACTGTACTATATTTTTTTCCATTTGCAATTCATCTGAAGGTGGAGCATCAAGTGTTAAGGGTTTTTTCTTGTTCCATTTTACAATCCGATTCCATTTCGAAATTAACCATATTTATTTTTTTTGTCTCCTTCATTTAAATAGTTTTTTGTATGCTTATTTCTGTTGAAGAATATTTTCAGTTTGTTTGTTTTTTTACTGCTAAGAATTGTTTTGGCTCAAATAAATTAGAGTGATGCTGATATAGAAGATTTAAAAAAGAATCACTCTAAAGCCAGAATCAGACTGTTCAGCACAACAAAGCATTCAGTAGTCATCTATGCATTGGCACACTGAGGCTAACTCCAGTACACCTGGCTTTAGCAGATAAAATATTGATATTAGATAAACAACTCTAAGGTGACTTTGCTAGAGATAATTCCTCGCCCATTGAACCAAACATACAAAGATATTTTATCACTACTACTTTTGAATCACTTTGGGCATGCCTTACCTACGACTAAATAAATAAAAATAAGTAAACAAATAACACTAAATGAAAACCACAATTTTTTAAATAAGTCTTTACAGTCTCTCCAAATGTTTATTTTGTTTTTAAATTGGTCAATGTTTCTTCCCCCTATTCAGGCATCCTTGGGACTAATAATTTAACACACTTTATGCAAATAATTACATTTTTTTATATATTAAATAATAAGACATAATAATATTGGTAACAATCCAAAGAATGAAACAAACTAGGCTATGCATGATAAAATATTTTTCACACTAATTATTTTTATTTTTCTAGCAACATTAAATAATTGCACCATGAGGGCTATAATGCCCTTATAAAAACACTTGGATGTACATAGTTAAAAAAGAAATTTATGACCTATTCAAGAAAAATTTATATCTACTAAACTTGACTAAGAAATTTTAAAAATTGAATTGCATCAAAATTTACAATACCAATCCCCAAGTACTAGAGAGAAAATGGTTCGCTTAAACAAACTCCATCACAGTAATGAAAACAATCGACAGACCTATTTATGTTATACTTGCATTAAAAAAATAGCTGAGCCCACTGCCAACATTAAAAAAAAAAATATGATTTGTCAGAGATCAACTTTGGCCACAAAACCACAAATAAAATAAAAAAAAAATGCTATATAGTTATCTAAAATACAAACTAAGTATATCACTTACAAGAATCAGATATAATATATAAAACTAGATACCTTCACTACCCAAAGATATATATATATATATATATATATATATATATATATATATATATTATATATATTATATATATATAAAGGAAACTGCATAAAACAATCTACCAGCATGAATAAGACTCCAGAAATATGAAAAGAAAAAAAAAGAGCCTAAAACTGATTTTGTGTGGCAAGTTAAAATTTACTAACTTAACAAGTTCTTTTTATCTTCTTATTTTATTTTTAAGATGTACACCTAGTACAAAAAATACCAAACAAATCTAAGATATGACTTGAGGAAGCTCTTGAGCTTACACAAAATTTGGATTGGTTGAAAATTTAGCTTTTTTTTCGTGATATCTGGGATTGTTCATGAGTTGAATGTTTTAAAAACATTTTTTAGGGATTTTATTGACTTTTAAATATGGCTTTAAAATAAAACAAACACAAATAAATTGATAACTTATTTAAATACCTTTTATAAAAAAATAATATATATACAGACATAAAAATAAATAAAAGTGGAAAATTATTGAGGAAAATGTTTCTTCATGGCAGTTTTGTTTTTGGATTTTGTGATGAAGTAAATTTTCATTGAACTTTGCTGGAGTGTACCATTCGGTAAATATATATGAAGAATAAGTGTGAAAAATATCATTCATATTATATCAAACATAGGTCTGTTTCTTTTATTATATTTAACAGCCCCACCATTAATACAGCTTCTCTACTTCACTGCTGTCAATTTTTTATTTTATTTTGATGTCCATTGGCTATAAGGGCTCACTCTGGTGAACTCACGTGGAAACTATGAGCTTGTATGAAAACTGCTAATTTCACTGGTAAGGCTCTTTAAAAAGCTAAACTAAAAAAAAAAATATTTGAGAGGGTCTGCTTTTGCAGTTTTCCTCCATAAATCCTGGATCGAGTAAGGGTGGCCAGAGCATCCATCATTAGATAAATGTCCATCAGACCTCTGTTGTCATGAAATTGCATTGAAAAAAGTTTGCTTGCATAGACACTATATCAACAATTTTTATTCACAGGTAGTATTCACCCTTTTAAGCACTTTTTTCTGATTATACCAAACAACTAATCCGAAAAAAAAAACTGTCTCGTAATTCATTAAAGAAATTGATTTGAAAATGCAAATGACTTTTAACTAAGCAAATTTATTCAAACAATAAACAGTCAAATAATAGATATAAATGGCAGTTAGAAAAGACAGCTTAAGGCCAGATGTTTTGGTATACAAACTTATGTCCCATTTGCAATAGGAATGGAATTTTTAATAAACAATGAACAATAAATCTGGGCGTAAACATCCATAGAAAGTAGGTGTCACCAAAGAGCTAGGGGGGGGGGGTACAGTTAACAACTGTAGGTTATTACTTCTCAACCTCTACTATGCCTTTTTTATTTAAGAGGCCTCTCATTTTTCCATCATGAGACTGAATGAGTCTCAACCTGACCCACCCTTCTAGAAAAAAATCTTAAGGAAAATCATCTAAACAAAAATTCCCCCCTTCTAAAAAAATAACAGATAATTGGACCTGAGTACCTTTACTAAGTAGTCAAGCTCGCTAACCACCACACTACAGAGATGGCTAACACTACAATATTGTTTTTAATAAATAATAAAATGTCTTGATGGGGTGGGTGTGACCGCTTAGTATTACTTTATTACATTTTTGAAGTTAAGTTCTTTTCCAATCATTTAAGATAGTTAAATTAATAACAATCTTAAGTGAACAGTTGGGTTCCCATACAATTGACATCATCCCTGGCCCTCTAACGATAAATATGCACTGATTTAAAAAAAAATGTGTAAAATATATTTTGGATATAACATAAAAAATCTCTCAAGGTATAAAAGTTTCTTTTCTGTAATGTTTAATTTTTATATTTTAACAAGTAACAGTTAAAAATTAGTTAAGAGGATAAATTTGACTAGTTATCAATCGTTCAGACCAAAATATAATAATACCAACCGCGTGATTTAATCACACATATATTCTAAGAGAGCATTTAAAGCATAAATACAATTAAAGCAGAGAAAAAAAAAACAATTTAAAAATTAAATTCTTTTATTAAAGAAAATAAAAATATACAATTTTAAAGTTTCAATTGTTAAATAAATTACAAAGTTTAGAAAAAATAAATATAAGCATAAATTAAAATTATAATAGCTACAAATAAAACACTTGATAAAATTTACAACTGCAAAACATGCAAATAAAAAATAAAATCACACAATTAAAACAACAATATTGTTAAAAATTAAAAAACAATTCTAAAATTAGAGGGCTTATTTTTGACTAGAGAATTTGGGATTTACTGCATGCTGCATAGTTAAGATGTAAAGCGAGAGGAGTATCTTAAAGTACCTTTGATTTCTACTTTGCTTGTTTTACTGACAGTTTCTGTCGCAGTTTCTTCAGTTATAACCTGTTTAAACAATTAAATCAAATAATTTTATGCCAATAAAACAAATAACACAAAATGATCCAATTAAAAAAAATTAGTGAACATGAACATTACGAGCGAAACGATGTCATAAAAAAAATCAATCAGTGACAAATGAATTAATGTATTTTCATTTTAAATAAACTACTCATGTTACTGTTTGGTATATCAAACCATTAAATATGGCCATTACAGACATCATGCTTGAGGGCATTTCAGAGAATAAATACATTCTTATTCTTCAAATAGAACATTAGGAGTCTTCCGGGGTGATTCAGTGTTATGATCCTGTCAATCTCCCAGTACTGTAGAGTTGTTAACAAAGCAGGTTTAGTTAGTAAAGTAATTGGTTCATAAAGAAAAATTCCTCACAGAGGATTGGATATTTCATTATGATCCAACCTTCTACCGTTTTATATTGGTTTTACATTTTGATACACTGTTATTTTATTTAATTTTCAGAAACACCTAATTATTCAGAGTTGAACCTAAACCCTTGCATAATATTTACTATTTGTTTATTTAATTAATTATTATTTGTGTTACTGTGTTAGAGAAAGAAAAGCTTTTGCCTTCTAGTTTCCTATCACACGTTCATTTTCAATTACAAATAAATTGTTTGAAGGGCATTTAAAGTTTCTTATTTGCTAGTACTTTAAAATGTAAAGTAGTTTTGATGATTTAAGGAGGCTGAGGGAAGAGGGCTACACCATAATTAATTTATTTGTAACTAAATATCTCTTAAATCAAAATATTTAGTAACTTAACAACTATATATTTTAATGATGTATGAACATATTATTATGCAAGTGCAAATAGCAAGGTATTCAGAAATTTAATATGTCTGTGATGAGAATTACAGAAAAGTATGCACCCCATAATTAGTTTCTTTTAAATCAAATCATTAAAAAAATTGTTTTTATAAATGTAAAATTACTTGCATTTATTATTTTGAAAGAAAACTCTATAGTACTGCATTAACGTACCTGGGACTACATATTAACTTTATAGAATTATTTTATTGACTGGCTTTTGCTGTATTAATTACATTAACTTTAAATAGTTTTGCTTCAATAATATTAGATGATTTCTCCTTTTGATTAAAAGAGAAGATTTAAACGTTATTGCACTGGGTTACAAACCGGCATAGTTGTTGTTGTCTCCCAAGGTGCAGTCTGGAAATCCGCTGGTTTGAGCAGTGGTATAATCTCAGACACAGTGGCTGCTTGCCGCTCGACCATTGTAAGGAACGCCCTGAAGACCCCGGTCAGTGTCTTTTCTAATGACTCGTGAGTCACCATCTCTGTAATGAGAGAAGAGTGGCCCTGGCGCTCTACGAGGGAGACAAGAGCACTCTGGGCTGAAGCTGTCTTCAAGGTAGGGAACTGCCCTGCCTCATATAGTGTTACAACCTATAGAAATATATAGAATAATTATAATGTCATACCAGTATTATAGAATAATGTAAGACAACTTGAAAGTTATATAAATTATGACACCTCATTAATTTTACCTTATAGAAAACATTGCATAAAAGGATAGGATGTAAGGATGCAGTAAGCTTAAAGTCGGAGTAAGTGAAATCAAATAATCTGCTGTATGGTTCACCGCTTTTTCGTTATCTGATGTATACGACAGCTTGGTGATTCCAACAATTCTAAAACGGTATACTGATGAATGTGGTCAGAGGTACTTCATTCGAGCAGCGGAGCAACAGTGAGCTTCACGAGATCTTTGAGCTGCCTACAGTGGATAAACTCATCCAACGTAGACATATCAAATTTTTCGACTCCCTTCAATACCTGACAAACCCGGTGTTTATCACAATAACCCCCGCTCCATTCCCCCAACGATGGCAGGACACTGTCACGGCTGGAAGGCTTTAGTCTTAGGTTCTAGGTTTAGGTTTTAGTTTGTAAGTTTTTCTCCCACATTGTCAAACTGAAGGTGAGCCCCATCACTTACAATTGTATACATGTGTTGTGGCCACCTCTTAATCACAAATAATTATAAGTCACCCTCTTCTCGTATCAGACCTTGTATTTATATCATCAAACAATATCAGAAAATATGTACCTATTTTTCATATGTTTAATAAAGGTTATGACGTCAGTGAGAGTGGGGGTGGAAGTAGTGGGGGAGACAGCCGTTGGTGGGGACATACCCCCACCCTACTTACTGGCTGGCCTCCTATAACAGCTTGGGACTCCCAGAAAATTAGCATAACTAATCGGACCTCCACTTGGAAAACTACTCTCTCCTCTCTCTCTCTCTGCACTGGCACCGCTTCTCTACTCAAACCATGAACTTCTCATTCAACTACCTCTACATCTCTCTTCCCTAACCTAGCTATGTTTTAACCCGGCTTTGTCAGACCTCACACCTTCCTAGTGAGATTCTCTGCCTTCGTCTCGCTAAAACTAGCACCTCCTTGGGAGAGACCTCTCCCTCGCGGACGATGGTTGCTTTGGCCCCTGCAAATAAGACCAGCAGGGACGACTCCTATGGCAACCCAGTCGGCCTCTCTCCGGTTCACACTCGCCTTTGGGATCCGGATGGTTTTTGCCTACCCTTAGATACCGAGTGTGAATTCATGGTCATTCCAAGACCACATAAACTACCTATAACCTACCCTGTACCTCTTCTCCTGAACAGAGTGCTTTGTCGGGGCACACACACCTTCTAAAAGATCTTATGGAGTCAGACCAAAGCGAATTAGGCTGCCCTGCCGACTAGGCCCGTGACCAGGGTGAAAGACCATAGGTCCACCCGCCTTATCTCTTTCTGGGCGCTCGCCGGACGGGGGCTAAGAGGTATTAGCAACCCTAACCCACGGCGGGAGTCTCCTCACCACTTTGGGGATAATCAGGTATAAACTGAGCCCCCTAGTGATTGCCCGACAACATGTTTTAACTTTTAACCTCAAATCTAATTTATGTTACCCAACCTCCTTTAAATTTAAATGCATCTACGCATAGTAGAATGAGGAGAGAACTGTCGTTTCTAGTTCATTTATTTTGTTCATTTTTCACATATTATATTAAATTGAAGGGGTTTAGGAAAAAAAGAAAAAAAATCAAATAATATATTTTGTGAAATATTTGAAGGGTGAAAATGAGTAGATCACTAAAGTTGATTTGTTCTTACTTTTATCATGAACCGTACCTACCCTATTGGGGAGGATATTTCCTGGAAGAACAAATCAACCCATTCTGCAGCTAGTTTTCAAATGCAATTGATGATGCTGGTAATTTTAAATTAAAATAAGAGTAGTCACATTGGATTTATACTTATGAGTGTAATTTTCTATGCAAATAATTAAAAATGGACCATCAAGGACCCCAAAGTGAGTTTACAATATTTATACACTACACCAGCAATTATGATTCAATATTAAAATACATTAAATGATAAATAATAATTTGAATGAAAAATAGAAACAGAGAAATTGATTTCTTTTTTTTTCTAATTTTTCTAAAAAAATTTCTAATTACGAGTTCAAATCTTATAAATACTGTTTCTCTCTAGAAAAACTTAATTATTGAGTATTAATTCTAAAGATGTAGGTCCGAATATGAATAAAAAATAGGTTTGTAATTCTAATTTAATTTAATTTTAAAAAAAAATAGCTGGCTTATGTAAAATGTGAATATATGAACCATACCTCTTGCACTGTGACCCCTTTACGGAGCATTATGTCCACCTGGGCTAGTTCCTTAAGTGGGACTTGCCACGGAAGCATTTCCTCGGCCATCACCATCTCGATCTTTTCTTCAGTTTCATGAATCTAGGAAATATTTAAAGATAATATAAATTTATATTACAGTACTGTTAAGATTTTTAAATAGTAAATCATAATAAGTAATATGGACAAGGGCATTATTGTAGTAAAATTATTAAATTATTTTAAAAACATTTTTGAGCTTGAACTTTTGGGTATTAATGCTTGAGATTAATAGGGAACTAGTAGGTAGAAACACATGTTCCCCGGGTTTAAAGGGGATTCAGATATTTTTTACAAGGTACTAACAGTATTCTTAGAAAAATCTACACTGGTTTTTTTTCTGGTGGTGGTTTGGAGCTTTTAGGGAATCCAAATAAGAGAGAGGATTAGAATTTTAACCATTATTCATTTATTAACATTGCAAAATTTAGGATAGAGGATCACTTAAATATTTAACAATTAAAAATATATACTAATTCTGTGCTGTGATGATATTCATAGGATCACTTTTATTTTAAATAGAATTTATTTTCATATTAAATATTAATTTTAATCAAAGGCCAAACCATTTTTTGTGCTCTTATTTTAAAAAAGGATAGGTTCCATGATCAACCAATGTATCTATATAATTAAGTATTATAATTTTTATTGTAAAGAATAACAAATAATTAAGTATTTTCCCAATAATTATTTGTTATTAAATGGAGAATGTAAAAATGTAGAAATGAGGACTTGCTTTGTGAAACCCCACAAAGAAAAAGCCATTCATGGTTCTTGAGCTATCTCAATTTATGACAACGATTTTGATATTAACTATATCTCTCCTGCAGATCTTAAATGAGAGTATGCACTAATACTACTGGTCCCGATGGAATTTCTGTTAAGTTGATAAAACTGTGCCTTCCAGTTAACCTGCCCATTCCTCTTCCAGCTTCTTGCAACAAAGCCTTAGTCCAACCCATAAAAAAAATCACAACCCTCCATTACTAAAAGACTATCACCCAATCAATTTCCATAATTTATAACCTCTCTAGAGCTCTTAGTAAGAAGGAGTGATCTTATGCTGCAGTTTTGTAGGCAAGAGTATAAAAGTCAGAGAGACTGGGGAACATGTGTCTCAGGAGTAGAGGGAGGATTTGAATTGTGAAATTTTGTAAATAGAGGTAGGGCAATGAGAAATAACGGTTTGGAAAAAGAAACTGTTTTACAGAGGAGGGGAAGAGCCACCCCAACATGGAATATAGATGGGAGACATGAGAGCGCCGTGAAATCCTAAAGATAAATTTAATGAAGCAATTCCACTAAGAGATCCCCCATATATATATATTAGATATATTAGTTCCAGGAGGGGTAGGGTCAGTGATTATTCTTTGATTTTTAACGGTAGAGCACAAAGTGACAAAATGACCACAAAGGGAAATTGGAAAGTTGGGATTGGACTAGTCTTTCAAGAGGTTTAGAGAGGTAAGAAAGAAACCATACATTCCCTAATAAGGAAGAATATACTATTTCATTATATATTGTTATTTGTACTAAATAACTAGTATTTAAATTTCTTTAGCCAATTATGTCATTATGAACCATTTAAAATTGACAAAATTATGCACTAGAACCATATAATACCCTGAGATCATATTAAATGAAACATTTTAAATAAACTATTACTTTTTAGTTAAGAAAATACAAATGACGATCATCATTATATTATATTTCTAATAGACACTGTTAACAGCATTTATATTTTTTTTAATTTACCAGGGTTAGAGGGCCATTTTTGAGTTGGGTGCAATTTAAGTAGATAGGTGTATATTTATATTATAATACGGTAGATAAATATATACAGATATGATCTAACTGCCTTTGTTATCTGAAAATATACCAAATGTGTACTATTTGCTCACTCACCTTAGTACTAGTCTTGTGTACTTTAGCCATCTTCATTGTTGTTCTCGTTTGAACGTTAGCAAACTCTTCTTGTGTTGTTTGAGTCATAAATTCTCCAGTAGTTTCAGCACTGGTAGTTTCCGAGATAGTGATCGATTCTTGTATTGGAGCGACAATACCTGCTACATCAGGAACATCGGTGGGAAATTCTTTGTCATCGGCAACTTTCTTGCATGAAGCTACTGCAGTTACCTCGACTGACTCTTGAACATCAACTAGTTTCTTTGCTGTGGCCTGATAACAAAACACTTAGATATTTTCAACCAGCAATACTAACAACAAATAATTTTTGTGCTTAGAAAGAAGGCTAACATCAGATAGTCAGTCATTCAAATCCAAAATGCTAGCATAGGCCATATGTTGTATAAGGCCTGAACTAGATAATTCATCACTGTAAAGTCAGTGACTAACAGAGCCCACATGTTAGCTAATTATGCTCCACTGTTGAAGAGCCTGCAAGAGTATAGATAAGTCTCTGATTTCTGAGATTGAATACCAATGTATAGTTAAAACTATTTTGCTAATATGAATAATAAAATGTTTTATTATTCTCAATGAATGAATTTCACAGTAATAATAACTATCAAAATTTCTTTTAAAGGTTTTTTTAGTTAGAAAATTAATATATGTTACAAAATATAGATTCTACAAACGTATCTAATCAAAAAAAAAAAAGAAAGGTTGGCAGGGAAAATTACGTTAGAATTTTTTTAATTAATTCTCTAATTTATTTAAATTAATTTAGTCTATTAGTAAAGTGTATTTGAAACAAAAATTATATTTACTAAATAACTCACCATTTCTAATGTTTGAGAGAAAGTAGTTACAGTCTCTAAAGGTTGTACTTCGCTTACATCAACAGCGTCCCTTGAAAATTTAATATGTAAATATTAGGTAATGATTAATTAAAAACATAACCGGTTAAAATCAGAAAAAAATACATTGTATAATACAATAATTATTTTAAAAAATCCATTTACGTCACATCACTGTAAATTTAATTTTAACATTTGTATAAGAGTATGTTTAAGAATTGAAAAGAAAAAGAACAATACATAACTTCAGATTTATAATTTGCGATGTGTGTCATATTTATTGATCTATAAGACACTTCACTTTATGGGGGTGATAGTGGTATGGGATTGGTGTTACTTTTTTTTTTTTCTACCTTTTGTAAATATTGAATTTGTTTGTGCATATTATTTAAAATAAAATTAAATGTTCTTAAAATTAAAGTACAAGGAAAATATGTAACACATTAATCTAACAAACTATCAATCTAGTTTTAAAATTATATGGTTGTAATTTAGTTGCAAAATATTGTGATGATACATTTTTTTATTGTAAAGTTGAGTGATTGAATAAAAATTAAAAAAAAAAAAAAGGATTATGTTTGAAACTTGAGTTTGGTTTATTTGTTCTGTTTGTGTTTTGCATCTTTAGTAAATTTCAATAAGCCTGAAGATCAATAATTGGTGACACTAACATGATAGGTAATCAAATTAGAATAACCAATTGGAATCCCATTAAGTGTTTTAGTGAGTTTTCTTTTAAGTCTAATTTGAACTATATTATTAATAACAATGTCTGAAGAAGATAAAAATTTTAAAGCTCTGGAGTGGTGGTAACATCAAAACCTAAATTAGACAGTGAACTATTCGCTGAAAAAATATCAGTAAATATCCTGTTATAACAAACCAGACATACTGATTTGACCAGCTTGAGGCTCTATTTAGACAATCTGGCTCAAAATTTGACTACATAATTTCACAGCTAGAACATAATGTACTCAAAACTATTTGGGACTTGGCAACTTCAAGGTAACAAATAAACTAAGGCAAAAAAAGACTATTAGCTATTTGTAAAGTGAGTGAAGGGCATTAAATGAGAAAACTTGTGTGAATTAGAATTAAGCTAAGCCGAGTAAATTATGAGAAAAACTG
Organism: Acanthosoma haemorrhoidale; assembly: GCA_930367205.1. Classification (NCBI taxonomy): domain Eukaryota; kingdom Metazoa; phylum Arthropoda; class Insecta; order Hemiptera; family Acanthosomatidae; genus Acanthosoma; species Acanthosoma haemorrhoidale. The sequence continues at coordinate 98,789,101 of OV884011.1, forward strand.
GAAACTATGGTGCATGCTGGTGTAGCTGATTGTTTTCTTATTTCTCTGAGACTAAGTTACCTGAAAATATTTGTGGTATGGTCACTATTATTGATGACCATATTGAAAAGATATGTGCTTTAAATGACAAATTATGGGAACAGAAATCACAAGTTATTTCAAAAATAGTAGCTAAACCTAATGAAAATGTTACACCTACTTCTAAACCTGCACCTGCTATATTAACCTTATAAGATCTGTTCACTCTTATTGAAGAACTTGAAACAAAAATAGAACAAGGAAATGCATGAGTCCGTGGAAGGTCAAATAGTTTTTCAAAATCATAAGCAAGGGGTTGTTTTCAAAGCAGGCCCTGGTATAACAAAAGCGGAAAATATTATCATTATAACTTTTGTTTTGGTAAAAGGTGTCAGTACGAGAAATGTGTTGCTCCTTAAGCATAGAAAGAAGGTATGGAGGGAAATACCTCAGGGCAATACACATGATGACCGCCTGTTACCACAGAATACCACAGAAAATATTGTCTGCCACAATTTTTGACCTATCATTAAAAATCAAAACTGAGAACTAACATTTTTGATAGATAATGATGAATATGCTTCAGTATTGCCTGAAACAAAAGAAACCTTGATAAATCGTAGTGAAGAACTATCTACTTCTTTATCTTTTTTAATCTTTGTTACCAAGTTGGTTCTTTTGGACGTGCGTTAGATTGCAAAAAAACCCTTCGATTGTTTTTGTGTTTTTATGATTATAAAAAAAATGTATATTATATTCTATAAATTATGTTAATTGAATGGATGATTCTTTAAAAGAAAAAAGTACTTCTGCATTCAAAGGTAATTGTTAATTACAACCTGAGAGCTATTAATAACCTAAAAATCAATTTTCTATATAGAACTACTCAGTATATCATTGTACTTGGTAATACTATTTATTACCTTGGTTTATCTTGTTTTGTTACAATTGGTTTCTTCTTCTTCTTTTTCTTTTCTTTTTTCTCTTCTACTACTTCTGAAACGATTTCTTCTTCAGTAGGTTCAGCACTCCATTTATTGCTAACTGCACCACCTAAAGAAATAGTCAATAATAAAATGTTGGACCATGTCAAGAACACCACATACTAATTATTTCTAGATCGTCTTAATATACTCACCGACAATTGCCAGTTTGGCTTTGGTAACTGCAATACCTATGTCCGATGTTGCCTTACATATATAAATCCCAGAATCTTCCTGAGTAGCCCTTTTAATGAATACAGATGAAGTATTGTCTTTTATAGCAACTTTTATGTTTTCAGTTGCTCTCACCAGTTTATCATCGTGATACCAAATGATGACTGAAAAAATGCAAAACAAAATTAGTTAAATAGCTTAGATTATTAGATTTATTTAGAATAAAATTCTCCACTCCCCCCATCAAAACGCTAACTGTTAGTCTTTTTTTTAACGAAGGTTAGCAAAAAAAAACTAAATTAATAATAAGTCAGTGAAAAAAATGTGAAGTCATAAAAAAATAAGCTTATTGGTACTAGTTGATTGTTGTAAGGCCAAAGGTTCCATTGCCTAGCCTATTTTTCCTCCAGTATATGAAAGATATTTTTTTTTTGCTAACAAATTTTTTTAGGTCAATTATGAATTAGTTTTTTTTTAAAGATGTATAACAGAAATTAAAAGCATAGAAATTGAAGGAATAATATCAAGATATTTTTGAGATTGGACTGGGGTCTGTGTCAATTACTTAAAGACTTATTTAATGGTTGTGAAAAAAAGTACTCAATATTTTCGAGACTTTACTTTTAAAGCGGTATGAGGAATCATCTTAGCTATTTATTTCTACAATTTTTATCTATGGTAAAAATGATCTGATCGCTCAAAAATTTAAAAAGTAGATTACAAACACTTTAGATTATGCTCATTAGGCACTGGATAACGAGAATTTGGAAAAACGAGAAAGTTAGTTATAAAATCCAGATTTTCTCCTAATAATATTTTGAAGTCAGCTTTTCAAAATCATTCTTGCTTTGACACTAGATCTAGATTTAAACTTTTTTTTTAACATCTATTCGGTTTGGTGCATTCTTTGTTATGTTTTTTAAAAACATGAACATGACATGCTATTTTATGAATATGGTCCTTATCAAAGATTCCAGGGAGTTGAATACACATAAAAAATGCTATGAAACAATTGTTCAGCCATTTGAAACTAGGGCTCCAGTGAACTTATTCACAAATTTCCTTTTTTAAAAAAAAAGTTTAGATATTTTATCTCAATAATAATCTGAAGTCAGCTATGCAAGGCCAAAATTTTTCAGTCATGCATTCAAGTAAATGCATCTATTCACGTATGCATGTATGGGCTTTACTCGTTCTACATGAAGTCCCTAGTGGAACCCCTGTTTGGTGATGCCTATCCAGCAACTTAGGCAAATAAAATAAATATTATAGACTAAAAAAAAATGGTAAAGTAATTTTATCATGTTCCATCTATTACCTGGTTGGGGAGTTCCTGTATACTGGCAACTGAAAGTCACAGGCTCTTCTTCATTAGCATATGTATCAGTTATTTCCCGTATAAATGTAGGTATGGCTTGTTGAGCTGGAAGAAAAAGAATAAAATAACTGATATAAAACTCTGTAAACTATTAAATAAATATCAGCACAAAAAAAGTTTGAATTCATAAATTTGAATGAGTTTAGAGCTTTAAAAATATATTTCCCATTTAATAAAAAAAATTTTTTGAGGAGATATGAGAGCGTATGAAAGGAAATATTCAGATTTAAAACTGAAAACTTTTCACCAAGAAACAATCAGTGGAGATCAATTTCGAACCAGGTGCTGGTTCTGCCACTTGTGCGCTCTCGAGGCCCAAGTAGGCGAATTAAGCCACATTAGAGCTGCACTAACTAAATACCTATAAGCCACTAAATACAATGTATTTATCTACGGTAAACATATTTTTGAGCCAGTACCGGTATTGTGAACTATTCATGCCCATAATTTAAGTAAGTTGTATGTGTAATTATATATGCAAAAGGGATGGATAAAACTCGGCACTTCTCGCCATTGCTGTATGCCAGAATTTAATAATTGTACACAAATCGAACGGAACAAAGTTTTTTAACACATCTGCACATTTACGGGACCCACATGTTTCCTGCGAAAAGAGCGAGGCTCAGTAAAATTATTAACTTGACGATTTCATAGTTACATTACAGAATAATTGTAAAAACCCTATCAGTTGAGCAATTTGAATCTTCATAATATAAGTGTTAATGAAATTTTTAGCAAAATATTGAAACGTTTGTAAACTATAAATCTTTCATCACAAAATTATGTTATGTCAAGCTTGGGACTTCTGTTTTGATATTAAAAGAAGTTATCATAAAACAATGTTTACATTAAGATTTTTTGTCTTAAAATTAGATTTGGTATTGGTTTTATTTTGTCTTCAACTCATTTTTTTTTTTGTTTTTATAAAAAATATAAAATGGTAAATTAAAAGAAAAAAATCTTAACAAAATATTTATTTTAGAGAAAAAAACTAAATTAAATTACTTAATGAACTATTTAATCATCATTTAATCTTCTTCTTATCCGATTAAATATTTCACATTGATTTCATTGTAAAACCAATTAATTTAAATTAATAACTATAAATCAATGTAGAGGGTATCACTTCAAACAACATAAATATAAATGTATACAAGTATGAAAACATAATGTATGTTTAATGTTAATGAGGATATCATATACTTACCTATATTCTAAAATGACTAGAAAAATTTGAAGCAATGGTTTCTTTCATCACTCATCTATTAATAACAGAAATTCACACATTTGGTTAGTTTAATAAAGAAACACAATTAGCAAAAATTCAAAAGCATGTCAACAAAAAATAATATTAGTTGAACACTTATGTCTTCCTCTTCTTCGAAATAGGTTTTATACATCAATATTTGGTGGCTTTATATTGTTAAGATATGAATAATACATTTAAAAAAAAATCACTGGGGGTTGTAAAAGAGTATGGTAGAGCCAAGATGAAAAGATAGCAAGTTCCTTAATGAAAAGATTGGCCTCAGTTTGTTTTTATATAACAGTCAACAGTGAAAAGAATTGTGAGAAAGAATTGGTCCAGAACCACATTTTTATGATGAAAGCTTATACATTTTAATTGGGTTTAAATTGTTTTTTGCAAGTTTTATTATTATCATGAGCATTTGTAAGAATTATTAAAATTCAGTTTATTCTTTTTAATGGCACTGCTTTTAACTTCTATAGACTTAAAGCTATTTAATAAATTACACAGACACCTGACCTATTTTAATGATTAGGGAAATTGAGGAAAAACTCAATGTTTAAGATGCAGTCAATGTGTATAGTGGTGAATATACAAATGCATGATTTTTAAAACTTACAATCAGGTTACAATTGTAAAATAACAGGCATTATTTCAATATTTAGATTATTAGACAATAGAATTCCTTATTAAGAATTAAAATGTAACTCTCCATTCTGGCTCTGACCTAAAGCACATGAGGTAGGACATAAATGTAGGATTAGTATGTTAGTATCTACCTGATGAGAGGAAAGCGGCTGCTAGGCCAGTTTCCTGGGACATGCACTGGCTCTCAAGGAGCAAGAACTCCTGAAGTTCCTCTGAAGAATCAGCAGTATGAAGTTGCTCATACGCTTCCGGGTCAAGCTCCCGAGGCTCCAAGGGATACCCGAGGTCCCCACTCTTGGCTTCCTCTTTTGTTCGTGGGAATGTCCTACGCCTCATGTCCAACTGTTCCAGCACAGCGGGTACGTTGTGGAGTGAGTGTGAGCGACCTACCGACCGAGAAGATTCACTTGATGCCTCCTCGCTTCGCTCCTCAATTGCAGGTAACAAGTAAAAACTACCCTCGGCTGAAGCAAACACTGACTCGCTTAGGTCAGCTACTGATTCCCAATTCGATGAGCTAGTCAGTCCACCACGGCAAGAATCATGCTCATCAAGCGAGTCGATTGAAATAGTGCAATTACCTCTTAGCTTAGCCTGCATATCTTCCATTTGAGTTACCCATTCGGGTTTTCTATATTCAATTGTTCCCATAATACCTATACAAAATAAGAAATTTAATATTAAAAAAATGTTCACAGTTGGAAAAACCTGAAAAGAAGATTATTATTTATTTGGATGTTTATAATATATATATATAAACAAATGAATATATGTGTTTTAAACTCAAACACAGACAAAACAAATGAGTAAGGTTGTGAAAAGGTGTATTAGAAAAGCTTTGTGTTATGTTTGCTGTGGAGATTTGCAAGGAGAAGAGAAGCGGAAAGTAGAGCAGAAGTAGTGGTCTCTGAAATAAAGAAGACATATAAATTAAATACAAGTAACAATAACAATAAATTTTCCATTTTTGATTCCTTAAACAACACCAAAATTATACCAAATGCCTTTCCCAGTGCATCATAATTGAAGAAGATCTGTCATTTAATATATAAATTGTAGTATGTATAATATAACTATACATTTAACATATGTATATAGAATTGACATTTTCCAATTAACCCATATCACTGGGGTTATATTTTCTATCTTTTGATTGAGACCTCATTAATGATTATTTTAACATTAAAGATTTTTTAGTTTTAATAAGTTGAGTCGAAATGTTATGGTAAATTATTTTAACCATTGATCAAAGGGTAGCAAAACATAACGTTTTCCTTACCCTATAACAGGTTTTGTCAGATAATAAGGAAAGTATAACTAGACAAGAAATGTATTCTCCTATAAAAATAGTTTCAAAGGTATAAATAACTTATAGTTCCCCTGGAATCGCAATGATAACTAACATAAGTAAGAATAAAAAATAAATTAGCGGAGATTTAATACTTTGGTGTAGAAAAAATGAAAACTGAAAGGTGAAATTTTCAAAAATTATTAAACAATAAAAAACAACAACAACAGAACATTTACATTTGATCTTACACATGTTACACATTTTGAAGATTAGAAAGACAATTTATAATTTCTTAATTAATTATAAAATTTCTTTCTCCACCTCATAAATCTTCAAAGTTGGCAACTTAATTTTGATTTTCTGGTATATATAATTCAATGAGATATTGTAGGATCCTTTTTATCTATAATATAATTAATTTCAATTATAAACAAGGTTAAAATCATTTTTCTTGTTGGTATTTTAAATGAGAAGAATAGATTTACAAGATAGAGGAAGGAATAATACAGACAAGTGAAAGTGTTGCTCTTTCCACTAAGTTACCGACACAAAGGAGTTATTTCCAGAAAACGCATAGGTAGTAAGAAGACGAAAAAGTCCCCTTTGAAGATGGGAGAGAATGAAAAGGAAGCATTCATGCCTCAAAGAGAAAATATAGAGAGTAGAACTGTTTATGAAACTGACTCCTGAGAGGAACACATGAGCAGTACACATTTCATGCTATGAGCAGCAAAGTCTAAATTGAGTTTAGCTTACTAAAACCTGTGAGAATGACTATCTATGTCTATGAGCCTGACATGCATTTGTGTTTCAGCGACTCAAAGTACTCACCAAGAAATGTAAGGAAGTTGAAGATGATGAACTCCATGGACAATCTTGCAGCTCAAAAAACAAAGAAAATGCATATAAAATCATTCAGATTGTTTGAAAAGACAGCCAAATTAGTGTTCGATTGACAGCCAAAAATATGAACAATGACAAAGATAACACATGAACAATTTTGAATGAGGATCTTAACTTGGGAAAGATGGTCCGATGGGTTCTATAGCGAAAAGAACAACACAAGGAATGTTGTGTTGACATTCTGTAGCAACTTAACACAAATCCAAACCTGTTTCATAAAGTAATCACCTGAGATTACATAAAGATGAGTCTTCCAGTAAGATCCAAAATCAAAAGACTGAATGGACTGGAAAACTCTGTCATCACCAAGAATGAAAAAAAAAACTCAAAATTCAAAGCAATGGTCATTGTTTTCAAAGAAAAGATGCTTGCTCACAAAAAACTTTATTTTTCATTGATAATCACATAACTACATTAGAACATCCTTTATTTATCACCAAGTCACTTTTATGTAAAAAAAAAAAACTCCAATAGGATCTAATACTAATTTCTTGGAATATTAACCAGCTCCCTTGAGAAACGATAATATAGATCATGATATAGCATTAAGAAGATAGTCATAACACAATATAACTTAAGGCTCAAAAATTTTCTTTAGGTTTAAAGACACTAATTGTTCACTTTTTTTCAATAATTTTCTTTATTTCCAGCTAGTGGTTTCAATAGCCCATGATTGTCGCCCTCAAGCCTTGACAATCTTCATAATCAATCAATGAATAAATAAGTATATTTATTTGAACCAATCAATTAGTATTGTGCACAAATTTTTAAACAAGGATAAAACAAAAAGAATTATAATAATTTGAATAAATAAATAATCATCATAACAAAAAAAAAATTAAAACAGTCAAAATATAAAACATTATAATTTAAAAGATTAAAATATAAATATTTAAATAAATACCTATAACAAAAATTATAAATAAAAGGGTTAAAATTATGTACTTAGGGAATAAAATAGGTCATATGTGAAAAATTTCTCGAAAATTACAAAAAATAAGTGGGGCTAAGCTGAGTATGCTAGCTAGTACACAGGGCCAGGTAATTATCACTTTTAACATCAAAATTTTTATTACTGGTAATTTTGTTGTCCTATATCTCCAGGCTCTCAAGTATCAGTGTCTTGAAATCTTTCCCCATATATGTAAAATTTAAATTTTACATTGGTCCGTAATGCTATGATTTTCAGGGGCCAAAAACTAAAAATATTGGGAAGAATTACTTGATAGGTGGATATACCTTTATATACCTTTTATGGTGTATGTTAACCTTTCTCCTGCTATGTATTTAAGTACAGTCACACACGCTGCACCTCAATATATACACTCCTGAGTAGCCTCAGGCAAGGAATTTAAAATAGTCTATTTCCTCATTATATCATTATAATCATTATAATTTTGTGTGCCTGTCATGTGTTACAGGTATAGTGAAATTTTTATGCATGGGTAGCTGAAAGATCATTTGTGTATTTCTATGTTCATTCTAGCAGGTTTTAAATTCATGTCCATTGTTGCTCCTGTGGATAGTTATATCAATGTATTTTTGACCTTTGTTTCAATCTCTACTATAAATGTTGATGGCAGTTGTTAATATTTTGGTGAAATTTAAATTGTTTTTTATCATCAACTTTTCTATTAAAACTACATATAATGTCATCTACAAATCTGTACCAGTAATTGAGTTTTTCATAATAGGGAAAAAGACTCTAAAATGCTGATGCTTGAGAGGCTGGAGATAAAGTACAACGAAATTGCCAGTAGTAAAAATGTTAATATTAAAACTAATAATTTCCAAGCTTTCTGTATGAGCCCGAATATGACTTACCCCGTCTTTAATTGTTACTATAGATTAGCCAATCCTTCATAGATTGTTGTTCAGGATGGTTGCTGGGGTTGTTGTGGGAGAGAGTGTTGTTTGATTTTCTATACCATTGGTGAATTTTAAAAGAAATTTTACACACATGACTAACATTGTATTTCCTGTGTACATCTTTTATAATTACTTTTAATTATAATTTGTTTATAGATGCATATTTTAAACTTTTCAATTCTAATATTAAATATTTTGACTGTTTTAATGATTGTTTGTTGTTGACTGTTGGGATTGTAGTCATAGCTTGAAGGTGAAGGTGAGGGAGACATGGGCTACCTAAAGCATTAGCAGTAAATAAAGAGAATTATTGAAGAGAGAAAACAATTAGTGTCATTTAATCCTGAATTGTATATCTTCCAATCAATAAAAAGCTTTCCTTTTCTTTAGCATTGCTATGTACATATGGTGCACATGACTGTAAGGCTGCTAATGGATGTTATGATGCTTGGACAAGTCCCTTATTCCATTATTGAAGATCCTTACAGAACTCTTAGCAGAAGCCTATCTAAGTTTTCTATCCTCTCAATATCCCACCTCCCATTAGTCAAGGAGACAAGCACCTAGAAGTGCAAAGTGACCACTTCACTACCATAGTATAATCATTTAAACTTAAAGTAATTTATACCTTTGAAACTGGATAAATCAGCTTAATTTAAGCGTCACAAAAACTTCTTAGGAACCTTAATTTTCATTTTATTAACAAAATCAATCATTACATATTTTTAAAAATGCCCAAAAAAGCCCTATTTCTCTTAATTGCTTCATATTTGAAAAACTATAAATACAGAGAGAGTAAGAATTTTTACCTGGTAAATTGATAAATGCAGTTGTGGTAGCTACCCCAAGCTCATTCTGTGCTTCGCATACTATTTCCCCAATATCATCAGGGTACACTTGTGTAATGGTTAACTCACTTACTCCTTCGTCCGTTGTGTCTATCAGGAACTCTTCTGAAGGGTAAAGCTCTTTTCCTTCTTTGTACCAGTGGATTGTTGGCTGAGGTGTTCCTTCAGCTTTTACTTTAAGCCTGCAATAATTAATTTAATTTACCTTTTAATTTTAAGCATTGATTATAAGGAATTAAAAGCATTGATATAATTTTTTTTTATTAACCCTTTTTAAGAACCTTAACAGATAATCACAGATTTTCTTTGAGAATTATTACCGTCTTGTTATTAATAAAATTATCAATAGAACCATTACAAGGAATAATCTCACAGCTGTCTCTGTTGTGAAAGCCTGTCTACAGTTAGTACAAAGGCAATCAAAGTTTAATTACTGGCTCTCCAAGGATTTTGTCTTGTCAGTGCTTACACATCCACACAAAACATAAACAAAGGTTGTGAACCACAAGCTACCTTGGCTCCTTCTACCAGCTTTTACTAGCTTCTTAAGAATTAAAATTCCATTGCTCGGTAAATTGCTCCATTGTGATACAAATATAATAAATTCTGACAGCTGAAAGTTGCAGTAATTACCTATAACACAGAATCAATATTTGGATGTTGGTAATGATTATGTAAAACTATTACCTTACAATTTCACCTTCATTCGTTTCAACTAATTTTGGTAAAAGAAAGGTGAACATTGGTGCTCTACCAGTAGTATCTTCTGACACTTCCGTTATCAATTCCTAAACCAAAAAAATTATCTTACTTAACCAGTAAATAGGACAAATAAATAAATAGTATCTTTCAGAATATATTTCTAGAATTCTTTAATACATTTAGTTCTTTTTGCACAGGGAATTAGCTTTTAACCTTCCATCAGGTAAAATGTACTTTTGGTAATTGCTAGGCGTAATACCCTTAGGAAGGAATAGAAAGCTATATAAAAATGTTTTTCAATAACTTTTGCCTCCATAGATTTAACTGTAGTTTAATTCCTCAGAGAAAAATGTATAGTTAGACAAAAACAATTGAAACAGAAATAGGTCTTCAGTGAAATAAAAAACAAACAAGTGAAATATTATTCATTCAAATCAAAAGTACTTTTTATAGAGTGGGAAAGAAGACAAAATATAATCCAAGTTTTCTTGATTTAAAAGGCATAATAAAAAAAATATGTTTTTAATAAAAAAAAAAACGATTTTTAATAAGTTTGTTTAGTAATCACAAACATATTTTATAACATTAATAAGTAACGTGTATTATAATTATTTAATTCAACAAACAAATAAAATTACTATAAAAAGCCTATTTTCAATAATAATTTTTCCCTGATCATTGACTACAATGGACAAATTATAAGTCAAAAATAACTAATTTATGCCTTAGATATTCATAATTTATTAACAATATTTAATTCTAGGATTAAATATAAAAAAACAAAAATTCTTTACCTAAGTTCTATGCATTTATCAGGAAAGGTTTATTAATGGTAATAATGTAACAATATCAAAACTTTACTGAAAAAAATATGTGCTGATCAACAAATATATAAAATAATTATTACTTACTTCTTTATCAAGAAGATCTTCTTCCGACTCACTCCGTGTTGTCAATAATGTAGACGTGGCAACGGTGACAGATGCCATCTCCGAATCAGGAACATATTCATAAGCTAAATCAAATAAAAAGAAAACACCATAAATGTTACCTCTTGACCTTGAAAACGAATACATAACAATAACATATAACAATATAAAATATCATAATATAGACACTGTGAATATTCATTTATTTTTTGAATTTGAAATTATTCAAAGGAAATTATAAATTGGATACACTTTTCTATGCCTTCACAAATGTATTTTCTTTTTTAAAAAAATGTTTAAATTTCATTATTTTATTTGTGTTTCAGATTTATTTGATACATTTATAAATTAATTAAATTAGTAATGCACATAAATTATCTTTTAAACTTAGAGTAACAACATTTTGAGGAATTGCATAAGGTAGCATGCAGAAAAAATTCAAATGTTTTTGTGTGATAGATAAATGATTACTGTACATTCATTTAAGTCAAATATTGTAAAATTGATAATAATAAATAATGATTTCTTATAGGTGAATGATTAAAATATATACTTTTTTCCTCACTTAGTTAAAGCACAGAAATTGAACAGATTGGCATTCCAGTCCATCTTTTTTGTAAAAATCATTTATTCATGGCTTCTTCAGTTATGTGATTTCTGGCTTTCTATATTAGTTTTCTACTTTTATTACTTTAATCTCAAGAATAAAAGCAAATTCAGTTGTATTTTTATGCCAAAAATGATCGGCGTTTTTTAACACAAAATGGTTAAGTTTTTACACGACACTTTCCCCCCCCCCCTAATAAAATCAAATATTTTTATGTTGTTATTAACTGGCTGCATGTTTTACTTATTTCAACTGATCATAAATAAATTGGCAACTCTTTACTTATAATTCCGTGAAGGAACTCTACTGAAGTTCTGTAAATTACTCTATAACGGTTTAATCTGTAACTATGAAATCCACTAATATTTGCTGATCTATGTACATGTAACACTAAGTATGTTTGTGTGTATATATGTTCCTTAGAGGAATTCTCACCTCTCAAACAATGTCAACCAAACTTTGCACAGATGTCAAGTGGATACTAAGATAAGGTTTAAAGTTTGTTCTGAGAGAAAAAAAACTTTTCAGTGGTTTATTGTCTACGAAGTACATACCTAGAAATTTTATATGGCTGTAGAAGAAACACTGTTGTAGGAGTAATTTATACCAAATTCACGATCTATGGTTTAGAAATAGTGAGCAAAAAATGTCTGATTCCTTTCAACATTCAAGGCGCTTGTAACTTGATGATTTTATCAAATGTAGAGATAGAATTGATGCTGTTGAAAATGTAATAAATTCTTGATAAGCGGTTGTCTAAAATTACTGTAAGTAATGAAATTGTTTGTGGTCTGTATAAACAATGTTAGATTTAAGCAATGGTTCAAAATCCTTCTTATCTTACCCCCAAATTCTAATAGAATTTGGTTTATAGTTTACAATAATTTGTTGCTATGAAATTTTACTAGTTAACATTATGATTGATGACTTTCACTTATTAATTAAATCTAACAGAAATAGATTGATATCTTGCTTCAAGAAATTAACTGTGGGACTGTTTTGATATTAATCCAAGAGGTTAGTATTGGTACGAAGCATGGACAGAATGTACAAAATATGCTTACCATCAACAACTAGAGTTACAGCAGCGATAGCCTGACCGGCTGTGTTGGAAACGGTGACTGTGTAAACACCACTGTCCTCAGGGAATACCTCTGAGATTGCTAACTGGCAGAGCCCCTCTGCATCTTGGCTCACGGTCCTTCCTTTCCCTTCAACCACCGGCACGTTATTGTGGCTCCAGCACACTTGGGGAGTTGGTTTGCCCACCACCTGTTAAATATCTTAGTTTAATTTTTATGCAATTTATATTTCAAAATATGAATCATAAAAATTTTAGATTAATTATAATGCACTATATATATATACATATATATATGAATATATATATATATTCATACTAATAGAGGCGATTAGAATTAAATATCATATTGTGAATTATTAGTATCAAAACTTCATAATATGGAGGTTTACAGCTCTCTCTAGGCCAACAATGAAGTTTATTTCACTTCTGGAAATAAATACTATGCCTTTTATGAGAACAGATAAGAGCAATAATCATAAATGCCGAGCCAGAAGAAAGAGGATGTACTTTTAAACCAGTTCAGGGCAATCATCTTTTGTCTTCATGTGAGTTTTATGATAGTGGCTGCAAAAATAATCTAACCGATCTAAAATGTGTTATGTTGATGTATGTATATATATCATTCAGATGTATATATTCTTGGTTGTTAAAACGTTTTGCGTAATTATTTATAAAAAGTAAAAAAACATTCATAAGAATTGAAACTAATAATAATTTAATTATTAGTTTCAAGTAATATTATCTCAGGGTTCAATATGGTTCCAGTTCATTAGCTACTATTTAAAATGTTTCTTATTGAAATAAATGGTCTGAGAGTTAAAAATAGTAGCTAGCAAAAATGTAACAATAATAACATGGATATTCTTCATGTGTATTCTTTTACTATTGATTATCTATCATACCTATCCTCGTATATGAAAAATTAATATTAATGTATAGTAAATATATATTGTTGTGATATTTTGATGTGGCGAGTTTTGATGCTGCCTTTGATATAAACTCGAAATTAGCGAGTGAAGAAGAATGTAAAAACGAACCGTGTTTCTTGGCTAAAAATAGATGATCGTTTTTGTTGCTGTTATTCCTAATATTAATAGTTATCAAATAAATAATATCAAAATTTAAATATAAATATTTTAATAATGGATTTGTTAACTTTAAAATAAGTAAAGTTAATTATATCTATAGCACATGGCATTGAACCAAAAGAAATCTAAAAAGATCAAGAAGGCAGCGGAAAGGTACGAGGGAGAGAATACCGATAAGCTCGTGCATTCAATTTAACCCCCCAACTAGAGAGGAAGCACCAGGAGTTACGATCGTCCCAGGAGACACGAGGGACGCTAGCCCAGGTACGTTTACTGCCTCGTGGTACAAAGGAGAGGAGACCAGAAGACAAAGAAGTATTCACCAAAGCACGCCCAAGGAAGCACGTATAGAAAACAAATAGGTAAAACTGGCCAGTAAATATTATAGCAAGGTACATTGTAACTTTATATTTTTTAACATTGTGAATATATAACAAACATGTAACTCATGAATCAATTTGTTAATAAACAACTTTCCTTTTGCCAGAATTCTTTCTTATATTAACAGAACCTCAGATTAAATTTAAATATAAAATATATAAAAGATAAAAACGTAATAATATATATATATCAATTACATTTTCATATATCTGCCACAACACATCTTTGGTGGATGAAAAAGGGATTTATTTAAAATATTATGAATTTGGGAAGAATGCTTTGTATAGTAACGATCAAAGGATCGGTTTAATGGAAATAACATGAGGAGGCATCTCTTTTAACAATAATTCTTGTTTCTTTTGAACTTTTCACTTAATTCCTCAGATGGTTGCTAATAATACTAATCTAATTCCCATGACACTAAGCTAAGTTGTTATATGAAACATCCCTAGAATATTGCATATTTTGATAATAAGATCAAGTTTTTAATTTAATGGTAATCAGGGTTAATGAATTAAGTAACAATTTATTTTTAAAAAAATAGAATTTAGTTCATAATTTCTTCAAACAAATTTGAGATGATAAGCAATAACAAATAGTGAGGCCACTGATTAACAAGCAATAATAAGTTACATGTAATAAAGTAGCCAACCTTAGCAGTGAAAAGAACTGGCTCCCCATCCATCACTTTGGTGCATGCTGGCTTCTCAATGAAAGAGGGAGAGAGAACTGAAGTTGTTTCAAACTCGGGCAGAATGGATACAGTAGCTGTTGAAGTCACCGATCCCACAACATTTTCAGCCCTGCATGTGATGTTTCCACAGATCTCAGGTTTGGCTTTTTGGATCAATAGAACCGATTTGTTTGCTTCTGATATTACACGAAGCTCTGAACTGGTCTGAAAAAAAATTTTAAACATCCTTAAAATTATTTAAAACCTATGGATTGATGAAAATAAAATTGTTTGCTATCATGTTACTGATTATTACTGCTGCTGTTGCTTTAATATCAGCAAAAATTATATCCTATGAATGGTACGTCAACAAAGCACAATATTCAATTTTAAAACATGATCTACTCAGTTAAAATTAAATCTACAAAGATAATATTTTTGTGCAGGTTTTCTTTGGTATATAAATTGAAGTATTTTTTATTATTAATAATTATTACTTAAAAAAAAATATACTGGAAGGGTCTGGGCTGGAACCTGAAACCTCACTCAAACCCAGACAGCTCTATATCTATATATATGTTCTCTATATCTGTCAACTGAGCAATCATGTTTCTGTCAGCTGTGGCTGCAGTGAGAATTTTCCATGTTCAGTTCCAATAAATGGAATGTGTTAGAGAAAATGCTTTTGAATGTGAATGTTAATAAAACAAAATCAATAAAACTTAGGAAATCAACCAAAAGGGAGTAATTAATAAGATCATCAAAACCCTTAATTGTGTGTCTGCAACTTTTTTTTAATGATCTTCAATTAAATTAAATATTTTATGATAATAACTCGTTCCTTTGAAATGTTTAGTAAAAGCAGTTAGCCAAGGTTAGTACAGTAGGTATAGTAAGTTGGTAGCGTGGTGGCTGGAGGGGGACAGTGATGGGAGCTGGTGTGGGGAGGCTGAAGCTTTCTGGAACGGGAAAGTTTGACAATGTTTTGAAACACCTACAGGACAAATAATTGTTAACTACTGATTTAACTATTGGAAACTGGTTGAAATTAATAGTTTTTTTTTCTGAGCATTATCTAATAAAAAGGCACAGATTCTGACAGGGGAATGAACACAAGCGCTGACAATGTAGGCAAGAGCAGTGGTTTGTGTTAGGTATGAGCATCTAAATGTTTTACAAGGTATGTTGCCACGAAATTATTATAAATACTAGATTTTAAGTAATGCATTTTCTTAATTTCTAAGCATGAGAGATAGCATTGCTCAGCCAGAATGCTAACTGTGGAGTTATGCATAGGAGAAACAAATGGGCCATCAGAATATGGATTAAGAAAACAAAATCAGCTTCATTCTGAATATATGAAACTATACGGGAAGGGCTCTCTTTCATTTTGACCCGCCCATGAGACAAGGTGAGCCTTGTTCATTGCAGGAGACATGAGGCAAGCATATGGCAACCACGCTCTGCTACCAAGGAAAAAGAAGAATTCACCGAAGGACGTAAGAATAGTAAATCTGGCCAGTCGCGAGTAATATTAAGGTAAATTTTAAGTTTAGTTTTAACATTGTAATTTAGTCACAGACATGCTTATATGTACACAGGTGGTCTGAAAAGTTTCCGACCTCAACATGAAGAGGATAATAAAATAAATAAAAGCTAAAATAAAAGCTTTATTAGGTTGGAAACTTTTCAGATCACCCTCGTATATAAATTCATGAATCGATTTGTAATTAAACAATTTTCCTTTTGCCAGAATTCTTTTTTTATATTAACAGAACCTAAAAAAACTCAGATTAAAATTAATTTTTTTTTTTTTTTTTTCCTTAGCTCTCAAACTTATAAAAATAGGATGTGGGAAAAATAAAGAAAAATTATTTTGGGCTAATGAGTGCCTTTCACTAAGGGGAGTCCCCCATTTGAAGGATGTATAGGGTGTGGAATGCCTAAAAAGGCGGATGGAATCAGGAAGGTAGTGAGAGTCTACCAAGGCTATTAAATTAAAAAGAAAACAATAAAGATAAATAACAAAATATTATATATACATTTAAAAAAAAGTTCTCATTAATCTGATTTTATGCTTTCTCATGATTTTGTACACCAAACCCTAAATCATATTATACTTATTCTCAAACCTTATGTCGAGATCTTTAATTTGATACCCTAGGAAAAAAATTATTTTTTCATTCCGCAGTAATCAACTGACATTTGTTATTTTTCATAGTTACAAAGTTACATTTATTTGTAGCATCATCAGGGCTTCAAATGGAACTACCATCAGACATCAGGAGACAAGTTCAAGTTGGGAACACAATTTAAATGAATTTGTGTGTAATTAATTGCCTAATAATAATAAAATATAAAATACTGTAATTAATTACATAATAATAAAATTACATATTATTAACCAGGGTAAAGAGATATTAAATTTGCTACTCCACTCAATTTGACAGTGAAATATTTATTATTTTTATTACCAAGTAACTAATTAACTATAGAACATTTCTCAATATAGCGTGGTTTTATTTTTGGTAGCTACAAATTGAAAATAAATTGTACCACCAACTGTGAAATACAGAATAGGTTAAAATTGCGAACACAATTTTAGTGACTTTGTGTGAATACAGTTCAAATATAAAAAACAATTTAATATTAATTATTTGGTTAACAGCATCTTTAATTTGATATCCTTTAGAATATAACAAAAAAAAGCAACTAATGTATTAGCAAGCAACTAATTAATGTTTTATGAAGTTTAAAATATACTTTGTGTCATTGGGTATCAAAATAAAATCTCGAAAAAGGAAATTTTACGTTTATAGGGCACTCACAATTGAGTGGATTCCCAAACATCAAGACAGACACACAGGTAAAAACATAAGTTTCTCAAAACAAAATCAACAAAACCCTAAAAATGTAGTGTAAAAACAAGATAATCACTCCATCAAATTATAAAACTATTCCAACATTCTTAAAAATTTGTCAGCTAATAATTATCTTTGACAGGCACGTCAATATGCAAGTTAATAGCTTACTTAAGACATATTTTTACATTTAACTATAAAAAAAAATCTTACAGATGAAATATATAAATTATTATACTATAGTTTATAAATAATGAAATAGATATCTTACAATAACAGGAGTGTCATGGAGAAACCACTGGAATGAAGCAGTGGGATAAGCCACAACAACTGCCTCCATGATTATGACTTCACCTTCACAGACGATTTCCGGTTTCAGCGGTTTAATGAATCTTGGAGCTCTGACCTTCTCCATTTCTTCAATTTCTTCTATTTCTGTAAGAAAATCAACCATTAATTTTTTTTTAATAATGTTTAATAGAAATCAATAAATAATAGGCAGGATGCAACAAATTATTTATACAGTCCAAACATAAAAAAATTGGATTACATTAAAAAAGAATAATTTAAAAGAAAATCTGAGCTGCTGATAAAAGATAACTACTAAACAGTTTATAAACATAAACTATAAGATAGCAATAATGGAGTGCAGTGAATTCCCCATATCCAGATAAGATAAACAAATACCTATTATCTGCACTGTGCCAGAAGTTCTTGCTTCACCTGCTTTATTTGTCACACGTACTTCATATTTGCCAGTTTGTTTCTTAGTTGTTTTCTTTATTATCAGTTTGGTTCTGTACTCTTCAATTATAATCTCTTCAGAAACGATTTCTTTTCCATTTCTATACCATCTTTGAAAAAAAGAAAAATAGAACATTCATTAATAAGAGCAGTATAAAGTAAAATGTTATGAAAGATAAACAATAGCAATTTTTCTTCTGCTTTTGTGAATACACACTGCAATGACTATTTAATACAGGCAAAATTACTTCCTATAAATTGTTTGAATAAGGTAATGACCTGGCTTGAATCAAATAAAAAAACATCGAAAAAAAATCTTAAAAGTAACATCCTAGAACAATAAAAATGTTTTTAATTGATTATATTTGTCACCAAAAACATATTGAGAGCAGTTAATGGGCATACCCAAATGATCAAATTGTTTATTTTAGAGAATAGTAATTGAAAAGTCATCGCATAATTAATTATAAGGGAGGACAATAAATATAATACATTTTCCTGAAGCAGATTAGCTGCACAAAACTGTAACTTAATAATAAATCTAAATAACTAATTTAACAATAATCATAGGTTTATACAGCAAAAGTCCAGGCAAATTTGTGATAACAAATAAGATTTGATCTGTGAAACAATTTAAATTAAGTATTTTTGAATTAAATAGTGCTAATTGTATTGATAGTTTAGTGTGAATTTGATAATTGCACAGTGATTATTTAAATTTAATTAGTTAGAGGTAGAGTCATTATCCTTTAATTTGGAATATTCATGTAAAAACCATTATCTGTTTCAAGTTCTTCAGAGTAGAAGCAAACTCTACAATAAAGATAGAATTTGCTCTATATGTTTTTTTGAACCTTCTGCTTGTAACCAATGATCTTGCAAAACCAAAATAGCTAATGTATTAATTTAAATCATAAACAATTTACGCCTCAAATTAAACCACAACTTTAATGGTACTACCATGAGAGGATAGGTCACCCAGGAAAATTTTGAATGAAAACTGGAAAGCTCTTGTACAAGATTAGGTTATGCCAGAAGAAAACAGTGCTTTAAAAAGAATAGCAGTTTTTAACCAACCAACAGTACAGTACAGCACTGTTTTTTATCTCTTTAAAAATAATTTTAGGGATGAAACATTAGACAAAAATATATAAAATAAAAATAATTATTAAACCATCAATAATAAATTTAAAAGAAAATTCATTCACTTGGCAATAGGTTGAGGAAAACCAGTAAACGCAACTTCCAAGACAGTAGCAGAATCCTTCGGTATTACTAAAGCTTCAAGAGGCTTGGTAATTCTTGGAGCTTCCATTGGTTGTGGTTGTTCTTCTGGCACCTCACCTAAAAATACAAGTAGAACATGTAGTAATTATTTTTATGATAAGAAGATTATAGGTTCAAATTCCTAGTGATTTTTTCTTTTATGCACAGCTCTATAAATAAAAGTGGGTTGCTGGAAAATATATACTTATTAAAAGAAGGAAGTAGTAGAGTATAAAAGTAATAGAGCTCTATTACCATATACCATGGCAGGTTCATTCAGTTGGCAAGAATCTATTTTTATCCAAAGATATATGAATGATTCAAATGGAGAATTTTTAATAAGTTCACATGCATATTTTGCAGCTATTAAATATGTATGGTCTATCCAAGGTTGAGATTTTCTAAAATAAAAAAATTGAAAGAAAGGTTATAATGAAGATACTTACTTAATACTAAATTAGCCCTGGATTCTGCTTTTCCAAAGCGATTCATAGCTCTCACAGAATATATTTTTTCATCAAACTCTTCAGCTTCAACAATTGTAAGGATACTTTTTCCAGATTCTTCTGTTATAATGGTGTGTCTTGAATCGGGAACAATCTCAGTTCCAGCCCGACACCAGATGACATTTGGCATTGGGATACCAGTAATTTCGCACTCAAGGGTGACAACCGAACCTCGTTTAGCAACTTTAGGTTTAAGTGGTTTGGTAAACCTTGGAGCTTCACCTGTATCTTCTTTCTCTGTTTATACAAATTTAAAAAATACATTAATGAAATATAAACTTTAAATTAGTACGGTATATTTTTCAAACATTTAAAACTGATAACACATTGAATAAAAAACATTAAAATTTATATTTTTAGATACAATTTCAACATGAAAGTACTTATTTTAGTGCAAGGAGCATCTCTTTTCTTGTGAGTGTGGAGCATTTTAATGCGAACTAAAGGCAAAGTCCCCAACTGGATGTTTGAGAAGTCCTGGGTCCGATTTACGACCCTCAAGCCATTATATTTTTTCATTGGCTAATAATTATTAATAAAAGTGAGATCCGTACCACAATGAAATTTGACTATCAGCATCTATTTGGAATTTTTTTTCTTTTGATTTTTACTCTTGCCTCCTCAGATTGTTTTCTTAGATTGTGTTACAAAAGTAACACTATTGTAAGAACACAAAGTACTAATCACTGCTTTTAATAATACTATTTGTGTTGATTGCATTTTGATAAAAGAAAAACAGTGTGGGTCAGCAGAGAGCATTTTCTTCAAAGTAGAATAACTTGGTTATTTTTAACTATAAAAGATTTAATCACACAAAAATAATAGTATTAAAATAGAGTTTGGAAACATACAAAAATTTAATCATGAACATGAAAGATACTTGGTGACAATGCTTGTAATAATATTTGTATTGATCGCAATGGACACTATTTATCAAAAAGCTCTTTAACAAGGGGAGGCTACTCGAATCATGGGGTAACTGATTTCAGTGAAACTTTTTTTTTGTGATACTAGGTCAACAAATTTTTGACACTTGTATCACTAACCAGACACCTTAGCCTCGCCTCACCTTGTGAGTAAGAATGAACTATATTATTTTCTAAATACCAGAAATAAACTGATTCATTCAAATTTATTAATAATTGAAAACTAAATCATCATTTATTCATAAAGCATTAATGTTATTAAAAAACACAAAATTATTAAATAGATAGATAGACAAATTTGTATATTTGGAACAATTCTACAAGTAGTGATTGGTTCTTTTGAAAATCTTTAGGTTTGGCTTATAATGAACATATCACTGAAACAGTATTTATAAATGCAAATAAGAAAATAATTACTTCTCCAATAAAATAAAATTTTATGAGCAGTTACTGAAAACTTGAATAAATTCATATTATAGATGATAAATAATTTATATTTATCTATCCATCATTGCAGCAAATGAAAATGTATTAGGTGCACACCAATACTACACAAGACACACTTGTACCTATAATGACAAGATTGGCAGTACAAGTTGCAACACCAGCAGGATTTGCTGCGCGGCAAGAATATGTACCCACGTCTCTCTTCGTTACCTTCTCTATCTTTAGGGTAGTGACATTTTCATACACAGTAATGATGAAATGTTCAGTAGCATGCATTTCAGAGCCATTATGGGACCAGGTAATTGCAGGTGGAGGGGAGCCTTCAAATTTACATGTAAACATGACAGGTTGTTCATCTTGACTGATAATAGGTTGTACTCTTTCAACAAACCGAGGAGGTAAAGGAGAAACTGGTTGAGCAAGAGTAAAAGAAACTTTCTTTACATCTAAAGCATCATCTGCAATATGTTCTGTAGAAGCCTGTTTAAGTGGAATAATAGGGCGCTTCTTTTTATCTTTAGCCTTAACACTTTCTATGGGAATCCCCTCCTTCTCTATTTCAGGAGAAGGTGGTTCTGGCTTTCCTAGATCAAGAGACTTATCCTTTTTTTCTGGTGAAGGTTTATCCTTCCGCCAAGGTTTTAATTGAATCGTCTCAGGTGTTTTATCTGGTGGTAGACCTTGTTTCTTTCTTAACTTGATCCCTTCATCTTCTTCTTGAGGTTTATCTTTCCCCTTACCCATGATTAATTTTCTTTCTTCTTCAGGCTGGTCTGGTTTAGCTATTTGTGGTTTAGGCCTTCCTTTGGTTTCAGGTACTGCTTGAGGTTCAGCAACTTCTTCTGGCTGCATCAGCAGTTGGGGCACTTCCTCCGGCCCTTCACCAATGGGTAGGTCCTTAACTGGTTTTAATTTGAAGGGTATGTCTTCTAATGGACCCACAGGTAAAGGTTTTTCAGCTAAGGGTTTTTTGAGAATTTTTTCATCCTTTGGTTTCTCTTCTTGTTTTTTAGCAGGGATTCTTTTTAACTTTACTGTCTCCCTGTCGTCAATCTCTTTAGGAACTTTGCCTTTACCCATGACTAATTTGGTTGGTTCTTCGTCAGGTTTTTCTGGTAGTAGTGGCTTGTCTGGTTTCTTCATTGTATCAGCCGGTATTTCTGGTTTTGGTTCTTTTGGTGAATCTTCAAATGGTTCATATTTCTCCAGCAAAGGTTCCGGTTTGCTGGGAAGTTTAATTCTCCTTTTCTTTACCTTTTTAACCTTTTGTGCTTCTTCATAATTTCTAGAGAGGATGCCGTTATCTATATATATTGGTTCTAGCTCAGAGATAACTATGTAATATATAGTTGGAGGATAAGGATAGTGTTTAATCCTACTTTTAAGATGGACCTTAGGTAGTTCAGGCTTAGATGTCTCTTTTTTTGGTTTTGTTGTAACTTTCTTTAGTTTAATTGTTGCAAATTGAGGAAGATCAGATACTTTCACTACATTTAATTTAGTTGGTTGGATAGTTATGGCCTCTACTTTTATTGGTACTAACTTTCCAAGTTTTGGTTTGATGGGTTGTTCCTTCTCTTCGTCAACGGGAATATCATGTAGTTTGGCAGATTTTGTTTTAGGCTTCCTTATTCGTTCTTTATCTGATTTTTCTGGAAGAGGCTCCCCAGGCACTTCATCACTAGTTTCCGGAACAAGAACATTTTCAGTTTTCTTTTTCCTTCTCCAAACAGGTACAGTAGTGTCTTCTTCAGGTTGTTTTTCTTTTTCAATAGGGAGTTCAGGTGTCAACTCACTTAATTGCTCTGGCTCTATTTCTTTTCCAGGTTTAGGTCCTTGGATAACTTCTACCTGATCTTCAACCTTCTTTTTTGGTTTTTTAACTTTATCTTTACTCTTAGGAATCTTCATATGAACATCTTCAGACTCCTCATCTCTAAGTAGAGGTTCTGGCTTTCCTAGATCAAGAGACTTATCTTTTTCTTCTGGTGAAGGTTTATCCTTCCGCCAAGGTTTTAATTGAATCGTCTCAGGGGTTTTTTCTGGTGGTACACCTTGTTTCTTTCTCAACTTGATCCCTTCATCTTCTTCTTGAGGTTTATCTTTCCCCTTACCCATGATTAATTTTCTTTCTTCTTCAGGCTGGTCTGGTTTAGCTATTTTTGGTTTAGGCCTTCCTTTGGTTTCAGGTACTGCTTGAGGTTCAGCAACTTCTCCTGGCTGCATCGAAAGTTGGGGCACTTCCTCCGGTCGTTCACCAATGGGTAGGTCCTTTGCTGGTTTTAATTTGAAGGGTATGTCATCCAATGGACCCGCCGGTAAATGTTTTTCTGGTAAGGGTTTTTTGAGAATGTTTTCATCCTTTGGTTTCTCTTCTTGTTTTTTATCAGGGATTCTTTTTAACTTTACTGTCTCCCTGTCGTCAATCTCTTTAGGAACTTTGCCTTTACCCATTACTAATTTGGTTGGTTCTTCATCAGGTTTTTCTGGTAGTAGTGGCTTGTCTGGTTTCTTCATTGTATCAGCCGGTATTTCTGGTTTTGGTTCTTTTGGTGAATCTTCAAATGGTTCATATTTCTCCAACACAGGTTCCGGTTTGCTGGGAAGTTTAATTCTCCTTTTCTTTACTTTTTTAACCTTTTGTGCTTCTTCATAATTTCTAGAGAGGATGCCGTTATCTACATATATTGGTTCTAGCTCAGAGATAACTATGTAATATATAGTGGGAGGATAAGGATAGTGTTTAATCCTACTTTTTAGATGGACCTTAGGCAGTTCAGGCTTCGATGTCTCCTTTTTTGGTTTTGTTGTAACTTTCTTTAGTTTAATTGTTGCAAATTGAGGAAGATCAGATACTTTCACTACATTTAATTTAGTTGGTTGGATAGTTATGGCCTCTACTTTCATTGGTACTAACTTTCCAAGTTTTGGTTTGATGGGTTGTTCCTTCTCTTTGTCAACTGGAACATCATGTAGTTTGGCAGATTTTGTTTTAGGCTTCCTTATTCGTTCTTTATCAGCTTTTTCTGGAAGAGGCTCCTCAGGCACTTCATCACTAACTACCGGAACCAGAACATTTTCAGTTTTCTTTTTCCTTCTCCAAACAGGTACAGTAGTGTCTTCTTCAGGTAGTTTTTCTTCGCCACTAGTTTCAGGAACTAGAACATTTTCAGTTTTCTTTTTCCTTCTCCAAACAGGTACAGTAGTGTCTTCTTCAGGTTGTTTTTCTTTTTCAATAGGGAGTTCAGGTGTCAACTCACTTAATTGCTCCGGCTCTATTTCTTTTCCAGGTTTAGGTCCTTGGATAACTTCTACCTGATCTTCAACCTTCTTTTTTGGTTTTTTAACTTTATCTTTACTCTTAGGAATCTTCATATGAACATCTTCAGACTCATCATCTCTAGGTAGAGGTTCTGGCTTTCCTAGATCAAGAGACTTATCTTTTTCTTCTGGTGAAGGTTTATCCTTCCGCCAAGGTTTTAATTGAATCGTCTCAGGGGTTTTTTCTGGTGGTAGACCTTGTTTCTTTCTTAACTTGATCTCTTCATCTTCTTCTTGAGGTTTATCTTTCCCCCTACCCATGATTAATTTTCTTTCTTCTTCAGGCTGGTCTGGTTTAGCTATTTTTGGTTTAGGCCTTCCTTTGGTTTCAGGTACTGCTTGAGGTTCAGCAACTTCTCCTGGCTGCATCGAAAGTTGGGGCACTTCCTCCGGTCCTTCACCAATGGGTAAGTCCTTTACTGGTTTTAATTTGAAGGGTATGTCATCTAATGGACCCGCCGGTAAATGTTTTTCTGGTAAGGGTTTTTTGAGAATGTTTTCATCCTTTGGTTTCTCTTCTTGTTTTTTATCAGGGATTCTTTTTAACTTTACTGTCTCCCTGTCGTCAATCTCTTTAGGAACTTTGCCTTTACCCATGACTAATTTGGTTGGTTCTTCATCAGGTTTTTCTGGTAGTAGTGGCTTGTCTGGTTTCTTCATTGTATCAGCAGAAATTTCTGGCTTTGGTTCTTTTGGTGAATCTTCAAATGGTTCATATTTCTCCAACACAGGTTCCGGTTTGCTGGGAAGTTTAATTCTCCTTTTCTTTACTTTTTTAACCTTTTGTGCTTCTTCATAATTTCTAGAGAGAATGCCGTTATCTACATATACTGGTTCTAGTTCAGAGATAACTATGTAATATATAGTGGGAGGATAAGGATAGTGTTTAATCCTACTTTTAAGATGGACCTTAGGTAGTTCCGGCTTAGATGTCTCTTTTTTTGGTTTTGTTGTAACTTTCTTTAGTTTAATTGTTGCAAATTGAGGAAGATCAGATACTTTCACTACATTTAATTTAGTTGGTTGGATAGTTATGGCCTCTACTTTCATTGGTACTAACTTTCCAAGTTTTGGTTTGATGGGTTGTTCCTTCTCTTCATCAACAGGAATATCATGTAGTTTGGCAGATTTTGTTTTAGGCTTCCTTATTCGTTCTTTATCTGCTTTTTCTGGAAGAGGCTCCCCAGGCACTTCATCACTAGTTTCCGGAACAAGAACATTTTCAGTTTTCTTTTTCCTTCTCCAAACAGGTACACTAGTGTCTTCTTCAGGTTGTTTTTCTTCGCCACTAGTTTCAGGAACTAGAACATTTTCAGTTTTCTTTTTCCTTCTCCAAACAGGTACAGTAGTGTCTTCTTCAGGTTGTTTTTCTTTTTCAATAGGGAGTTCAGGTGTCAACTCACTTAATTGCTCTGGCTCTATTTCTTTTCCAGGTTTAGGTCCTTGGATAACTTCTACCTGATCTTCAACCTTCTTTTTTGGTTTTTTAACTTTATCTTTACTCTTAGGAATCTTAATATGAACATCTTCAGACTCATCATCTCTAAGTAGAGGTTCTGGCTTTCCTAGATCAAGAGACTTATCTTTTTCTTCTGGTGAAGGTTTATCCTTCCGCCAAGGTTTTAATTGAATCGTCTCAGGGGTTTTTTCTGGTGGTACACCTTGTTTCTTTCTCAACTTGATCCCTTCATCTTCTTCTTGAGGTTTATCTTTCCCCTTACCCATGATTAATTTTCTTTCTTCTTCAGGCTGGTCTGGTTTAGCTATTTGTGGTTTAGGCCTTCCTTTTGTTTCAGGTACTGCTTGAGGTTCGGCAACTTCTCCTGGCTGCTTCGAAAGTTGGGGCACTTCCTCCGGTCCTTCACCAGTGGGTAGGTCCTTTACTGGTTTTAATTTGAAGGGTATGTCTTCTAATGGACCCACAGGTAAAGGTTTTTCAGCTAAGGGTTTTTTGAGAATTTTTTCATCCTTTGGTTTCTCTTCTTGATTTTTATCAGGGATTCTTTTTAACTTTACTGTCTCCCTGTCGTCAATCTCTTTAGGAACTTTGCCTTTACCCATGACTAATTTGGTTGGTTCTTCGTCAGGTTTTTCTGGTAGTAGTGGCTTGTCTGGTTTCTTCATTGTATCAGCCGGTATTTCTGGTTTTGGTTCTTTTGGTGAATCTTCAAATGGTTCATATTTCTCCAGCAAAGGTTCCGGTTTGCTGGGAAGTTTAATTCTCCTTTTCTTTACTTTTTTAACCTTTTGTGCTTCTTCATAATTTCTAGAGAGGATGCCGTTATCTATATATATTGGTTCTAGCTCAGAGATAACTATGTAATATATAGTGGGAGGATAAGGATAGTGTTTAATCCTACTTTTAAGATGGACCTTAGGTAGTTCCGGCTTAGATGTCTCTTTTTTTGGTTTTGTTGTAACTTTCTTTAGTTTAATTGTTGCAAATTGAGGAAGATCAGATACTTTCACCACATTTAATTTAGTTGGTTGGATAGTTATGGCCTCTACTTTCATTGGTACTAACTTTCCAAGTTTTGGTTTGATGGGTTGTTCCTTCTCTTCCTCAACGGGAATATCATGTAGTTTGGCAGATTTGGTTTTAGGCTTCCGTATTCGTTCTTTATCTGCTTTTTCTGGAAGAGGCTCCTCAGGCACTTCATCACTAGTTACTGGAACAAGAACATTTTCAGTTTTCTTTTTCCTTCTCCAAACAGGTACAGTAGTGTCTTCTTCAGGTTGTTTTTCTTTTTCAATAGGGAGTTCAGGTGTCAACTCACTTAATTGCTCCGGCTCTATTTCTTTTCCAGGTTTAGGTCCTTGGATAACTTCTACCTGATCTTCAACCTTCTTTTTTGGTTTTTTAACTTTATCTTTACTCTTAGGAATCTTCATATGAACATCTTCAGACTCATCATCTCTAGGTAGAGGTTCTGGCTTTCCTAGATCAAGAGACTTATCTTTTTCTTCTGGTGAAGGTTTATCCTTCCGCCAAGGTTTTAATTGAATCGTCTCAGGGGTTTTTTCTGGTGGTAGACCTTGTTTCTTTCTTAACTTGATCTCTTCATCTTCTTCTTGAGGTTTATCTTTCCCCCTACCCATGATTAATTTTCTTTCTTCTTCAGGCTGGTCTGGTTTAGCTATTTTTGGTTTAGGCCTTCCTTTGGTTTCAGGTACTGCTTGAGGTTCAGCAACTTCTCCTGGCTGCATCGAAAGTTGGGGCACTTCCTCCGGTCCTTCACCAATGGGTAGGTCCTTTACTGGTTTTAATTTGAAGGGTATGTCATCTAATGGACCCGCCGGTAAATGTTTTTCTGGTAAGGGTTTTTTGAGAATGTTTTCATCCTTTGGTTTCTCTTCTTGTTTTTTATCAGGGATTCTTTTTAACTTTACTGTCTCCCTGTCGTCAATCTCTTTAGGAACTTTGCCTTTACCCATGACTAATTTGGTTGGTTCTTCATCAGGTTTTTCTGGTAGTAGTGGCTTGTCTGGTTTCTTCATTGTATCAGCAGAAATTTCTGGCTTTGGTTCTTTTGGTGAATCTTCAAATGGTTCATATTTCTCCAACACAGGTTCCGGTTTGCTGGGAAGTTTAATTCTCCTTTTCTTTACTTTTTTAACCTTTTGTGCTTCTTCATAATTTCTAGAGAGGATGCCGTTATCTACATATATTGGTTCTAGTTCAGAGATAACTATGTAATATATAGTGGGAGGATAAGGATAGTGTTTAATCCTACTTTTAAGATGGACCTTAGGTAGTTCCGGCTTAGATGTCTCTTTTTTTGGTTTTGTTGTAACTTTCTTTAGTTTAATTGTTGCAAATTGAGGAAGATCAGATACTTTCACCACATTTAATTTAGTTGGTTGGATAGTTATGGCCTCTACTTTCATTGGTACTAACTTTCCAAGTTTTGGTTTGATGGGTTGTTCCTTCTCTTCGTCAACGGGAATATCATGTAGTTTGGCAGATTTGGTTTTAGGCTTCCTTATTCGTTCTTTATCTGCTTTTTCTGGAAGAGGCTCCTCAGGCACTTCATCACTAGTTACTGGAACAAGAACATTTTTAGTTTTCTTTTTCCTTCTCCAAACAGGTACACTAGTGTCTTCTTCGGGTTGTTTTTCTTTTTCAATAGGGAGTTCAGGTGTCAACTCACTTAATTGTTCTTGCTCAATTTCTTCTTTAGGTTTAGGCTCTTTGATAACTTCTACCTGATCTCCACTCTTCTTTTTTGGTTTTTTAACTATATCGTTACTCTCAATTAATGAGAGGTGCTCCGGTTTCTTTTCAATTTTTTTATCAGGTAGTTTCTTCAACAGAACGGTTTCCTTCTCATCAAGATCCCTTGAGATATTATTCTTTTTTTCAATGACTGACTTATCTTCATCATGTTTTTTCTTTCGCCATGGTAATTCTGGCTTGTCTTTTAATTCAGGTACAGAACCAGTTATTTCAGTTTTGATAAACTGTTGTAAAGGAATATCTTCCTCTTCATCAAATTCATCTTCGGTTAAAGATATTATAACATTTTTTTCCCTTCCATCCTGAGGACTGGAAGACTTTATAATACTTTTCTTTTTTCCTTTTTTTGGTCTTAACTTTTCAGGAGAGGAACCTTCAATAATTTCTTCAGGTTTATCTGAAAGAAACTGTACATGCTTTTCTTTCTTTGTAGTTGTTTTTTCTTCTGTCAGGTCCACAGTAATTTTTTCTATTTCTAAAAGGTCCCGAGTCTTCATAATATCCTGCATAGTCTCTTTAGTCTTCATTTTCCTAGAATCCTCTGTAGGCTGTTTTTCTTCAGGCATTCCTTTAGTTATTGGCTTCAATGTGACCTCATCAGAAACAGCAATGTCTTTTGATGATCCTCTAGCGGGTTTTAATTCCACCGTTTCTAACGATTCCTTTTCAGCTTTCTTTGGTACTGTGGGAGCTTTCTTTAGTTGAACCTTTTCCTGTGTCCAAGGAACTCCCTTTTGGGGAGCTGATGGTACACCAACTTCCTTTACCTTCTCTTCTAACTCTTTAGGCTTCATTATCTTAGAATCCTCAGTTGGTTTTTCTTCTTCAGGTAATTCTTTAGTTATTGGCTTCAATGTGACCTCTTCAGAAACAGGAATGTCTTTTGATGATCCTCTAGCGGGTTTTAATTCCACCGTTTCTAACGATTCCTTTTCAGCTTTCTTTGGTACTGTGGGAGCTTTCTTTAGTTGAACCTTTTCCTGTGTCCAAGGAACTCCCTTTTGGGGAGCTGATGGTACACCAACTTCCTTTACCTTCTCTTCTAACTCTTTAGGCTTCATTTTCCTAGAATCCTCAGTTGGTTTTTCTTCTTCAGGTAATTCTTTAGTTATTGGCTTCAATGTGACCTCTTCAGAAACAGGAATGTCTTTTGATGATCGTCTAGCAGGTTTTAATTCCACTGTTTCTAACGATTCCTTTTCAGCTTTCTTCGGTACTGTGGGAGCTTTCTTTAGTTGAATCTTTTCCTGTGTCCAAGGAACTCCCTTTTTGGGAGCTGATGGTACACCAACTTCCTTTACCTTCTCTTCTAACTCTTTAGGCTTCATTATCTTAGAATCCTCAGTTGGTTTTTCTTCTTCAGGTAATTCTTTAGTTATTGGCTTCAATGTGACCTCTTCAGAAACAGGAATGTCCTTTGATGATCGTCTAGCTGGTTTTAATTCCACCGTTTCTAACGATTCCTTTTCAGCTTTCTTTGGTGCCGTGGGAGCTTTCTTTAGTTGAATCTTTTCCTGTGTCCAAGGAACTCCCTTTTGGGGAGCTGATGGTACACCAACTTCCTTTACCTTCTCTTCTAACTCTTTAGGCTTCATTTTCTTAGAATCCTCAGTTGGTTTTTCTTCTGCAGGTAATTCTTTAGTTATTGGCTTCAATGTAACTTCATCAGAAACAGGAATGTCTTTTGACGATCGTCTAGCGGGTTTTAATTCCACCGTTTCTAACGATTCCTTTTCAGCTTTCTTTGGTACTGTGGGAGCTTTCTTTAGTTGATTTTCGTCCTGTGCTCCCTTTTGAAGAGCTGATGGTAAACCAACTTCCTTGTCCTCAGCTTCATTAACTGTGCAAATAATCTTTAAAACATGCTGATCTGCAGTATCACATAATACTTTTTGTTTTGGTCTCCTCCAAGGTAAAATCTCAGAAGAATCTACTGTCTCTTTTTGTTCAGTTTGTAAATTATCTTTATGAATCAATGTTTCTCCAATAATAATTTCCTGGTTTTTACTTTCAAATGAATGCAACCTGAGAGGTTCAAATTGAGATTTAACAGTATCTTCTAACTTACACAAGGTTTTCTCATTAGTAACTACATCCACCGTTTCTAACGATTCCTTTTCAGCTTTCTTCGGTACTGTGGGAGCTATCGTTAGTTGAATATTTTCCTGTGTCCAAGGAACTCCCTTTTGGAGAGCTGATGGTACACCAACTTCCTTTACCTTCTCTTCTAACTCTTTAGGCTTCATTTTCTTAGAATCCTCAGTTGGCTTTTCTTCTTCAGGTAATTCTTTAGTTATTGGCTTCAATGTGACCTCATCAGAAACAGGGATGTCTTTTGATGATCGTCTAGCAGGTTTTAATTCCACCGTTTCTAACGATTCCTTTTCAGCTTTCTTCGGTACTGTGGGAGCTTTCTTTAGTTGAATCTTTTCCTGTGTCCAAGGAACTCCCTTTTGGGGAGCTGATGGTACACCAACTTCCTTTGCCTTCTCTTCTAACTCTTTAGGCTTCATTATCTTAGAATCCTCAGTTGTTTTTTCTTCTTCAGGTAATTCTTTAGTTATTGGCTTCAATGTAACTTCATCAGAAACAGGAATGTCTTTTGATGATCGTCTAGCGGGTTTTAATTCCACCGTTTCTAACGATTCCTTTTCAGCTTTCTTCGGTACTGTGGGAGCTTTCTTTAGTTGAATCTTTTCCTGTGTCCAAGGAACTCCCTTTTGGGGAGCTGATGGTACACCAACTTCCTTTGCCTTCTCTTCTAACTCTTTAGGCTTCATTATCTTAGAATCCTCAGTTGGTTTTTCTTCTTCAGGTAATTCTTTAGTTATTGGCTTCAATGTGACCTCATCAGAAACAGGAATGTCTTTTGATGATCCTCTAGCGGGTTTTAATTCCACCGTTTCTAACGATTCCTTTTCAGCTTTCTTTGGTACTGTGGGAGCTTTCTTTAGTTGAACCTTTTCCTGTGTCCAAGGAACTCCCTTTTGGGGAGCTGATGGTACACCAACTTCCTTTACCTTCTCTTCTAACTCTTTAGGCTTCATTTTCCTAGAATCCTCAGTTGGTTTTTCTTCTTCAGGTAATTCTTTAGTTATTGGCTTCAATGTGACTTCATCAGAAACAGGAATGTCTTTTGATGATCCTCTAGCGGGTTTTAATTCCACCGTTTCTAACGATTCCTTTTCAGCTTTCTTTGGTACTGTGGGAGCTTTCTTTAGTTGAACCTTTTCCTGTGTCCAAGGAACTCCCTTTTGGGGAGCTGATGGTACACCAACTTCCTTTACCTTCTCTTCTAACTCTTTAGGCTTCATTTTCCTAGAATCCTCAGTTGGTTTTTCTTCTTCAGGTAATTCTTTAGTTATTGGCTTCAATGTGACTTCATCAGAAACAGGAATGTCTTTTGATGATCGTCTAGCGGGTTTTAATTCCACTGTTTCTAACGATTCCTTTTCAGCTTTCTTTGGTACTGTGGGAGCTTTCTTTAGTTGAATCTTTTCCTGTGTCCAAGGAACTCCCTTTCCAGGAGTTGATAGTAAAGCAACTTCCTTTGAAACAGCTGAAGGTTTTTCTTCTTCAAGTAATTCTTTAGTTATTTGCTTTTGTGTTACTTCATATGAATCAGGAATATCTATTGACTCTAGTCTAATTGGTTTTAGTTTTACAACATCTAATGATTCTTTTTCAGTCTTCTTTGACTCAGATGGGGCTTTCTTTAACTTAATTTTTTCCTGCGTCCAAGGTACAATTTTTTTAGGAATGTTTGAGAAGGATTTTTCATTTATTTCTATGGGCTTTGTTTTCTTTTCTTTCAATTCTTTGGATATTTTTTCGGACACTAACTCAGAGGATATTATTGTTGAAGATTTCAATGTCATTTCTTCTTTGTTTTTATCAAGTTTCGATTTTTCTTCTGTTGATTTAAACTTCCCTCTTCCTAATGTTTCCGGTTTTATTTGTTCTCGAAATGTTGACGTCTTTTCAACTATTTCTTCTGTAACTGTATCAGAAGACAAGATGTCGTCTTGTTGCAATAGTTTTCTTAATTCTCCTTTTTCATAGTCCCATGTTTTCTTACCTGTCACTATATTTTTAATTGATACATCTTCTTCAGTCCAGGGTGTAGCTCCTGCTGACCGTTCCCTTGGTTTTCTCCATGGTGCACTATTTGCTGGCCTCATATCAAGTGATCTTCCCCTAGGTCTACGAGTTCTTTCAGATCCAGTATATTTTTTTCCTTTATCACCTGTTTTTTCCTGCTTGATATCAAAAATAGCATCTTTAGATGCTGAACTCATACCAACATCTTTACTGTGAGTTTCAATGTCACCACCCCGTTCATCAACTACCTTTGTTTCTTTGAAGCCCATATACCCTGAAATTAATATATGGTTCAACTTTACTATAATGGACATTAAAAAGTGAACTTACATTACATAAAAATATCCTTCAATCATAAACAAATTATTTTTTTAAGATATCAATCCATTTAATTAAATTTAAACGCCTTTAAATTAAGGTTAAAATTGATTTATAATTATTTGATAACTTACCACTTTAACCTAGCCATATTACCTTAGCATTAAATATGGTTCATATAGTTGCTTAATATAACATTATAAATTGTCTAGAAAAGGAGAAAGTAATTTCTTTTCTAGACAAGCTGCATATCTTCAACTGTTGAGACCTATTAGTTGATCAAACTTATTGGATAATAAAAAAATGGTTTGTTTAGTTCTTAATCTAATAGGCTTTCATTTTCTGAATTTGTATAAAGTTAATATTCCAAACCGTAATAGCTGATTTAGTTTAAGGGATGTTTACTAAATAACAGTGTATTTTGGTAAAAAAAGGTATATTATGTGAGTCCTGGTTAATATGATATTTTATTAGAAGAATTTCTTTAACCAGCAGCTTGGCAAATTAACATTTGGGCTTCTGATATGATAGATCACCCTTGTCTAAAACTGTAACATGTATGGGTGAAGAACCTCTTATGAAATTGATGAAGTCATAAACAAAATAAAAAATGATTTGTTTCTCCAGGTTTTTGACGCATGAACAAAGAAACCAGAGACAGCAGTGAAAAAGTGATGATCATTACACGACAGCTAAGGTGGTCTAGTAAAGTCGTTCAACAGGTGAATATGTTTATATATTAAACATTCACATATTTCTTAGTGAGTAAGGCTTAAAGCCCTAAGACTTTGTTAATCTATTGGTTAGTATTTTGGAAAGAAATAATTAGTGACTAATTTTTTTTTTCCCCCTTGAAAATCACCAATAATATTGAGATAGTTATAAATAATATTTTATATATTATTTATTCTAAAACAAATGCAAATTACTAGCTGATGGATCCAAAGTTCAGCAACTTTGCCCTTTTTATCATTATCATTAAATGATAAGTAATTGTTTTATTTATTTTTTCATTGTTACATCAATTGTGAAATAATTGTATTTTTTTTAAACATAAATGATCATCTGAACAATTAAAGGATGTAGCAAGTGAAGAAACAATATCTAGTAATAGACTAGGTCCTAAGTCCTCGATTTTCTGTGATATTAATCAACTGATTGTGAAAAAAAAAAAAACTGCTCAGTACATCATAAAAAATGTTAGGGAATAAACCTTTGAAATTTTTGATTGATTGGATCACTTTTATAATCATGATTGTAGAACACACAAACATGAATTCAGGCAGACAAGCATAAGACAACTGCCTCATTCCTGTCATGAAATAAATTATCTTCCTTCTTGGAGGAATATTGCTTGATAACAATATTAAGGAGTAAATCATGTGCTGGGAAGTTGTTTTATGTTTTGCTCTTCTTATGTAATGACAGACTCCTCGAATTCAAACATGAGGGCTTAGGAAGATCAATAAGAAAATTTGTGACGCCAGTGAGGGCTTTTGAAACTTAATTCACATACATTATACATCAAGGTGGTGTTTAAAAAAAATTAAAGTACTGCTTAGTTTTTAGTTTTAGTTCAAATACTGAGTAGGGATTTTCACGCTCATTTAATTAATATCTGATAATATCAGCCATGAAGGGGGGGGGGAGAAGAATTCAAAAGGGTTCCAGTTTACAAGTGAAAATATATGATATTATTCCTAAATTATTAAATAAATAATACCCACAGTTTCTATTGTTTATAAAACATAATGTTTTCAATGGTGTAAACCGTATGTGGGCAACAGCCGGCCCGCTGTAAGATTTGATCCGGCCCGCGAGACATTTTGAAAAACCCAATTTAAAAAAAAAAATTTTTTAATTTAATTTAATTGAAAATATTGCTTACGCTCAATATGCTGAAGAACTCAAGTTACTGTCGGAGCAATTTTCGATCAGATTTAGCGATTTCAAACACATGGAAGACTGTTTCAATTTATTTGCTACTCCAACAAAAAGTAATGTACAAAATGCTCCAATACACTTGCAAATGGAGTTGATCGAGATTCAAGAAAACTCACTCCTAAAATCTAAATTTGAAGACG
The DNA here is from genome assembly GCA_930367205.1 of Acanthosoma haemorrhoidale. Classification (NCBI taxonomy): domain Eukaryota; kingdom Metazoa; phylum Arthropoda; class Insecta; order Hemiptera; family Acanthosomatidae; genus Acanthosoma; species Acanthosoma haemorrhoidale. The sequence goes on from OV884011.1 coordinate 98,824,737, forward strand.
TGGAGTTGTGCGATTTCTACAAAAAATACCTCGAAGAAGACCATTTTCCGCAGCTTAGAAAATTTGCAAGAAGATTGATTTGTGCGTTTGGCAGTACTTATAAATGCGAACAGTTCTTTTCATTGATGAAAGTTAATAAATCAAAACATCGTACAAGGCTGACTGACGATAATTTGGAAAATTCTTTACGTCTTTGTACCAGTGGAATTAATCTAAACATCGATGAATTAGTTTCCCAAATTCAAGCTCAAGTGTCTCATTGATTTCGGTGTCGCTATTTAACTTTCGTAGTTTGTAACAATTCTAAATTTAACGATTTAATTTAATGCTGTAGGTACCTATTTTTTCATTTCATTTTGTTATTTTAATAAATTGTGTTGTAATAACATTGTCGTATTATTTCATGGCTGACTGATATCTATCGCTAAAAATTATGAACACTACTTTAAAATGCACTACTTTTAAACGCGGCCCGCGAACGTATTTGCACACTAAAGTTTGGCCCATAACATGTCAAAGGTTGCCCATACCTGGTGTAAACCATTATTCGCAGGTGCTTCAGCATGAGAAGCATAGATACAATCACCAAGTTTCGTAATAAAAATTTAAACAGTATAAACTGTGGGCAAAACAAATTTGTTTATTTAATAATTAAGGTTCACCCACAACCAGAAAATACTCCAAAGAAAATATTAACTCTTAGTTTAAAATATTTGGTAAAAGGAACTTCCAAAAGTTTTTATTAATTTGTTTTAACTTGTACAGTAAATTAATTTAAGTAGTAGTTCCGCTACTGTACTTCGAGAATCACCCTATATTTTCATCACACATAGAAAGGGATCTTTGTTAGGACAAAACCAAAGTTTAAATAATAAAATTAACCTGTTTTGGGGAGTTTTTAAACATTTAGACCTCAGCAAAAACTATTTTCATGAATAAAAAATTCATTCATTTCAGTTTGTAATAAAACTAGAACAAGAGCAACAAAAATTAAAATAATGAAAATATCAGTCAATATCCAAACATTTTACAGAAGGATCAATTAATGAAGAGAAAATAAAAAGGTGTAGCAGTTGGTTCAGTAAAAATAATCACAACATGAAGTAAAAGAAGGCAGAAAATGTATTTTTTGATTTTGTTAAAGCATGTAAAAAATATTATTCAAAATCTTGCCATCTCCCTGGAATATAGGATATGCTAGACTGCTAATGTTTTTTTCTGATGGGGGCTCACTTAATTTCCTGTGGGAAAATGGGTAACCTATTTGACTCAAGAAGTAGCTTCTTGACCATCACAATACCTCAGCATCATCTATCAACTATGATTGCAATCTAGGTCATCCTTATCTCATATGAGATGTACTTTGGGGCTATTAAAGTTTGCATTGAGTGTTCACAAAATTGTAAGTTGAATTAAATACATTGAAAGAGGCGTATCTTAATAGATAAGCCATAACCATTAAAAAATTAAAGCACTAGAAGGTCTATATTCCTGGACATCTAGGTTTACAAGGTCTACATTGCCATGTAAACTATGCTACATAATGCTTAAGGATATAATATTAAAATAGGTTTTGAAGAACAATTTAATGTGAAATTCAATATAGAGCTAATTATTTTTGTATTCATTTAAATTTTTTAATAAAAATATATTCACTCAAAAAATTATTTAATTTATGAGTCAGTACTCTAAAATAATTTTAGTACAATACAAGTATTTATAGATGATTTTTTTTTTTTATGCTGTTTGTAATATAATATCCCACACCTAGTTTAGTGTAACCTGATTTTGAAAAACAGACGAACACTTGATTTTATTGAGATATAAAAAGAATTCTAAATAAATACAAGAGTACATTTGAACAAAATGGGATGTGTATAAGAAGTGAGGACTGCTATCTGTGGGTGGGGGCGCCCTGTAGTGGGTGGGGGCCTCCCTCCCACTGATATCAGTATATTTCTGGCAACCCTGTCCCCCCTTGCTCAGTGTGGTTAATATTACAGATGTGCCAGGAGTCCCCAGTTTCGCTGTATGTTGTGTTAGCTAGTGAATGCAGTCTGTATCTTCGTCGTTCAGTCCGCATGTTTTAAGAATGTGTAATCGTTAATACAATGTATGTGTGAGTTTTTGTCAGAATTATATTATCAAAAAAAGTATTTATAAATTTTATAATGTTATATTTTATTTATGTGCGTGTTGAATGTAAGTTGATCTGTATTAATATACAAAACTATTCTGTGGCATTCATTCATTTTTTACATGTATCCATCACAGAAATGTTTGCTTAACAATAAATAGCATAGCTGAAATAATAAAAAAGTAAATATTTTTTATAATGTGTCCTATAAATAAGCAAAATTATTTGTCTAGATAAGATTGGCGAAGCTTCCTAGTAGTATAGGGCTGGTCTGTGAAGTAACAACTAATTTAAATGATATACTATAATTTATAATTGAAAATGTTAAAACTAGATCAACTTTCCTAAACGCTAGAAGTTGAGCAAATATTATCTCAACCATACTGTAAAACTGTGTGCTATCTAGATACAATAAGAAATTTTAAATATTAAAATAACATTAACAAAGTCAAATATTTCAATACAGTACATAATAGGGTAGTGCGATGGTGGTGCACAATATAGGCCATGACTCACAAATACTACACTAACAGTATGTGAGGAGGAGAGGACAAGGACACAAGAAAGGGAATGACATCATTCATGCCTTATTTGTCCATCATCTCATTCAAGTCCTTCCATGGATAAAAGTTAGTCAATCCCATGACCTCACCTCGCCCTGCTTCTTCTTTCTTTCAAGCATTTCCATCTTTAATAGCTTCCATATTATAATAATACATATCATTATATACCATTGTTATAGTTGTTGATTAATTGTTTCAATAAAATATATTATTATTCAGTGTCTTTTTCTAAATCCTAAGTCTGTCACCCATCCACTCATTTTGAAACAGAAATTTATTTAAAGGATCACAAAGCCTTGAACTAGCTCTCGACGATCAGGCTGAGTGATTCACTGGGCCTCATGGATGAGAGCCAAAATGACTAAGAAGAGTAGTGCCCGAGAAATGCATGACTCACAATTCACAGTTGATGGAATTTCTCATCAACTAGCAGATTTATTATTATATACTTTGTATTCATTAATCAGTTAACCTCTTGATAAATAACATGGCCAAGTGACAACCTATTTTTATCAAAGGTGTAGATGAGACAGCCTCAACATCTAGATTATGAGGCTAAGTTTCACCCAGACAATCAAAGATAGACCCAATGAATAAATTGAGTATAACAAGTTCAATAATTGTTCCTTGAAGTTATTAAATTTTTTTTTAATACCAACATTTTGTATGCCTGAGGATTAATCACTTTAGGTAACACTATAAATAGTGAAGGAGAGCATCGGAAGAAATTGGTCAGGGAGATCAGGTAAAAGCTGCAAAGGGGGGGGGGGCAAGTTCCAAATTTAGTCAGAGAAGAAGATGTAGGCTTTGAGGAGGGGAATAAATAGAACCCAAGCCACGCACCGCAAACATCCATTTTATAACACACTCACTCATAAAGCAAAAGGTGCTATTGTTACACATTCTTGCTCCTTTCAAATAATACTGTTGAAGAAATGCTTCCTCCCATTTACTTAGAGGTATTTATTTGTCTTCTGTCCACTAAAACTTTATGGCTCACAGTATACAGATTTTGTAACTTTTAAGAATGTATAAAAATTATAATTTTCCTAAATTAATCTTCTTTCTTGTTTTGAACACATTCATTTTTATCTTTTAATTTCCCATATTATTTTTAAATAATAAATGATTTTTTTTTTCATTTTAATTTTAATCCAAGTTTTAATTTTTCACTTAAATTCCAGAAATTCTATAAAGAATAAGAAATTCAGCTACAAATAATATTTATAGATAAATTATATGACAGTCAAAAAGGTAAAAGGAAAATTTAAAGGGGGGACAAATATTGTTCTGTGGGTAAATACAGTTAATTTATCTGAACCACAGTACTTCAGTCATAGCAACTTTTTTTTTAAATACTTAAATCTAATAAGTGATCACCAATGACAATAATATCATTAAAATATATTTATAAGTACTCCACCATATAAACCTATTGAACTAAGAAAGTTATCAGGAAATTAATGAGTTTTGGCTTCTCAGCTTGTTTATTTATTTATCTGTTATCAGTATTGTTTTTTTTTTATGCTTTGTTTAGATTTACCATACAATTAACACTTTTTCTCAAACCTTGATATTAGCATTCCAAGAGAGGAAGTAAAGATAAGATACAGTTGGGAAATGGACGAAAAATGACAAAAGGAAAATAGATGCATGAAAATACAATTTTATTAAATAGACTTTCCGTTCAGTTACATTACAACTTAAATATTTGTTATATATTTATATATAATACATACTGTAATCATAATCTATTAAGTAGCAATATAGCTAGCTAGCACACAGTTTTTCAGTATTACCTTTCATTAACTAGCCACTAAGCAATAAGCTTTTACGTTTAGTTTAATTTCGATTTATAAGTTTACTAAGACTCATTGTGGTAACTATTTATATATTTAACTCTGGTCAAGTCTTTCTTAAATAATTGTTTTCTAACTCATAACTACTTTTTTTATATCAAAATAAATATCTCTTATTAGCATAAGCTGTACAAAGTTAGTGTTAAAATAAAATGGTATGACTTTTTTTAAATCTTTAAAAATCAAAAATATAAAAGCTTTCAGGCTGGCAAAAGTGCCACAACATAATTATTCATTTTTTTTGTTTTTGTTTAGTTTTTAACATTGTATGATTCTATCATAATATGAATATGTATGCCAAGCTTTTCAGGGCTTACTTTTAACAATAAGGCGTGCTGATGTTTCGGCTTGTCCTGCTGAGTTTGTTGCACGGCAAGTGAAAGTGCCTGAATCCTCTTCGTAAGTTGTAGCAATCAGTAGGACAACATTCTTGCCCTCCTGTATCATCTGTATGAGAAGAAAACACTCTGTTATCGACTATTGTTACTGCTTAGCATGTTTTTAAAGCCTTAAGTTGTTTCAATAATTGCCATGCCATAATAAGAAAACAAATGTGTTATTTCTGATGATAAATTAATGATTTCATTTCAATATTATTATCACACTAACAAGGAGAGTCATGAGGTGGGCCACCGATTTCAAAGAAACCTTTTTGGTAGAAAAATATTTGACATGTTTTTGCCAATGCACTTTAAGAGCTAAGAAGAATATATCATAAGTTTAAAAACTCCTTTTTTATTAATCATTAGTTGTGTTTTTGTTCTGGGTGTAAAATAAGGGTATCATACATCACACCATTTTTATCACACGCGGAATATGGAAAAAACATATGTTGGATTGTATGCAATGAGCTTATCTTGTTGAAAAGTTACAAAAACCAGAAGACTCTTCAAGTAAAGTAAGCAAAAACAGTTTTAGGAAAAAAACAAGTTTGTGTTCATTTACACCACCCCCAAAAATTCATAAATATGAATATATAACTCCTCTAAATTTTGTTGTTACCACTATTGAAAAGGTCTATTTATTTTTTTTCAGTGCAAGCCAACATCAAAAATGTATTTCTGTATGTTTGATGTATTTAAAAGTAAGAAAAATAATCATGAATTAGAAAAACTTAAAACATTTTAATTTTATATTCCGGTTCTAATTTATTTACAGAGACTTAAACTGGTGTCATTGGATATAAATAATAAGCCACAAGAGCCGTGTAAAGTTTGTAGAAGGTAGGTGAAGTCGTTCAGGAAGTATCATGATTTTTGGAGATATGAAAATTTGGAGCCAAAGAATTTAATATGATGATTTTATACAAAAGCTTATTGGGGGTTCTAAAAATAAAAAGCAACTTGCTTCTTGCTTAAAAAATATACTAACCTACTTTGCTTTGTGAGTCACATTTATTCACAAATTACTTCAATATGTGATGACCATACTAGTTATCAATTAACTAGCTGTCAAAAAAGTTATTTTTGGGCCGCTAGCCAATTCTAGACAAGTAGATACATAAAATGAGGTATTTTTTCCAGATTTATCAATGAATTAGGATTAAATGGAAAAAAAGACACTGACAAAAAAATTCTGCTCTCCCAACGAATCTGGCTAAAGATTAATATTAATTTTTGATTTCCAAAAATTGTGTTATACATTGGTACTTACTTAACTTTTCAATAAGCTATTCTCATTTAATATAATCCGGCATTTTTTTTAATATCATGCATAAAAAAACAAACAAATAAAGTGATATGTGATAGATTTATTTTCACCAGAACAAAGATAGAAACAATGAGCAAAAGAGTTAAGTTTTTAAACTAATTTTTCTTTTCCTTAACTCTCCTTTTCCTTAACTCCTAGAATTATCCAAGAACACTTGGAGAGTGTCTGATATTTCTCGACTTAGTTTGACCACAAAAGTTTTAGTGAAATCAGTAACCTCCCCTTGCAAGAAAAAAAACACATTGATCTGTGTAAATTAAAAAAAACTTTAAAAATTAGTATTTTTGTTATAAGAGACAATCCTTATATTTTAAGCTGTTAAAAATTATGAAATAAAAGATAAAATAAATTAGTTTTACAATTGTTATCAAACCAAATAGGAAGTAAGTACTATTTTTAGTATGATAGTATATGAGTATTAAAACGCAATATTTTATGTTCCTTAATATTTCATGGTTAAAATGTATCAGAGTAGTAAAACACTTTTTAGAGCTAGATTTGCTCAATGTGAGATCTACTGCTCAGAGAATCAAAGAACTCTTGAACTCGAAAAACCAAAAAGGTGATCATTGTAAAAACAAAGTTTTGCTGTGTCTCAAAAATGCTAAAGTAGTTTATAATTTGGGTCAAAACAAGATTTTTTTTATTGCGTTCATTTCATCAATGTAAATCAAATGCGAAAAATAAGAAAAAAAAAAGTGAAGTAGATTGGGATATATATATATATATATATATATATATATATATATATATATATATATATATATATATATATATATATATATATCCCTACAGACACTATAAATTATATATATAGATCACCTCCAAGCTAAACAATTTAAGTTAGTAAATAATTTTCAATAAATAAAACAAATCAATAGTTAATCACTTTAGAGTGTACAAAGTTGTGTTTGAGTTTAACAAGAACTGAAGGCATTAAAGATAGAACTGTTTATATATATATCTTCCATTGTCAGCAGGTGACAAGTAGAATCATTCCCACTAGGAAGTACTATTTTTAGTAAAGAGTCATTATTGTTTTCCTGCCAACCTCTACACATTTACTAACTAGGGAGCTTTTAGAAGAGGTTTTAATGACCTCACGTTAAATAAGTCGTAGACAAATCACTTTGAATATGATCAAGAACTATCAATATTACATCATGGTCAGTTAGATGACAAATATAAATTTATAGGGCAAAAAACACTTGAAATCACCAAAGATGAAATAATGCAGGAAACAAATAATAACCTAATAATATTGTTTTCTTGTGCTTGTAAACACACCTATTAAAACTCTCCTCTGCTTGTACCCAAAATGAGGTTTGTTTGAAACATATATTGATACAGCATCTTTCCCTGTTGTCACACATACATTACTGATGAATTATTTAAAAAAAACATAATTATTTTTATTACTTTTACAAATTGCTAAATGTTGGTAATTAAAGCAAAATTCTTGGAAACTTTTAAAAAGCAATAACCAATTTCAACAGGCTACATTTTGTGGACATATAGTTGTTATTTTAATTTTAAAGGCTCTTTCTCCATCACTAAAAAAATTATTATTGGCTATGGTTGTATTTGAAAATATGTGTCTCTGCTGGATAGGTTGGCTTAGATGCATGGAGACTGGACTTGAAGATAATTGTAGATGGCCAAAATATCTCTTTGTAAATTCTTCTATGCATTGAGATATTGGGGGCATTCCCAATTTTAAATGAATTTGGGTATTCTTGATGAACCATGGTATTCCCAGTGCTAGCCGGAATATTATATTCTGAATTGTTTGACTTGCTAGTGCAGTGCCTGCAGGCTTAAGTGAGTATTGGTAATATGAGTGTCTTGTAAAGTAGTGCGGTACAAGTATGTTTTAGTGATTTGCATCTGATGATGAGCGGGTATAGTTGTGGGCATTTGTTAGCTTGGTGTTGATTGTGTTAGCTTTCAAGTTAGTCGTGTGGCCATATATACACCAATGTAGTGAAACTGATCCTTAGTGTTCCAATTGATAGGTATGCCATCAATTTCACCTTCTTAATCTAACTTGTTAATACCTGGGCAATGTGAAAAGTTTTGCTTCACACTTTAAAGGATTTAGTAGTCATTTTCATTTTTTTTAACCAGGAGGAGTATTGGTTGGCTGACTCCTGAAGTTTTGTTATGGGAGCTTCAATGGTTTGTGTATGGCATAGAATTAGGGTGTCATCAGCAAACATTGATAGGGTCGATGTTGTACATATAAAAAGATCATTACAGAATAAATTAAAGATTAGAGGGGTCAGTATAGCTCCTTAAAGAACACCTGCATCAATTCTTCTTTCCTTGTGCTAAATGTCGTATTTAGAAAAAAATCATTTCATAATTTTGATGTATTTTAGTAGACATCCAGATGCCAGATGGTGTCGAATACTGCTGCTATTTCTAGGAAGGCTCAAGTAATATACTGTCCATTTTCAAACTATATGTAAATTGATTTAGCCACTAGGTTTAATGAGTGGGTGGCAGAGTGGTGTGTTTGAACCAGCAGGTCGGTATTTTTGTCATTTTTATTATAAAGGGAAAACTCATCAGATAAAAAGTTCCTAAAAGTGCACATTTATTTTCGTCTTAAGTCACAGTCTGTCCGTTATGTGTCAATGGTGGAACTGCAGATTTATGTCTTAAAATTCATTTTGTTTCTTTCCAATGTCTGTTGTCACAAGGTTACATAGAGTCCAAGTATTCTTTGTAAGTTTATACCTTATTCCAGTTGAATGAGTCATGATAGTTGATTGCACACAGTTTTGTCATTCTGGTCTCTTGTTTGTCGCCATCTCTTTCGAATTAGGTTTTTAATGATAAAACTTATTGTCATTCGTAGTATTTAAATTTGATGTCTTATGGGTTGCATTCTGTGGTCTGTCTGAGCATATTTTATATGCAGAGCTCTATATAAAAGAATCAATGGTGTTTTTGGAACATTGAATTGTTGTATCAATATCATCAGGGGAATTATATGTGAGCAGTATTGAAATGCTATTATTCATTTCTGAAGTAAATACATCCCAATCGACTTTATGGGTTATTAGCTAGGGTAATGGTGTGTTTTTCTGTGCTCATGCCCTGAAGGTGCCCTTCATAGAACTGGGAAGTTGTCAGAGTCCAAGTCATTAATAGTGTCATGACATTGAGGGAAAGTGAAGTTATAAATTAATGCCATACCCATTATACCAGGTCAGTACTTAGCTTGTTCTGGATAGAAAGTAGGTTCATCTGGGACTTGTAGTCCATGTTCTAAGTTATTGTCAATCATTGTAGTCCATTTTTGTTTAAAGTTCTGCAGCCCCAGTCTGTATGTTTGCTGTTCAGATTGCCTAACAATATCTTTGGCAAACCAGTAAAGATGTTCAGAAAGTCAGACTGTACTAGTCTACTGCTTGGTGATGAAATGCAACTATAATATTTAAGGAGCCATTGTTTTCTATCATTTATTTAATACAAACTGCTTCTAGGTTTTTAAGAAGACATGGAGGAAGTAGCTCAATATGTGCTATGTTTTTTCCTGATGAGAATTGCACCCCCCCCCCAGCTCCTGCCACATCTATAAATGTCATACCCCCTTATTCTTAATGCATCTACTGGAATAAGGTGTGTTTCAGTACATATATATGTTATGCATAATGGTGAAGTCAGTCAGTAGAGTTTGTCTTGGTTTTAAACTATCTGCATTCCAATTGAGAATTGCTGGTTGCTCAAAAAAGAGCTTTTAAGTATTTTTCAAGAAAAGGCAGTTGGGCTACTCTACCTAGGCGGTCTGTTGAACCAAGTGTTAAACGTTGGCTCAGGAACAGCAACGTACTTTGTTCGTTAGCTGTCAGGCAGTTGTTATGTAAAGGTTATTTGTCTGTACTTTTTTACTGTAGGACAACCTTTAAAATTGGCTCTTTTTAGCCTACCAATATTAGCACATAGTGAAGTGTAATTTTTATAATTGTGAGACCCAACACATTTTGCACATATTAAGTCTCTTTTGCAAAAAATGTTTATATGCCCTATAAGCTGACAGTTTGACACAGTACTTGATAGTGAGATTTTTTGCCTAGGCTTTACCTGAACTATGGAGTAATATAACCTCTTCAACTGGTATATTTTTTTTTATCGTTTTCACTGTTTTCTAATTGCACTGCATAAAGTGGTATTGGTTGCTTGTCTTTGCTATTTAATTTAGTCTTGTGATTTTGATTACTGGGAAATTTGGCTTTAATTCTTTCAGTATCTCAACATCTGTAAGTGAGTAAGGAACTCCTCATATCATTACAGAGATGCATTTTTCTTCAGGATTTGCAGAAGTGAAATATTTAACATCATTATCGTCATAAAATTTTGTTACTTTTCTAAAATCCCCAAAATTCGTTAGTGATAATTTAATTTTTCTTTAAAAATTGTTTTGTTTCAAACTGAAATTTGGCCATTGATCATTAATCATAAATCTTGAATTATTTGTTGGTTGTAGTCTGCATCACAAATAAATATGGGTGGGATTTTAATTTTGTTGGTATTGTTGTCTTCTGTCGAGTTAGGAGTTATGTATTGTCATCTAGCAGGTTTTTTAGTACTGAAAAAGTGTTTGTTACAGGCATGTTTTGTACAATTTTGAGTATCGGTTTTTATTATGCTGTGGCTCATCTTCTCTATTTGAAATGGTTCTAGTATTGTTGGACAGGCCATTATCAGGAATACTGGCATTGTCACATATCTTCTTTACTTCTGATTCTTTGTCACTGACGTCTGTCTGCTGCAGGTTAGGATTTCTGGTTTCAGAATTTTTTCTCCTGGGTGATAGTGGAATCTTAGTTTTCATCATTCTCCCCAAAGGAGATAAAAATGAACTATTACAATTAAAATCAGTGAGCTTCACAATAATTGTTCACATATAAACTTTAAAAAAAATTCACATCAGAGCTTTACATGTTACCTCAATAACCAACGCCAGATGTTCTAAACTTGTATTAAAATTTCTATGTTGTTAATAGAGAAGGCAAACAATTTTGTCATTTTCCTTTGAGTAGATACACCCACATTTATTTATTTTTTAAATGGATTCACTAAGGGAATAATTACTTCATTTTAAAACTTAAAAAAAAGAAAATGTTTACCAGAGTTGAAATAACATTGCTTTTAAGTTGTACAATAAAAGAAAAGTGTGTTAATCATGTAATAAAGTTGTGTTTAATATGTTAATGTATAAAATTAAGAATTTTTTTTCTGGGGATGGGAAATATTTCTCTTTATTTTGTTTTATGTTACATGTGCTCAATACATATAAGTTGACAGACCTAAGAGCTGCTCCAAAGTAAAACTATAATTTTTTAATGACCCGTTCATGAGTTTATAATCAAAACAAATTAATCTTACCAACATGATTCATTTTAATAAAACAAGAGAGAACTTCAAGTAACCAATCTAAAGGCTTGAAAGTAAATCAACATTTCAAATATAAGAAAAATATTAAAAACCTACCTGAAAGTCTGGCGACTGAGGTATAAGGTCACCTTCCCTGTACCATTGGATGGTCGGAGCTGGTTTCCCATTGAGTTGTGTCCTAAACTGGGCTGAGCTTCCTTCTTGAACGATGACATCCCTCATTTGAACAAGGGTTGGTGCTATTTCGTTTGTATCGGGCACTAAACCAGAATAACAATTTATTAATAATACTAAAATAGACTTAGATAAAAATCTATCTATCTAAAAAGATTAAAATTCTAAAACATTTTAGTCTATTTGTTTGTATAGAAGATGAAAATTGGACTACCAACTTTCATTGAAAGGTAGATAGGTTAGAGAAAACAGAATGCTGTGATAGATTGTTAGTCTTATGTAGGACATGTCTATATTATTGCAGTGAGATCTGATTTAAAGGCGATAAGGCTCTCATGGGTATGCCACTAGGTCGACCCTAGAAGATGAATGAAGCCAACTATTGTCAAAACTAACAATTCATAAGTTATTTAACAGTTTATTAGTGAGTCATATAAGATGAATTGATTTTAATAACTTACCTAAGACCTTCAAGTTGGCAGTTAGCGTAAGTTTGCCAGAGGAATTGCTAAAGACACACTTGTACTGTCCTTCATCTTCTGGGAATACTTCTGAGATCCTCAAAGTATAACTGTCTGGACCTTCACGACCCATTTGGAAATATTTGCTAGGCTTGATCACTTCATTTCCTTTGTACCATTGAGCTTGAACAGCTAAAAAATAATATTTATACACATTTAGTAATGCAAATTAGGTATATTTTTATACAAAATTAGTTAGTGACTTGGTGAACGATCAACTGTGCTTACGTTGTTTGGAAGCTATCCTGCACCTGAAGACTGCAGATTGGCCTTCCTGTTTGGTCTGGTCTGTGAGCGGCTGGACCACCGATGGTATCGCACCCTGGCCTGCCTGTCCCGATGTTGGCACTGGACCTTTTCCATGTTCTTCTTCAACTATCAGCTGACCTTCACAACGAGCCTCCCCAGCAGAGTTTATTGCTACACATTCGTAGTTACCAGAATCCTCAAGGACAGTCTCAATAATCAGTAATGTGTAGATATTGTCTTCCTCTAAGGTCTTATATCGGATATCAGTACTGATCTTTTTTCCATCCTGAAAAAAAAAAGTTTATCAATGAATAATTATTTTATATCTATGATAATTGCATTAACCATACAGTTACAATATAAATTCTAAAACAAATGTTAAGCTAAATTGTAATAGTAAATTTTAAAATTTTCTAAAAATATAATTGCTGGCAAAACTTATTTTACTAGTTTTCCAGAACAGTAGTCTATGTCTTTTTGTTGTAAAGTGGCATGTGTGTGTTATAAACTGCTTTTTACAGATTTATTTGTGAGGAAACCACAGGGGTAGTCAAAAACTATTACTATTAAGTGTTGCATGTGTAGGATTGCTACACTCATGAAGATTGATAACAAACTTACCATTTTTATACAAATTTAAAAAGCAAACAATCCTAGTCTTTTATTGAAAATGAGCTCATACTATTGCCATAACCATTAGACTAGTTTGTAACATAGCCTTCCATAATACTGAAAATCTTTTCTCTTTAAAATTAAAAAATACAAAATTGTCTTCAAAAATTAAAAAGGAAACAAGTTCAAGGATTATAAAACTAATTCAAGAGATCTGATTATTATTCTAAATATCATGATTTCGCTAAATTTTGTTTAAAAATATTCATGGAATCTTACCTTCAACCAGTAGACATCCAGGGGTTTGGTTCCATGAATTTTTGTGTCGAACCTACAAAGCTGTCCCGCCTTAACGATTTGAGCCTGGAATAAATACAACATATATTTAGATAAATCAAAAGAATGAAACTTAAACAAGCAATTGAGAAAAATAACTAAACCATACTTGGACTGTGGTAAGGAATGACGGTGGAATGGCACCAGTACGCCCTGCTCTCCTTTTCTCTTCGACAAGAAGGTTAGCAGAACATTTTGCTCTTCCCCCTCTGTTTTCTGCAATGACAGAGAACACACCAGAATCCTCAGGGTAAACTTGACGCAATATGAGCACAGACTTGGTAGAAAAAGTATGAATCTGGAGATCGGATGAGCTGGTAATAGGGAAGTCTTCCCTGTACCACTTAACAGTAGGTAATGGGTCTCCATCGAATTCAACCTCAAATCTAGCCTGTTCTTGTTCAAACGCTCTAACTGGTTGGATCTTTTTAGTAAACACAGGGGCCTTTGCTGGTTTCTGTAAGAAAATTAGTGACAAAGTTAAAATAAAGATAATCATTTATCCGTTGAATAAAAAAATACATTTAAAACAATCAAGATGATCTTCACTAAATTAAAATCACTTAAAATAGGCAAACTTACAACTTGTCCTTGAACCACTCTTTCTTGGGTTGTAGCCTTGTGTTCGACTTCTGTTGTTTCTGTTGTTGAAATCTTTCTAGTGATCTCTTGATCTCCCTTAACCTAAAATATATAAACATTGTTTTTCATGATCACATTTCAAGATGACATATTTTCATGATCAAACTAAATTTATTTATTTAAATTATGATGTGAAGGAAGTGAGTTTTCGGTTGGAATCATTTGTATAGAGGCAGTGTTTTGAACCTGGTCAGGTACCAAGAGGTTACGTCTTGGATTTTTTGGAAAAACTACTTTTATTATGGGATATGTTGCCAATAAATAGGACTTTGGACATAAAAAAAACAATCTGGAAACCTCCTAAACTATCTTAGATCAAAATGAACAGGGGTTAAGGGGGAAAAACAAGTCTTTTCTAGACGTCCTTCAGAGAGTACAGACCAGGTCCCTCCTACAACCATGTGAGATGAGAGAGAGGAAGCCACCGGGAGTGAAGAAACCAACCCACTTCCCAAAAAAAAAGAATGTACCCATGCTATTTTAAATCATTGTTAGGTAACTCCTTTTAATTATATAAGACTGTCTAGCTAATTATATTACTATGAAACATTTGACAAAATTATGCTCTATATAACCCTGAGACAGTATTAATTTACACATTATAAAATCTTTATGTCTGTTATGTATGTCCTTTTTACTCTTAATAGATAAAATAAAAATATTCTAACACATAAAATAAGAAATTAGCTTGATAAACAATTTTAACTACTACTAACTTCCTTCTGTGTCTGTTTTTGCACTGCGGTGTGAACTTCCTTCCCATGAACAGTAGATTCCAGAGGGCCAGGTATGGGTCGCTTTTCTACAATCCTCTGGGTTGTTGAGTCTTCCTCAATTGTACTATCTTCCTCACTCAGTTTGCCGGTCTTTTTCAAGGTCCTTCCTTTCTGCCATGGCATCAGTTCAGGTTCATCCTTCTTCCTAATTGTAACAATCACAAAAATTATGCATAAACACACTAAAATTAATATTTTTAATTGTTGACAACTAATTTTTTTCACCTATAAGTTGTTGATTTTAATTTATAATAAACAAATTTGACAGTAATCCAAAATAATGAACTTACAGATTGGTCTCATAGCTCTGTGCCATCCCTTTGGCAACAGATTTCTTTGCAATTTTTTCTCCGGGGATGGCAAACTGATGGGAAGCCTCTCTGATTCTGTTCTCCTTCACTATCTGTCCCTCTTCCAACTATTGAACATGTTATAATATTAATTACAAAACAGAATAAGTTGCATCAGGTTAATAATAATAATAATAAAAACTTGTAATTAAATAATAACAGCAGTATTTCCTAGATATTAAAATTCAGCAGCAATTTAAAAAAATAATGAATAATGGGATCAGACAATTTTTTTTTTTCAAAATGAATAAAATGAGTACAATATCCATTTTATGATTTAATTTAGTACATGAAAGGAAGGAACTAGACTGACGCTACTTTTACCTATTATTTTGACTTGTGCTATTTCTGATCAGACTGATTCAAATACCTGATAAAGAACATTAGTCACATACCTCACGTATTTTTGAATAATAATCTTCACCCTTCTTATTTTTCACTTCTTGAGTCCATTGGGGTTCTGGTTCCTTCAGATTTTGTGTGGTTCTCTGACGAAGTAGTTCAGGAGTGACGTCTGGGTGAGTGGCTGCTCTTTCTTCAAACACCTTTTCCAGCTCAGTCTCCTGTCTTTCGGCTTGATACTGGGCCAGTTCCGCATCATACCACGCTATCACATAATTTTAATATCAATTTCATGGGTCTTAAATATGTAACATAGCAATCCAATTGTTTCATTACTTCTTCAATTTCATTCTCTATGCACTATTTCTAGAGGTAAAACAATTTATTTAGGCATAAACAAGTTTAAAGTATTTAATATGCAAAAGTGAATGACTATAATATTAAAAAAATAATTAACCCTTACATTTAGTCTGGCTATCCCAATAATAATATAGAATTTGTCGATTGATCAGGAAGGTGCTATCAACTGAAATAGTTCAAGAACCCATTACAAAAGGGAGGTAAATGTTTTATTGTACTAATATACTATGAAAGGACATCCACGAGGCCTTGAACTGTTCCAGTAGAGAGTATCCTGGACAATCGACAAACACCAGAAAAAAAGTGCACATTAACAGGACATGCTCTTTTCCTTTCTCCCCTCAGGCATATACATACAACAAATACATGACAGTTAAATAAAATTACGATACATAAAAGTAACAAACTAGCGACTCATTGATTATAAATAGGTCATGTATGATTAAGATGTCATCTACAATTACATTCATCATTATTTGACCTGTTTAATAATAGTGCAACACCAATAGTAACAAATATAATTTGACATATAGTAAAAAAAAAGGTCAAGTTTAATGCAATTCATATTTCTACCTTTAACTCATTCCTACAAAATTCTATTTTATATCATGCCAATGTGCAATCATTCCATGCTATAAAATAAAATATAATAAACAAACAGGCGAAATTTGTCATCAATAAACATATTAATTAACCTGAGTCAGGTGAATTCCAACCTTTTATTTTTCAATGGTTTCATATTTAATTTCATAACACTTCTCATTTGCCTGATTGTGTATTTAGACAGGAATAATTTGACAAAAATATGTGAAATGAGATGATCCATTATTAGAAACATTAAATTTTCATGCATAGCGCTTTTAGTTATATAATGGTGAGATAGCGATTTAACTGAAGAAGAGCAGATCAATAGTCATAGTCTTTGATAAATAGCTTTAATGAAAAACACATTAGAAATGTCCCTATGTTACATTATTAATAAATCTATCACTTTAAAACAAGCAAATTAAGAATAAAAATTTTGTGATGAAATTAATTTTAAAGATAAGAAGCAATATTTAAGCAGGACCCACAAAATCCACCTGTTCCACACTCTCTCGGGCAAACTGAGCCTTTTAGACTATAGGAGGAAATCAATCAGGAAAAAGTAACCTGCCCAACTAATGTTTCCCAAAATTAAAAATAGACAAACCCTAACCTTGAAATGCCTAAAAAAAGGCAGGAGTCTGAAAAAAAATCATCTATTGACAGCAATTACATATATTTTTATATATTGTTAATATTGGTAAAAAGATTATTTTTATTATATATTAGAAATAAATTGATTTGAAATTGAAATAAAAAAAAAATTATGAACAGTAATAAAATGTATATGAAATTTTTTAGATCTTTTTGATTGAAGAAAAAAAAGATTCAGTTGCGGGCAACCTCAAGTGTAATGAAGCTAAACTAGTGACATTTCAGATTATTTAATAAAATCAATACAAGTATATATAATATCTGCTATTCCCCATTAAAGTAGAAGCTAATTACTAAACATTAAATATCTCAGATATGGTGGCGTGCTGAATACTCTACAGTACCTTTACATTTTTACATGCACTCCTAAAACCCCTTTAACAAGACATCAAGGCCAAAAATGTATGAAAAAAGATGGTATTTATGTACAAAACGGATAACATCTCACCTGAGTTAGGTTGCAGTAGTGCATTTTATGCACCCGTTTAGTACATGAGTAAAAATACCAAAAATATATAAAAAGAATCGGGATAATTTAAATAAAAAAAAAAAAAAAAAAAAAAAGGATCGTGCAGTTTTGTTTTACAAAACGACACGTATAAACACAGAGATGCTGTTTTGTTTTGTTTTTTTACCTGAAACCGTTAACACTGATGAGACAGCCCTGTTTTTGACTCCGGTCAAAATTTATTTTTCCTGTTGGTCGCAACCTCAGCACACCATTCATAAGAAGCGTTGACAAGTGATGGGGGAGAGGAGAGGAATTTGTTGTTTTTATTTTTATTTTCAATGTTAATGTTTAATCATTGTTTTGTGTTAATGTGTTACATAAGAAACTAAAAGTGACTTTTATTAGTTGCTTCACACTTTACTAAAAGGTAATAACAAATTGATAAAGGGAAAAATCAAGTAATTATTAATAACAAATGATATCGCTTAACTGTAATGAAATGTCATTCAATCTGTAGGAATGTAACTCTTAGCCTTATGGTTTAGGTTCCATTAACCATACCTGAATAGATCTAAAATATATACTGAGACAGTGATAGCACGCTTTAACTGTAATGGTATGCACTTAGGGAAGTTGTCAGAGAATTATTGAGACCGGTAAGAGAATAGATGGCGCCGAGACTGGTATTCAGCTCAGAAAGCCTAATGGTAAAGGTGTCTGAACAGTAATCAGGAAGTCCAGTATTTGACTCTTCACTGTCACTGTATTTTTTTCTGTAGCCTATAATTATTTTTTTTACCACAAGCTATAATTGTTAATAACAACAATATAGCTCATTTCTATAAGAGTCAATTAATGACAACACAAAAAGCTAGGTGTAAATTATTATCAAACAGACTACAATGTCATTAGGAAAACTAGTGCAGGCAGTAGGTCCTTATAATATTAACATATTATGCACTTTAAATTTGAACAATAAGGAAAGTTTACATGAACTTTAGCTTCCCATTCTAAAGTTATAATATAGAGTTATTCCTATATGCTACAGCATCATATTTATTTGAGAAATATCATTACTAATTGACCAGCTGCTATCTATCACAGTGTATAAAAAAGGGAAAATAAAATATATTGAAGAACCTAACAACCTACGGCATATTTAAATAAATTAGTGAAGAAGCTAATAAAAGGCAAAGAGTGACAATAACATCTGAGAAGTAGTGATTAGTTGTAAGAACGAAAATGTATTAATGAAAAGAGTATTAGAAAGGTTGTGTTATTGTTTTTCAAACAGCGTTTATTTGTAATAATTCATGAATATAATGAAGTTTTTATAAATACAACAAGAACATATTTAAATATATGAATTTAATTAATATATCTATAATCATACTACCCTATAGAACATGACAGCATATTTTAATTTAACTATAGGAAATGTTTGTTATCATGTTCATAGTAAGTAATACATTTTTTTAAAAATAGATTTCTTTGGGCCTTTAAGACAATACTTAAACATACCTTGTAACATATTCTATTTCTTGATTACAATTTAACTCTTAACTGTATTTTAACTTACTGTTCACAGTTTTGTTAATATAAACTATTTACTCTCCATATATAGCCAATCGATTTTCAATCAAACCATAGAGAATTATCAAGGGTAGTATAATATACAGAAATATTGTTTAGTTGAAATATATTCAATACTGTCTATAAACTCACGCCTAGGGGAGTTCTTTAGTACTGCTCTGTAGTCATCCCCTCTTGGCTTCACTGTTAGCACTGTTTCAACTCTTGTCTCTCCTGAAGCATTTCTTGCTACCACTTCAATTTTACCTTGATCATACTGCCTTGTTTTTGGAATGTCTAAGTGCCACATTCCATCATATGTCAGTCTATAGCGATTACCCTGTTAACAGAATTATCTTTATCTCTACACAATGTACATAATATATAATGGGAATGTTACCAATATGACCATTTTCTTCTGAATAATGAATAAATAAAACTATTAACTGTCATATTTGTTTATTCAAATAAAAAATATATAACTATGCCTTAATAAATACCGTTTCTTTCTTTAACTAATGGAAATTAATTAACAGAAAACAAAATATTGTGATGATATTTTATGGTCAAATTAAGTTTTATTTTAAAATGAATATCTGGTTGGATGGAATATTTGTTGTTTAGGAGGCATTTGAAACAAAAAACAGGAAAAGCCCTGAGACCCTTAGTGATAAAAACAGGTTACTGTAGAAAAGATCCCTTGGGAAGACTTGTGATACCTTGAAAAACCCACCTTGGTGGATAGGGTTAGGTTCCTTATAAATAGCAATGTTTGGGAGAGAGGAAGGTCTTAGTTCTCTTAGTTCTTGGGATTTGTCCATTGAGCAGTCAGTGAGTTAAGTGGACCAACTGCCAAGAGTCTAGACTGTTGGGTATAGAAGATAGAGCCATATGCTAAACCAGGGAAGTCAGCACGGAAGGAAGAAAGAATGAATAAAGAGAACCCACTATCCAATATTGAAGAATATCCAGGTCATTATTGTTATTATAAAACTCTTGAACATTTATGTACGTATAAAAAATTTAAAATAGTAACATTATGCACTAGGACCATGTACAATTTAGGAGATAATATAATTTAAAACTTTTAAGTAAACTGTTATTATTTCTGTCATGAATTCATATGAATGTCCATTACCTTTTATAATAAGAAAATATAAATACATTTTAAACAAAAGCGGAATCGTTAAAATATATTGTAGTGATATCCTGCCGATACCACTTACTCCAAAGGATCTTTTAACTTAAACAGATTTCAATTTCCAATAAGATTTGAATTCTCAATCATGATCAAAAAGTCAATGGGGTGGTCTATTAAGTACTGTGAAATGAATTAGAGATTGAACTCCCATTGACAACTTTTGTTGCTTGCTCAAGAGTTTATTTATTCTTATTCCTAGATGTGAAACTATAAATGTTTATAATCAAGTTTTGTGTTAACTTAATATTATGGTGAACTTGTAATTTGTATTCTATACATGCAATTCCAATAACTTTGATTTTAGACTACAGATATAATTCATTCCTTTTCCTGTATAACAGAAGTTTGGGAAGTGGTATGGAAAATTTGTTTGATTGTTTTTGCAAGATAAACTCTGTAATTTCTGAACCAAAGCTCGATAATTGATATGTTCTTTAGACTGCCTGTTAACATATAATCTTCATTGTAATTACCTTAAGGGTTGGATAGTGAATTTCAACTTAAAGATGTCCAGATTAAAGATGCACAATGAATTTTGCAAGGATGGTAACATAATGATCAGTAGAAGGTATTAGTTTTTATGTGATTTTGATGAATGTGGATTGGCTAGATAATCAAGGCCAGTGGCCAGATTGAGTTGGATGTGTTAATAAAATTAAGTATAGTTTAACAGATTTTAAACTGAGTGAGTGAGCCAAATAGTATAAAGAATTACAAATGGCAATGATAACTTACATTTACGACGGTGTTGTTGTTAATCAGCCAAACGACACGGGGTCGTGGAAAGCCAGTTACTCTGCAACAGAATCTGGCACACTCGCCCTCATTTACAGTAGTAGATTCTGGTTTAGTGACAAATACAGGTTTTTCCTTTTCTTTTGTTACCTCTTCTTTTTCTTCTGTACCACTGAATAATGAGGAAAAAAAATTAAGATTTTGTATATTTATTCAATTTATGTTTAATTTGTGAATGGTTGTCGGAAAAAAATAATGTTATGTTTGCTTGAAAATATTTGGATAAGGCACAGAATCATATAGCTCTTGCCTATATAGGAAAAATTAAAAATAGTTATATTATTGAACTTATATACAATACTTACACCTGCCAAGAAGCTTCCATTTCTCGGATTTTCTCAATGCTTTTCATTCCCTTAGGAAGCTGTGAGTCGTAGATTATTCCAGGTTTGCCAGTAGTTTTGATAATGGCCCTTGTTTCATCTTGACCGTATAGATTGGTAGCTCTGCAGAGGTATTCGCCAGAATCTTCAGGGTAAACCCAACCAAAGTTCATTGCGACATAACCAAAATCATAAATGGGAGTAAATCTGTTTTCTGAAAAGTAGTATGAAACAGTGGTCAATCTTACAATATTAGTTGAATATCTTTTAAAATAATCTAAGCAACGGAAGATAGCACTATCTGTTTTATTATATCTAATTCTCAAATTTTTAATATTTGCTTTAGGTAGAAACATGAAATAGTTCCTGTTTTTTATGCACCAGTATGCTTTTAATAAGTTTTTGTGACCTTTAACAAATTTGTAGTGGAAATATTCTTGTAAATTTATAAGATCATTAGAATTTATTCAAAAAATTGCTAGAATAACATACAATCTGTAGCATTAAATTTCGATTGATAAACAAAAAAGAAAATATCCTGCAAAGATTGTGTTTACAGTAAATAAAATTTAACATAATCTCGAAGATACAATGTGTCTTGGCCCAAAAAAGTACCAAAGATATGATAAAAAGGGCTTCACTTTTCTTTTTTAAATAATTTATTGTAATTTTAAAAGAATACGCACTGTGATGTAAAGGTTTTCCATTGTAGAACCATTCAACTTTCATGTTGGGGTCTCCAACCGGAGCAAGTTGGCATTCAAATTTTGTTGCTTCCATTTCAACCAATTCAGTTTGGTCTTGAATTTGTGTCACAAACCTTAAACAAAATTAAAAATAATTAATATTGTACTACATAATTAATTATGTTATATGCTGTAAATACATTATTCAAGAAAAACTATTGAATCATAAATAATTTTTTTAAGCACAAAAATTACCTAGGTGGCTGCTTTCTTTCAGGTTCATAAAGGTCATCTTCGGTGAGATGAACCTCAGAGGTATATTTTTTTATTGTTGCTTCCATCTGCATTAGCTGTTCTGACTTTTTCATGCCCTTTGGCACTTGATTTTGTAAGATGATACTTGGGATTTCTAAACAAAAGAAATATATTCTTGTATATATAAATTAATGATAATAGATTGTAAAATTTAAATCTACTGAAAAGTCAAAAGTAAGCCTTACTCTTGCAGGATATGGTGGCTCTGGTGAAGTCCTCTCCATAAGCATTAACAGCTCTACAGACATATTCACCAGAATCTTCAGGGTAAACGTAGAGTATGTCAAGTGACACGAAACCCATGTCAAAGAGAGTTTTGTACCTGTGACCTGATGGCAACAATTTTCCATTCCTGTACCATTCGATCTTCATATTGGGGTCGGATTTGGGCTCCACTCGGCACTCAAAGCGCACGGGCTCATTTTCTCCTACAGTTGCCGAACTTATCTGGAATTAAAAGAGAAGAAAAATATAATTAAGATAAAAATGTTTACAGGGAAATATACAAGAATAAGTAATTGATCTTTCACACTACCTGAGTAATAAATTTGGGTGGTTCTGTTGGTGTTGGAGATTCTGGACCTGGTTCAGTTACACGGCCCCTTTCGAGTTCTTTCAGTTTTTCTCCAGTCATTCCATGAGGCAGTTGTGAATCACATATTACATCATGCTTAGCTGTTGACAAAAAAAAGATAATTTAATTCACAAATATAAATTTACTATAAAGTTCACAACACATATCTTTTGCTTAAAAGAATTTAATATATTTGTTGAGCAGACAAATTAATATATATTGTTGTGAGTTTTGATGTTGCCTGTGAGATCAACTCAAAATTAGCGGGCATAAATGAACGGTATACGACCCGTGGATCACGATTCATGAATGTTTGAACACTATTCTTTGCATTATATCTATTATTAATATTTATCATATAAATAATATCAATAATTAAATATAAATATTTTAATATTGGATTTATTAAATTCAAAACAAAAAAAGTTAATAATATCCGAAACAACTGGCATTGGACAACCATTTAAAAGATCAAGAAGGCAGCGGAAATGTACGAGAGCAAGGACAACCGGGAGACCATATCGTCCTCATTCAATTGGACCCGGCAACCAGAGAAGACGTACTAGGACCATGCTCAGCACCAGATAGCCACTCACGCTCAAGACCAGAAGACAAAGAAGAATTCACCAAAGGACGCACAGGAAGCACCACGTATAGAACAGAACTAGGTAAAACTGGCCAGTAAATATTATAGCAAGGTACATTCTAACTTTATATTTTTTCTAACATTGTAAATTTATAACATACGTGTAACTCATGTATCAATTTGTTAACGAACAACTTTCCTTTTCTAGAAGTTTCCTTTTTATATTAACAGAACCTCAGATTAAATTTAAATATAAACAATCAAAAGATAAAAAAACGTAATAATATGAAGAACAAATATTTGAATACCTTTGCAGACAATCCCTGCTCTTGTAGTTGCGGTTCCCCATTTATTTGTCGCTCTGCAAAGATATTCACCAGCATCTCTAGCATAAACGTAGTCCATATCAAGGACAATGTAGCCAAAATCATTTATCATGTGAACCCTTGATCCAGTGGCAAATGGGCGGCCATTAAAGAACCAATCAATTCTCATTGTTGGATCTCCAACAGGTTCAACTCTGCACTCGAAATGAGCTTTTTCACCTTCAATTATCTCAATGTCCTAAGTAAAAGCATTGAAAATAAGACACTATATATTAAAACAAAAGCTGATATTTTAAAAGTTATGGAAGCCATAATGAACCTCTATTTCAATGACAAATTTAGGCGGATTGGGTCGTTCTTCTTGTTCTAAGAGCTCATCTTTCTTATGCAGCTCCTCTTCTAGTTTCTGGATGCTTTCAGTTCCAGAACTAAATGTGTTCGGTAACTGTGGTTCCATAATAATGCTTTGGCGACCTCGTACATCAAGTTTGCATGATACTACAGCTTCACCGTGCCTGTTGGTGGCCTAAAAAATATTTAAAACTTGTATATTTTCAATCCTTGACATTAGTATTGACCTTTAAAACTTGTAATTTTTTTTTTTATTTGATATGTTGCTTGTCACTCTTGCATATAATAAAACAACTCTTGGGCAAATAGTGCCGTTTAATTACATTTTCTGTTTAAAATCCTATGATTTAAAATTTGAAAAAATTATTATACTAAGTACAATACACAACATAGACATGATCAAAAAAAGAAGTACCAGTTACCTTGCAGGTGTAGAGTCCAGAATCTCTGGTATCAATCTGCGCTATTTCTAGAATAACGAATCCAAAATCATTGATAGTTTTGAATCGTGAGCCAGCAGTGAGAGGTTTTCCATTGTGGAACCATTCAACTCTGAGTGATGGGTCATTCAAAGGAAGTAGCCGGCATTCAAAATGTGATAGTGAATACTCAACAAGAGTCTGATCAGCTGGACTGGTTACAAATTCTGGTGGTTTACCAACATCATCAATAGAGATTGGTCCAGTTGACACTGAACCAAGTCCTTCCAACTCTGCAATTTTATCTATCGTTCCCTCCATGCCTTTTGGGAGTTGTGACTCAATGATTATTGAACGCTTACCTAGATGAAAATCATTGATATAAACTTTGTAAAACCAAACATAATGGATTTAAATTACTAATTCATCTTTGTTCAAGCATCAAATATGCACTGATGGACAAAATTAATGGACCACCCTTATTTTTTAAAAGATTTCCAATTTGTGCTAATTTTAGATTTCACAAATATTTTTGGTTGAACAAATAAGTCATTTGAAAACGAAATTGTATTTTACACAGATAATTAAAAAAGGTACACCAAGAATAAAAGAAAAAATATTGTAAAAAAAAGATAAACTTGGAAAAATTTGTTTAAAAGAATACATCCCTTAAACCCCCTTGGCATTGATTTCAAGAGTTTTGAAGTCCTGAGGAATATTTCCCCACTCTTCAACAACAGTCTTTTCCAATTCTTCAAGGGTGCTAGTGCTAATACATGGATTCTGACATCGTACTCTTCGCTTCAATTGGTCCCAGTCATGTTCAATAGGATTTAAGTCTGGACTCTGTGGTGGCCACACCAAGCAATCAATTCCAACCTCAACCAGGTAACCATCAACCAATTGTGCTCTGTAGGGTCTGGCACCCATCTACATGAAAAATTACAGCTATCTGAAGACTTGAGACCAACTCTCACCTCATCTGTAAAGAGAACTCCTTCCAGTTTTAACCAATTAAAATGTTCTTGTGCAAACTGAAGCCTGGCCATTTTGTGAGCTGTGGTAAGAAGAGGTCCACGGGCAGAATGTTGAGCCCTATGGTTATGTTGGTTAAGCCTTCTTCTTATAGTCCAACTGGAAATGGAAACACTTTGGACTTGCCTTATGAGACTTTTATCTTATTTCCGGTGATGCTCTGGTTTCGCAAAGTCAGATGCCGGATCTAAGCTGATCCGAAGCAGGCCTAGGCTGATCCTGCCCCTTTCTTCTTGGGTGGTCTGTCTTCTTAAATTGCTTTAGAGCCCTCCCTATGGATAACTGATGCACACCCAGTCTCCTGGTGACTTCTCGCTGACTCTATCCTTCCTCTATCAATGTCACAGCCCTAACACAATTTTATTCACTTAAATTCCTTACTGGGGCCATTGAACAAAATTAAAAACGTTTACAAAGAGTTTATAAAGAAAAGGAATAAGTGAGAACAAATTTTATGTTATGAAGATAGGATGTATCAAATGCTACTGTTTATAAAAAAGATATTGAAGAGTAAACAAAGCATTATTCACAGTTTATATTTACACTGATATCACCTTAATACCAACAGTTGATTAAAATAAAAGCGGAAGATAATTTATTTAATTTTAACTCTAAAAAAAATTTGAGAGGTACATTAATTTTGTCCATCAGTGTAATAGTTTTAAGAAAGAAAAACATATGTAGCGACCGCTAACTACATAAGATAAATCACCCTATACTCTATTACATATATATTGTAAGCAAAAGTAAAATAACATGAACTAAATGTATTATAGACAAATGTAAATAACATGAACAAATATAAATCATTGTAAATGTGTTAAGCAATAAAAGGCCGGAAGCCAACTAAGTCACACGAGAAAGGTCAACAGCTGTCAGTCAGGTACCCGCAGGGGCCTAAGAGCAAGATGGGTGAGGGTACCACAGGTCATAAACATAACAACCCTTTGGGGCCTCTCTACCTCCAGGGCTTGTCCCCTGGCCGGGTAATTAGGCGTCGGTCGCGGTGCATCACCACATGTGTGAAAACCAACCGCCGGCCTAGGCAATCTTGCAGCCCTCCCGGTAGGCAAGGGGAGAGTATACTTAAGTCGGGCTCCTGGCCCTGTTATTCAGTCTCTCGCGACCTTTACTCGGTGACGCTTGGTTTCCGCTCGACTTCTGAAAACTTGACTAATTCTTTATGAAAAAACCTCTGTACCTCTTCTCTTGAACATAGTGCATTGTCGGGGCATATACCTATCAAAAATGAAGTCAGATAGTAACGCCGTCATGAAACGATTGTCCAGGTTATAAACTCGAACAATCCGCACTTGTCACCAGGGCTAGGGTGATCAGGCACCCCCCCTAGTGACGACCCGACAACATATTTTAATAACCTTTACCTTCAACTTTCATAGTAGATGTTGTAACGGCCTGTCCCCATTGGTTAGTTGCTCGGCATGAATATTCACCAGAATCTTCTGGGTAAACAGGAGAAATTTCAAGGATAACAAATCCAAAATCATGAAATGTCCTGAATCGAGAACCAGTTCTTAGAGGTTTGTTGTTCCAGAACCATTCAACCTAATAAAATCAATAATACATTTTAAAACCACAAAATTAGATTAACTCATTTAGAATATTCTAGAATATTAGATTTTTTGTTTGATTTCACTAATTTTATTGATTTTTAGAATGCAGTGCATTATTATACTTATTAAAAGAAATATGCTTTTATTTTTTAGGATAATTTTATTATTTTTCTTTTTGGTCTTTTACTATGAATTACTGTATCATTACCAGGAAGTAATACTTTAAATAATTTATTTATTTTATGTAACAGGAATTTTTATTCTTAACTTATTCCTACTTATAATGGCAGGATAATGAAAATATCATTATTATTATTTGTAAAAAGTGATAACAAAGCAGGGGTAGTGTAAAATACATATCAATGCTCTATTACCAAAATTTATTCACATATTTAAATTAAGTTAAGAAAATCTTTTAATAATGGGGAATACTCATATCATAGTGTATGTGTAAGAGAATGTTCTTTAAAACTAACTACGTATTATTAGAATACACTGAACTATCAATTTAAAGTGCACAAGTGCTCATTTTTCTAGAATCAATTCTACTCTAATTATGATAGTAATTTTTTGATATATTTTAAATATTGAAATATCGTAATGATGAATCGGGATTCACCTTTAGTCTTGGGTCATCTGTTGGTATCAGCCTTGCTTCAAAGTGAGCACTTTCTCCTTCACGCAGACTGTCAATGTTGGACAAAGGTACAGTGAAGACAGGAACTTGCTTCTTATCTTCTGATGTTTGGTCTTTTCTTGTTCTTATCATGGCATCTTCCAAGTCCTGAATTTTCTCTAGACCACCTTCCATGCCCTTTTAAACATTAGAATTAAAAAAAAAATATGATAAAGATTTCATAAATGAATCACGTTTTAATTATATTTATCAAAACTTACTTGTGGCAATTGGGATTCGAGGATTAGGCCTGCTTTTGATGAGCATTTGAGTATGGCTTTTGTTGAGTCAGAACCTACAATATTTGTTGCTCTTGCTTCATACTCCCCTGAGTTTTCAGCATAACAGTACAAGATATCAAGAATGACTATGCCAAAATCATGGAATGTTCTGTAACGATGACCATGAGGCAATTTCTTTCCATTGAAGTACCATTCAACCTATGGTTCATAAGATAGTCTTAACTAACTTGGTTTTAGTACTTACATTTTAGGTATTAAGTGAACAGATTTAGCTATGAATAAAGTTAAGATACAATAGACATTTAATTAGACAATAATTAATTGCAATCTTACCTTAAGGTTAGGATCGTTGACAGGTACAAGGCGAGCCTCGAAATGAGCACTCTGTCCCTCTTTAAGTGTTGTGATATTAGAGATCTGGGTAACGAAGCGTGGTGGTTCTGTAACAGGAGTGGTCGGTGTCTGAGCACCTGGAGCAGCAGAGGATTCGAGCTCCCTGATCTTGGCAAGGGAGTCAGGCTGGAGTGACTCCAAATAGACGCCTCCTTTTCCAACACAGTTGACATGTGCTCGGGTGAAGTCTTCTCCATACCTATGATTGTAGAATTGTATAACAAGTGATGAGTAAAAATCCTAATGTTTTGCAGTGCAAAACATTAGCAAGGTAACATTAAGCACTTTTAATTTCATTTTTATGTCAGACCGACAGAATTAATTTAGTTTCATTTTACTAAAATATAGTAAGCTTGTGGAGTAATTTTGAGATAAGGTAAATATACATAATAGTTATTTATTAATTTAGGTACTAGGGCAGCATGAGGACTTTCACACAACTTGGGAATATTGAAATATTCCAACCACACAATTGAGGGATGTTTTATAATACCATATACAATGGTTTAAAAAGAAATAATAAGTAAGTTTTTTTGATCGATTTCAATAACTAACAACCTATACTTATCGAATTGAAAGTATACATTTTTTTTTTCTGCTAAGTAATTAATTTAATTAGTGTTCTCAATTATTTATAATGGTTTTATCTACATATCATCGAGTCTTCAAATAGAATGTACATTAAAAATTTTATGCTTCTAGGTTAAGTAGAAGTTGGCATTGTCATAATAAGAAAGCTAAAGGGTTTTAGATTTTAGATAAAAGGAAAAACATGAGGGTTTCTGATTTTGAAAAAAGTCAATTGGTTGGTAAAATTACTTTTAGTTTAAGTGAATGCCATGGAAAATCTTACAAAACACCTTAAAGTAAATTCCCAATAAATATAACAAGTGATGTTATGTTAACATCCTCCTGAACTGACACTAATTTTTTTTTTAATATTGTAATTAATAATAAATAAATAAAAAATTCAAAACTGAATGATCAACTAACTTGTTCTTGGCTCTGCAAACGTATTCCCCAGTGTCGTGGGATTGGGTGTAAGCTATATCCATGAGAACAAAACCAAAGTCTGAAACTTGTTTGATCCTTGTTGAATGTCTGATGGGGCGTCCGTTGTGGAACCATTCGACTTTCATATTAGGATCACCAACAGGGATCAGAGTGCATTCAAAGTGTGCTGAGTCCCCATCTTTAAGTCCATCAATGCTCTGTGAATAGAGTGTTGGTAATGTAAAAAAATAAAATTATTAACTATCATTATAAATGTAAATTAGGCTTCCCATGCCAGGGGGAGGGGGCTCCTTGACCTGACTTACACTTCACACTCATAGAGAGAAACACACAGGGCTCATTAATGAAAAAATTGAAATTCCAATATCAAAGAATTTTTCAATCTGTAATTTTTGTTTACTTAATTTTTTTTTCCTCCTAATGCAGCTTTCCCATTCAATCATTGATATCTTGGCCACACTATCTCCTAAAAAAAATAGCTTGTCTATCGTTGCAAGGGTTATAAAATTTGCTACAAGGGATTCATTATCACGATAAAAAAAAAACAGTTTTGACAAAAAAAATTGTAACAATTAGTTTTAACTGTTAAAAATAACATTTTTAACTCTGTTTAATGCCCAGTTTCTCTTCCTGAGCAAATAATATGCAAGCCGATTTCAGAAATTCACTACTATGTAAATAAATTTTGGGGAATGTAGGCAAAAAACTTCTCTCTAGGCTAAATTCCAAACAGGCATGAATTTCAAAAATGTGTCAAAATAAATTTATCAAAAGAAATAATCAACAATTACCCCTCCCCTTCAGGACAGCCTAGCATTTTTGTTTAATAGAAAAATAAGCCCTCACTCAGCCATAAAAATTAGTCCAGCCTAGTGAAATCAATTCATCCTTCTCCTCTCAATTTTATGCAGCGTTATCTATAGATATAATAAACCACCATTAGAGTTATTCATTACCTTAATATGTGTTGTGAACTGAGGCTTTTGTCCTTTGGTGACATCAATGCACTCAAGAGTGACCGAGATTTCATCTTTTCCCCATTTGTTTGTAGCTCTGCATGTGTAAGTGCCTGAATCTTCAATTTTAGTACCAAGGATTTCGAGTACTACCATTCCAAAAGCGTGTACTGTCCTTATCCTGTGGCCTGTTTGATATTTTGTCATACAGTATGTTGTTATAATAAATAAATTTTTTATTGAAAAATAAAATTTCTGAACTAAAATCATGCATATAATGACACTGTAACTTACTGGCTTCAATTGTCTTTCCATTGTAAAACCATTCTACAACCATACTTTGATCACCAACAGGAATCAATGAAGCTTCAAAGTGGGCAATTTCACCTTCACTCAAGTTCTTGATGTCCTGGAACTATTTCACAAAATCATATAGCTTTGAATTTATAAATTATCAGCGTAGTAGTTGTTGGATATTTTTAAGAACTTATAAAGATGTTTGCTAGGAAAATTCTAGATGGTTTCAATCAAGATGGTTTACCCAGCATATTACTTATGCTCAAGGCAGGCAGTTCAGTGTTAACTGTGATTGGTTACGGATTTCATAGGCATGTCTCAAAGTTTGGGCTGAGACCTTTTCACAGTCCTGGTCCCTGTGGACATATTTGTTTATGCCTTGAAGTCAAGGCATTCTTGTTTGAATATGTGGTCAGACCAAATAGTCTTCTCAGTATTTAGTGAGAAACCGATTGGTTGGTTTTACACCTCAATGTTGAGGCACTCCAATTAGTTGTTATGATCTCAGTTTAGGTTGCATTTGTGGTACAAATAAAGAACTCTCCATTATGATGATTGATGGATTGATGTGGGTAACAGAAAATTTAAGCAATAAATCCTTTTAATCCCAAATTATCCTCATTACCTTTACCTTTCTTGATTACAATAAATGTTACATGCATATGCAGGTTACAGCTATAAAAGGTAAGATTCTTTTTTCCCTTTTTGTTTATACTGATCATTTAGTCTTTACCCTGCTCACCAGAACTCACATTTGTATAATCTTAAATTTGTTTTATGTTATCCAACATATTTTACATACACACACTTGGTGCTTGTACATCACTACCAGAGAAGTTTCCTCTTTATATATGTAGTACATACAGTTTTCCACATTATAGACCAATGGGTGAATTTCCTTTATTCAGATTATAAATGATTTCCACATTTGAGTTATTTGTAAACTTTTTGATTTGAAGGATCATTGTGAAACACAACTACAAAATTTTAACACTTAAGGGTCAGCTAAATCTTGATACTTGCATTCAGAAATAAAAAGTCTAATAATTAAAGGATAAAGTCTAAAAAACTTTAAAACTTCATTATTCTATTCAAGTTTGACTAAATCTATAATAAATTCTGAAATATGTGCTTATATATGAAGGGATTAGAACAGAAGAGTAGTAACCTCCGCCAATCAAATATTGAATCAAAATCCTGCTGATCTTAAATGGCTTCAACTCCACAAAACGATTTTTACCTCATAAAATAATACATTATTTCTCACTTTGAAGTTGGATAGTTTTGATACACCCCTCCCTACCTCTCCCCCATAAAGTGAAATATACAAATAAAAATCCAAATCAAAGCAACTGCCACTGTCAGCACAGAATAAATATTTCCAATACACTAATATCCAATAATGTCCGCCACCAATTATTTTCTAAAATTAAAATACCTGATTTAAAAATCTTGGTGGCTCAGCGATAAAAGTCTGAAAAATATTAAAATTTCAATTAAGTGCCTTCTTACCTAAGGAAATAAAACTACTTGTTACAGAGAAATATAAGTAATACTTATATTATTAATATATATATTACTTTAGATGTAAACGATGGTGCTTGTCCTTCATCTGGTGTTCCTATTTTCTCTTCTTCTCTCCTAAGAGACTCCTCCAGTTCCTGAATCTTTCCAAGACCCTCCTATAATTAAAATAAAAACAAATATTTACACCGAACATATTAATATAATAAAAAGATTATCCAAATTAGCACAAATTTTTACTCTCTTATTCATAAGGATTCAAATAAATTCATAAAAAGTTTATAAAGAATCATAGTTTATTTGATAACGTTTCATTTAATATGATCTCAGGGCTTTATATGCCTCTGGTTTATAATTTGGTCTATTTCATATGTTCCATAATTGCCTAGAGAATTTTATATAATTAAAATAATAGTTACAAATGATATGTATAGCATAAAAAATGATTCATAATAGCATGGTTCATTCTTTGTTGTTGGGAAATGGGTTGGTTTTGTCACTCCTGGTATCTTCTAATTTTTGGGTCGAAAACATTTGGTCTCCATCCAGCACCCTATCTAATGACTGAATTCTATTAAACTGACTAAATGAATGTATAAATCAAAATCCTTTGTCCCATACCTGGCCATTTATTGGCCACACTACCCCTACCATATATTTGTGGTTTTTCCTGGAGTTGTAAAACCCTTGGCTACCTGATTTTATAGCTTAAGGTCTTAACAATATATGTTCCAGCTTTTCCATCTAACTATATATCCATTTTAAGAGAAAACAAAATTTGACCATAAAAATTTGTTACAATGTTTTAAAGCAACATTGTGAATGTAATTATTACCTGTCCTTTAGGATGTTGAGTTTTTTCAATAAGGCTGGCTTTGCTAGTACAGTGGATGGTTGTCGAAGTGAATGCTTCACCACTTCTGTTCCAGGCTTTGCAGGTGTATATGCCTTGATCCCTCTCATAGACTTCAGTCAAGTCAAGGGTAACAAATCCAAACTCGCTGGTCATCTTGAATCTTGAACCTTAGAATAATATAAATAATTTCATAAAAAAAATATTAAAGTATAATATTTAAAAAACAGACAGAAAACTCATTAATTTTGTTAACATTCTAATTTTATTAGTTAATAAAATTTCATATTTATTAGTTAATTAGTTATTAAATGTTTATTTACCATGAGCAAGACTCTTCCCATTGAAAAACCACTCTATCCTCAGGTGAGGATCTTCTTTCGGTTCGACTGTTGCCTCTAAGTGAAGAGGTTGTGCCTCACCTAATTTAAATTCTGCCTGGAGTGGGTTCACCCAAACTGGCTTAGGCCATTCTTTCTCTGGGCCTATAATAACAAAATAATTAAATAATGACCATCTGTGCAATTATTACTGAAAGAGACATTTTTCTCACAGATGGGGAATATTATAACACCAGTTAAAGGCGGTGAGTATCATAAACACATGAGTGAGAAAATGCTTCCCTCAGAGTTACTCACAATGTCTATCTAATGAATAATAAACTGAAAACTATCCAACACTACAAACCTCTTTACCACCATCCATATAATGGAAATGATCAAAAGAATAATTTTATAGAATACTAATCTTTTTTATACAAGGTATCTTATGATATATTTTTGTTAAAACTGAAATATCTTTTAAAAACATGTTTATTCATAGTACATATCCAGTTTTGAGATTTAAGTTATACAGACCGATTCAAAAATAGGCCCATTGGGTAAATGAGTGAGACCGATTCACATTATTTATTTTATTTAATATACAAATTGTTTTATTTTTTGTTTGTTTTAGGTCATGCCAACCACAAAGGTAATTGATGCCCATATATATACAATAATTTTCTTGATTTTCGTTATACAATAGCGATTTATCATATTAAAATTTTGATGTGATAATTTTATTCAACAGTGCAGTTATTGATATAAACACGCATTACATTTTAAATAAATTACCTAATTCCAAAATTAGCAATAAGTACCCCTGCTTATCATTTCAATTTAGTTTAATAAGTCAATATTAATGCAACTTATGTATGATTATATTGAATTAAAAATAAAGCACCTGTTAAAAAATATATATAATTAAAATGAATTTTCAAATATATAATAATTTGGAAAACAAATGTTATAGTCATCATTGTGTAAAACTAATGAATAAAATCAGACAGAAAAATATATGAGTATATGTTTTATTGGAAATCGGCTAAGGTTGAAAAATGAGACAAGAAGGAATAGAAAAAGCTGTTTTTTTGCAATTTTCTGATTGGAATTATGTCACATTATGAAAATTACATAAAATTTTATAAAACCCTGAGTAGAAAATATAGAAAATTAAATTGTAGTAAGTATTGAGTGTTAAATACATTAATTTAAAATCCTTGGTTCAGTACTCGGCTGTACCTGGAACATAAAATTTCTTAACCTGACAACTATACCACCTAAAATACTAAACCCGTACCCTCTATTGAAGACATATAGTGTTTGATTTGACTATAAGTTCATGCTACACTGAGCTATTATTTGAAAAATAAATTTATATTCTCAATAATTATTTGTATTTTCTCCTCTTCTCCTGTTAAGCCTACATATATCTTAAGAACTTCATGTAAATTGGATTTGTAAATTAATATTGTGTTTCCCAAAAATCACTAGTTAAAATAACTAGTAATGTTTTATTATAAATACAAAAAAAAATTTATATTTCTTATAACTTTTTTTTATTGAGTATTAAATTAAAGTGGGACTGGGGTGCCTGAGATTTTAATCTTGCTATCTTGCTCACTTGGATCTATAAGATATAAAGTTGCTGTATTTGAGAGTATTAAACTTCCAAAACATGTTAAACCAAATTTATTTCCAAGCATTGTAAAATAATTAAAAAGTCGCTATTGTATAACGAAAATCAAGAAAATTATTGTATATATATGGGCATCAATGACCTTTGTGGTTGGCATGACCTAAAACAAACAAAAAATAAAACAATTTGTATATTAAATAAAATAAATAATGTGAATCGGTCTCACTCATTTACCCAATGGGCCTATTTTTGAATCGGTCTGTATAACTTAAATTTCAAAACTGGATATGTACTATGAATAAACATGTTTTTAAAAGATATTTCAGTTTTAACAAAACTAACCCTTTTTTTAACCATGAGGCAATAAACTGTTAAAATAAACAATAAACTATTACTCCTCCATAGAGCTCATATTATCATTCAATAAATAGATCCTTTCACAATTTATACATTTATTGTAAACAAAATTGATCTCTTGAAACTAACCAGACAGTTGACGTTGATATTTGGAAGCAAATGATTCTTCAACTTCTTTAACTTTCTCGAAACCTGCTTGGCCTGTTGGGTGTTGAGTCTGCAGGTAAATATCACTGAGGCTGGTACACTTAAGTGTGCCAGAGGTTGAGGCTTGACCTTTAATATTAGTTGCTTTTACAGAATACACTCCTGAATCCTCGGCATAACATGAATTTATGTCAAGAGTTACAAAGCCAAAGTCATGATTTCCCTTGAATCTTGATCCGGTTGGCAATGGCTTTCCATTGGCGAAGAATTCTAAAACATAAAAAAAATACTTAGTCGTCAGTAGATAACATGGTTTTATTATTCTCAGAATCTTATAATTCTTCCTCACCAATTTTAAGTGTTGGGTCCTTAGCAGGCTCAACTCTACACTCAAAGTGAGAATTTTCTCCTTCAGAACATACCACGTTGTTAAGATGAGAGATGAAAACAGGTCCTTCAAACATTGGTTCCATTGTTTCTGGCCTACCTTCTTTAGGGCCTTCAAGAGCATCAATTAATGGTAAAGCTTCTGGGCGCAATGAATTTCCAAGCAGCCAATGGCGATCTGTAAAAGTTATTGTATTTTCAACATCATAATGTATACATTGAGAGAAATTTACTGTACCATAGATAATCAGTAATAACATAAGCATAACATGGCATTTAAATTTATAATAAATATTTTTAAAGCTGCTAAATCACACCTTCAACTTTTATCGTACAGGTGGATACTGCTTCTCCAAGAAGATTTACAGCTCTGCATGTGTAAATACCTGAGTCATCAGGTCTTACTCCATTGACAGAAAGAGTGACAAGACCAAAATCAAACGTTGTTCTGATTCTAGTACCTATAAATACAAATAGGAAGGATAATAAAATAAGCTCAATAATATAAAATTCTTAAGGAAATAATAGCAATAGATGTATAATAAGACAAAACAAATATTTTTAGTAAGAAAGGATATTCACCAGTTGTTAAGGATTTTCCATTCTTGTACCACTCAATCCTTAGGTTGGGGTCAGCACGAGGCTCAACTTGAGCTTCTAAGTAGACATGAGAACTTTCAACGAGATTTTCCTGATTGGTAAGATGTGTAGTGAAAATAGGCGCCATATCTGCACTGGGTTCTTCAGCTCTTTCAGGCCTTGCACCAAGTGCTGCTTCCTTGTCTTGTATCTTCTGCCAAGCTTCTGGTTGTAGAGGTTCGCCAGATATTGCTGATCTTGCTACAATGTGAAATATCATATTGTATTACTGAGAAACAGGAAGGATTTTAAAATATTAATTAAAGAAATGAGGTACTAACGTTTTACTTTCAATGTTGTGGATGAAACAGCTTCTCCAGCTGCATTAACAGCTTTACACATGTATAACCCAGAATCTTCTGGTACAGTAGACATAATGTCGAGAGTAACAAAGCCAAAATCATGAGTTACATGGAATCTTGATCCTAAAAAATTAACAAGATTTATAAAAATGTCTGTACACTATTGTAATCAATATTAAAGATAAATAATAAGTTATGTAAGTGGAGTTATATTATTGATGTAATAAAATCCAGTATTATTTTTCCAGTGAACACACTCCATACTGAATCACACCAAAAAAGAGTTAAGAGAAAAAGTAAAGAATAAACTATTTAACCATTAACCATGTACCTCATTCAAACTGAAATCTGACTTACCCATTTTAAGTTCAACTCCATTGACATACCAATGGTAACTCATGGTCGGGTCACCAATTGGTACAACTCTAGCTTCGAAATGTGCAGTTTGTCCTTCCCAGAGCTCCGATGGGCCAGTCAACACTTGAGTAAAGATGGGTTTTTCGAAAATTGGTTCTGCATCATCAGGCTTCATTGGCCCACGTCCCTCTTCAAGTTGCCTGATTTTCCTCATACCTTCTGGGTGTTGTGTCTCAGATTGAATCGATGCCTTGGCTGTGAAATTGATTTATACTGTCAGTACAAGTGCTAATGTATTGGGCATAATTTATTTTCAATGTTAAAGCATTGACTATTATTTTATTAAATACCAAACAATTATAAAAAATATCACTCACTTTTGATCTTCATGGAAGCGGTAGTGACTGCTTCACCAAGAGCATTAGAAGCCCTGCACATGTATACTCCTTGATCCTCATCACGGACATGGGTCATATCCATGGATACAAAGCCAAAATCATGAGTTTTTGTGATCCGTGAGCCTACAAAAATAAAATAGTATAAAATAATCATGCAAAACCATTGCCAAAAGTGTTAAACTTATGTATTAGACTTTCGTAATAGCAAACCACTCTCAATAAAGTGAAGTAAGTAAATTTTGTGACACTCAAATTCAGATATATTTAGTTGTTATTAAGTAATTTATTTTATAAAGACTGTAACATTGAAAAAATATATGGCTGGCTACTAAATGACCACTTGAAATTATAACTTTTAAAAGTGGTTGTGACATTATAATAAAAAAATTTTGAGAAATACAGCAGTTGTAAATTAAATCAAGAAAAAAACAACAGCTGTCAAAAAACAGACTAGTTAAAATATAAATACAGAAACAATTTTTAAAAGAAAAAACGAAAAGTGAAACTTACTGTCCTCGAGAATCTTTTCATTTCTAAACCATTCAACTTTGAGCGTAGGGTCACCAACAGGGATGAGACGACACTCAAAGTGTGCAGTTTGCCCCTCTGCTATAGAGTCGATGTTCTGCAAAGGTTGAGTGAACACAGGCCTCTGCCTAGTCACGGGTTCGCCTGCCTCAAGCCTCTTCGGGGCCTCCTTCTCTAATTCTTTAATTTTCTCTAACCCTTCTGGTCTCTGTGAATCAAGGATTATGCTTCCTCGCTCTGAAAAAATTGTTATATATTATCAAAAACGGTTATTTTCCTTGGAGGCTTTCCTGACCTGGTAATAATTTTTCCTTGTGACCTCTGAATCAGATTTCAACAAAAGAAACTTCAAGATAAAGTACAAAATTTCAAAAGAACCAAGCAGTTGGCAACATCTGTACATAGGAACTAGTTATTACTTTGCAATTTTCCATGAACAGAGAAGGTCGAAAATAGATTTTTTAAATGACACCTATTAACAATTGAGGTAATCTTAGCAACAATATTAATATAAATAGTAAATGAAATCAAACTTACCAACAACTTTTAGGGTTGTTGATGAAACAGCAGAGCCAAGTTTGTTAATTGCTTTGACAGTGTATTCTCCAGCATCAGAGGCAAGGCAATGTCCAACATCGAGGGCAAAATAGCCAAAATCAAAAGTGATGTGGAACCTTGAAGCAGAACCAAGTGGCTTGCCATTGTGATACACCTCAACACGTAGATTTGGGTCATGGAGAGGCTCAATCTGAGCTTCAAAGTGAGCTGTGCCTCCTTCTACCATTTCTGTCGTACCCTGAAATAAAAAGTACCAGTTAGATCTTATAATTCATTTAAACAACATTTTGCAAAAATTAATTATTTTTAACAACCTGCAAGTAGTAACTTAGTTTTACAGCAATAAAGAATTATATTATATTATATTATAGTAGAGGGGTAGAGGGTAGACTGTTAAGTAAAAAAAAAACATCCTTACATCTAGGTAACATTTCTAATTTTTTTTTCAAGATTAAATAGAGCTAATTAAAAAGTAAATAACAAAATTAATTTTGCTTTAAAAACAATTGTAATTAAATAAAAAATAAATACAATATAAATTAATAAACAGCTCTAACATTTTGGAAGGTAGTTTTTTTCCAGTCCTCAAATATGGAAATATGGCATATTTTATACTTTTCTACCAGTTCTTTAGGATTTATTTTATTGGATTATTTTGGTACCCTAAAAATATTGATGTTTTTGCTCTAAAAATAACAGTTAATTTCAACTTGCATGATTTTTTTGGCATATTATTTATCTTTTTTGCCTTACACATATATTTTCTCTTCCATATATTTTTTGCTTTCAAATTTTAAAACTCTAAAGCTCTTTTCTAATGTTACTTACACAAAAAGGAGTATTTTTAGTTTAGCACCTCCCTCCCCCCAAGCCATTAGATTAGGCTGTGTGCTTTAACTAAACTGATAGGTTTACCTCTAAATTATTGAAAATTTAAAACCATATGAGGCAGGAAATTATTAGCATTTTTAGATTTATTGAGACCTAAAAGATGGCCAAAAATATTTATAATGAAATAGGTTACCAATAATATGAGAAAATGATAAGCTTAATGATTACATGATATTCTGACTATACATGATTGGTATACCTCACAATGGTAAGGTACATGGTTGTTCAGCCCCAAATAACTAAGCACATAGAGAAACATTTTAATGATACCACCATAGAAAATAAAGATCATGCCTGAATATAGCAAAGATGTGGTAATGAATATAAACACATAATTATTTTCAAATAAAAAAAATGATATGAGAATAGTTAAAATACTTACTCTTAGCTGGGTAATGAATCTTGGTGCAGTTGGTATTGGTTCTTCAATTTCAAGTCTTGTAGGATGTCCTTGAGCTTCAAGCTCACGAATCTTTTCCAAGCCTTCTGGATGCTGAGTTTCCAACAGAATGTTATGACGGGCTAAAGAAAATTATTTTATGTATTATTTCATAAAAATATATAATTATATATTTTTATAATATAATTATATAATAAAAACAATATTTCCATATTATTAATTGATTTTGACAATTACATTGAACTCTGATTGTTGAAGTATTAACCGCTTCTCCCATAAGATTAGTGGCTTTACACATATATGTTCCAGAATCTTCAGAATAAACATATAGTATGTCTAGGGCAACATAACCAAAATCATGTGTAGTCCTAAACCTATGTCCTGTTTTGATGGACTTGCCATTGACAAACCATTCAATTCGAAGATTGGCATCGGAAATTGGTTCAACACGGCATTCAAGATGAGCACGCTCTCCTTCTTTAAGATTTTCCAGGCTGTAAAAACAAATATTTGTGTGGTTAAATTCACACTTATTAAAACAAACCACCATATATATTGTGTTTATATTAACCAATCAAATTATGATTAATCTTTAAATAAAGTGTTAATTAGAAATAATAAAGGAGTATTACATGTATTGTAAAATTCTTTAAGGTAAAATATTTTGAACTTTATATTTTTAAATAGAAATAATTAAACTTCTATTTGTTTCTGATAAATTTAAAGTTTGATTACTAATTACTTTAATAATAATTAATTACCTGTTAAGTGGGGTGATGAAGACAGGTTTCTGAGGAATAGGCTCAATTTCTTCTTGTCGGGGTCTTTCATAATGTTCCAATTCTTTAATTTTCTTAAGCCTTTGCTCATCAAGAGTGTCAAGTTGGAGCCCTGCTTTGGCTAAGGAAGAAAAATAAACACTTATGTCATTAACACTAAAACATATTTTTTTCGGGTAAGAAATTCAAACATTTTAAAACTTGACCAACGCTCTCCTAAAGTAGCTTCAAAACATTTTCATTAACAGCCATTTTTATCTTTTAAATTTATTCATGGAAAAGCTAGAATGAATCAGAAGTCTTTTGACTTGTGAATGAATGAAAATTTTGACTTGCCCTAATATTGACTTAATTTATTGGTTCCAAAAAAAAACCATCCAAATTAATGTGTTATGACTAAATTTCATATTTTTAAGTAACTTGTTTAAATTAAAAAGTCAACAATTATCACCAGTAAATCCCACATTTTAGATTACAGACACACCGATTAATTTCTCAGTGTTGTATATTAGACAGTCAGCTATGTTTGATATTACATAATAGCCTAATTAAATTAATTGTAGACAATTTATCATGAGGCAAAGCAAAGTATCAAATTTATAATGTTATAAAGATAGAAAGTGAAAGTTCAGTTATTAAAATAAGAACTGCATCATTAATTAACAACTAATAAGCATTAATATAATGAGGTACCACAAATAGGTCTATAATATGTTAATAAATGTTCTAAAGGGTATCATATAAACGTCAATAATTGTATTTATAATTTATAAAAGTTTTATTTTGATAATATACAATCCTAACCTAAATAATAATAATAGGTTCCTTTAAGGCTCAGTCCATTTACTTTAAAATCAAAAGAGAAAGTACCTCTCTTTTGAACACTTTTTTCATAGTCAAAAATTTGAATGTATTCGTGGACAAATGACCTAATTACTTCAGGACAGACTCGGTAATGCAAACATGAAATATGAACTATTTCAGGCAGTTTCTTAAAACAACTGTAATAAGCTGAAAAATATTTGAAATGATTTTGTAACACATCTTATTATTTATTTATTTTTTTTACTGAAATTATTATTATGAAGAAGTACTTGCTGATATTCCTATGACTCCTTGATCACTGGGAACAGGAAAATCAATATTCTTTTTTAAAGACCTCTT
Organism: Acanthosoma haemorrhoidale; assembly: GCA_930367205.1. Lineage (NCBI taxonomy): Eukaryota > Metazoa > Arthropoda > Insecta > Hemiptera > Acanthosomatidae > Acanthosoma > Acanthosoma haemorrhoidale. Next base: position 98,867,042 of record OV884011.1, read on the forward strand.
ATGGGCCTTTCCACCCCTCCTACCCCGTCTTCTACCCATTTCCTTAAATTCAGCTAACAAATTACCCAGCTTGAATTTTATTTCTTATAATAAACCATTTCTATTTCAGGACATGGATGCCGAATGTGAAAAGCCCCGTTAAACTTATTCAACCCATTTTAACCACTAAAACTAACTATGTAAAATAATTTTCTCCTAATAAATCATGTGATACTAATTTATTATTAACTAATTTCATTTCATGTGGCTAAAATAATTTTTATTAGAGAAAAAAATAAAGGTGTTTATTTAGGTCCGATGGCCTCCCAAGATTTATATATTTCCTTTTAAATCCTACATTTCAAAGACACACTCAACACCCAAGAATAGTTAGCACACTAAAATGTGAGAATAGTGTTTACATTAGCATAAATTTATTCCTGAATAAGTTGAAAATACTCTAATGTATACCCAACTGGTGAGAAGAACAATGGAGTGAGGTTACTATCAGTGAGATTACACTTCATTTTCACAAACTCATTGAGTCAGGTCTCGGTGGCACATTTTCGCTTGATGCAGTCAAATTTATGCATATGTAAACACTGCTTAAGAGAAGAACAAGTGAAAAGGGTATATGAATTTTGTTGAGAATCGAGAGACTTCTTTTCTGGTTTATTTCCAACACTAATTTAAATAATGAGAAACTACTTATGAATAAAAAGTTAAAATTAACCAGTGTGCATTTTATTTAATCTTAGAACCATGGTCTCCAGTACTCGTTGCAAAGTACAACCTAACTTTTTGGGCTGGCCGAAGAAGTGAGTTCATTTAAATCATTAAAACAGCTTTAGAGCACTTTGATAAAGAAATATTTTGTTAAATATTAACTTACAGTCTACTTGTACAGAGCATGTCGTCACGGCTTCACCAGCAACATTTCTGGCTTTGCACATGTATGTGCCTGAGTCTTCGGCATATGCATATAATATGTCCAATGCTACAAAGCCGAAATCATAGGTAGTCTTGAACCTGTGTCCTGTGAATATGAGGAGATGAACTGGATATTAGTTTAAACAAAAATTTATTTAAAAAAATATTGTAATAATAATGTTCATTGAATAAATAAAACAATAAATAATGGAATAATAACCAACATAGTTGATAACGAAGGTTGTGAAAGCGTGTTATCTTTTCTAACATAAATAAATAAAGAGTTTAAGATGTAAATATTAAAGAGATTAAGAATTACCTTGTGGTACTGGTCTTCCATTTCTGTACCATTCAACCTTCATGGTTGCATCATTGACTGGAGTCAATGTTGCCTCCAAATGAGCCATTCTACCTTCTGCTAGATGTTCAATGTTTTTCAGTGGTCTTCCGAATTCTGGCCTCTCATGAACTGTTACTTCTTCGTCGGTTGTGCGCTTATAGCGGGAGTCATCTTCCAGATATTGAATTTTCTGGAGTGCTTCCTTATGTTGAGTGTCTCGGATGATGGATGCACGAGCTGGAAAATAATCATAGAACTCAGAAGATATCATTCTATTATTTAGATTGCTATTTGAGGTACTTTAAATAATATCTTACACTGGACACTGAGGTTAACAGACGAAACTGCATGACCAAGCCTATTGGTGGCTTTACAGGTATATTCTCCTTTGTCTTCTTCATAGACCGTCAGAATGTCCAGAGTAGCAAACCCAAAATCAAATGCTGTGCGGAATCTGTGGCCTACAGTGACAATAGAATAAGTCATTAATTTGGTTCATGAAAATATATGGTGCACTGATAACATTAATTTATAGATATTTTATTACTTCACAGAAAATATTACCTGTTTGCAGTGGTTTTCCATTGTGGAACCATTCCACCTTAAGGTTAGCATCAGGATATGGTTCAACTCTGCACTCATAGTGAGCACTATGTCCTTCAAGAAGTGAAGTGGGTCCATTTAGCTGAACACTGAAAATTGGTTTCTGACTAACAACAATTTCTTCTTCTTCGGTGCGCTTATATTTAGTCGAATCTTCAAGAGCTTGTAGTTTTTGAAGAGCAGCTTCATGCTGACTTTCCGTGAGCAGTGATGCTTTGGCTGGAGATATTAAAAACAATAATAAGTAGAAATATTAAGTTTCTAATTATTAAATTGGAATATGCAGATAATTCTCCTTACATTGAACGAGAAGTGTTGCCGAAGTCACAGCTTGTCCAAGGTCATTGATAGCTCTGCAGGTATATGTACCTGAATCTTCAGCATAGACATGCTTCATGTTGAGGGCAACATAGCCAAAATCATGCATTGTTGTAATGCGATTAGCTAAAAATAGAGATACAGGGATATAGCTAAAAACGATAAAGTTACTGAAAGTGATATTTAAAAATAAAAATTCTATATTTTTTAAAAATTGCCTCTACAGGGAGAGGTCAAGATAAAATAAAGTGGTTGATACAGACACTAGGATACCTCTTAGGCTGCTCTCCATAGCCAATGCAATCTTTAAATAGTGTTTGGGTTAAATGAAATAATGTTTGTTTTATTTTATGAAATGTTACAAGATATCAAAAGGAAATTAGCATTGAGAAGAGGCAAATAAATATCAGTGCACTGAAATGTGGTATTAAGTCAGGGGTGAATTATTGCCCAAGATTTTTTTTTAGCTTCAACTACTCAGCACATAATAAACGTGTGATTCGGTAAACCAATAAGAAAATTGGCATGTGTTTGCAAGTACTAAAGGTGTTGGGGTAATTTTATAACAAAAGGAATCCAGTGCCATCACCCTGATTTGTTTTCTCTCTTGGTACACATGGTCCAGACAGCAAAAGGCAAAGGAAGCGAAACCTCTGATGTATTCTAAAAATCGACAGTTACCTGCATTCTCCAATTTTCACTTAGATTACCAGATTTATTCACGACTCCTAAGTTTATTACTGTATTTTTCTCTCTATGTTACATTAGGTACCTATTTATGAGTAACATAGTTTTTGAGTAGAGTTATAGTGCCTAATAAAGTAGAATTTTAGAGCTACATAGGGTATTCCATAAGTACCTTAAAGAAATCCTTTCCCTGATGCAGCACTTTTACTAGTGAAATGAGCAAGCAGAAATATGAAAAGGACATTGAAACGGGAGTGTTCAACAGTGCTTGAAATGAACAGTTTCTGTTTACAGATGCAAACATATCAAAACCAGAGTGTTTGATCTGTGGTGGAAATGTTTCAGTACCTAAAAATCACAGTTTGGAGAACCATTCTAATTTTGATTCCAAGTATCTAGTAGGTTCAGTCCTTAGATCGGATTGAAAAGAAGGGAAAATTGTTGTACAGGCAGCAATTAACATTAAAAATCAAAGTAATGAGCTTTCTTCAATGGTAACAGCTTCCTATGAAATCTCTTTGCTACTGGCAGAAGAAACGAAACCATGAGGGGAAAGAGAGCAAGGCCGGTTAAAAATATTTGCAATATAACAGACTAACGATCTGAAAATTCCTAAATTACAGTTTGTTCACTAAGAGAATGCTGTTGAAACTGATCTACCATTAAAATTTGGAAGAAGAAAAAATTGACATGAGAATTCACGAGTTGAAAGATCAGTACCAACTTACCAATCATTTAACTCATGACTTCTCTTGTCAATTTTTTCTTCTTTCAAACTTCAACACCAATGATGTTTCAGGATATATAGTGGACAAAATAGTGCATTCTCTCTCTCTCTCTCTCTCTCTCTCTCTCTCTCTCTCTCTCTCTCTCTCTCTCTCTCTCTCTCTCTCTCTCTCTCTCTCTCTCTCTCTCTCTCTCTCTCTCTCTCTCTCTCTCTCTCTCTCTCTCTCTCTCTCTCTCTCTCTCTCTCCCCTCCCTCCCTCCCTCTCTCTCTCTCTCTCATATTAATTTGTTCTTATAATGGTTTTTGATTGTTTGAATTTTATAAAAAAAAAAAATAGGTGCCTAACTACATTGTGGTTCTTTAATTACCACTTCATGTTGCACCACTCGCTAAGATTCTGAAATAGATAATAGTTAAAGAAAGACATGGTACTTACAGGCTTGGATGGGTACTCCATTTCTTAGCCATTCAACTTTAAGTCTTGCATCTCCAACAGGGATAAGCCTTGCTTCAAAATGAGCACTAGATCCTTCAGTGAGCCTTTGGTCACGGCAAGGCTGAGTAAATACAGGAGGTTGACTGGGAGCATCTTCTGGACCTGATGGACCACGGTGATCTCTTGTCTCAAACTGGTTAAGTCGGCTAAGAGCAGATTCATGCTGGGATTCGAGGTAGATTGATTTTCGAGCTAAAATGAATGTAATAATTATTCAGTTTATTTTCTTAGTTTGGCAAGACAAATTTTTATTGCTGTAATTTTAAATATGTAATTACATTGAACATTTAATGTTGATGATGTCACTGCTTCTCCATTGATGTTTTTAGCTCTGCACGTGTAAGTACCTGAATCTTCAGGTAAGCAATGAAGAATGTCAAGGGCCACAAATCCAAAATTGTTTGTCTCAGTAAATCTTGAACCTTGTTAAAAATAATAAATATACTAACAATTTCAAATAATTATGAGGAAAAAGACAGTTTTATAATAAGGACTGCTTACCAGATTTAACAGGCTGTCCATTGTGATACCAATCAACTTTCATGGTGTTGTCTGACACAGGGATGAGGCGACACTCAAAGTGAGCTCTCTGACCCTCTCGAATGTCACATTGCTTCAATGACCCTGTGAAGACAGGAGCTTGGCGTGTCGTTTCTTCAATCTCATCCCTCCTCTGGTACTTGCTTCTGTCCTCGAGGTATTGTATCTGCTCCAAACCAGCTTCGTTTTGGGTTGTAGTGACTATTTGATTGGATGCTAGAATATCACATTGAATATATTTACATATGTCTGTCATTCCTCACATCAATGAGTAACATAAAAATATATAGTGCTCACTTAAGCATTTCAGAGAACAAGACGTTTCATCTGTTCCTAGCATGTTGGTAGCACGGCATGTATAAATACCAGAATCTTCTGCAATCGTATCGATAATATCAAGTGCTACATATCCAAAATCATGAATAGGACGGAATCTGTGACCTAAAATTGCAAATAAAAATAAATTATTATTAATTCTTTGTGGAGAGTAGTAGGTAGTTTAGTTTATCTTTATTCTTAAACTACTAACCGACAATAATAGGTCTACCATTCTTAAACCATTCTACTTTAAGGTTTGAATCAGTAACTGGTTCGAGTTTGCATTCAAAATGGGCATGCCCACTTTCCCTAAGACCTTCAATAGATTTTGGTTTTGTGATAAACCTTGGTCTAATAGTGACACTTTCATCAACTGCATCAGTTCTTTTATATCGAGAAGAGTCTTCCAAATACTGGATTTTTTCCAATCCCCCCGGATGCTGTGATTCCAGCAAAAGGTCTTTCTTAGCTGAAATTCAGATAATTAATTAGCATCAACTTTTAACAAAAATTTATAACCACTATAATTTAAATAAAATTTATAGTTACCAATAACTCTAACTGATGAAGAAGTTACAGTTTCTCCCAAGTGATTCCTGGCTATACATGTGTATACTCCAGAATCTTCAGGATACACTGACAGCAGGTCAAGGGCTACATAGTCAAAATCATATGCTGGTCTGAATCTAAAATAAATTTATGAATTGAATAAGCATTTAATGACAGCACAAACTATGAAAAACTTATGCCATTATAGGGAACTATCTCTTAAATTTACCTATGTCCTATACGAACTGGTTTTCCATTAACTAGCCAGTCTACCCTCATTGTAGGATCTCCAACTGGCTGCAGGCGACATTCGAGATGAACATTGGTACCTTCAATTGTTTCAATATTATGCAGAGGACGAGTGAAGACGGGTGGTGCAGCAATCACGGCTTCCTCCCTTTCTGTCCTTCTACCCCGAGATTCAAGAAGTTCAATTTGTTCTAGGGATGATTCGTTCTGGGTTTCAGTTAAGATATCAGATCGCCCCATCACCTTATAAAAAAATTAAACGTTACATTTCATTGAGAACATCATAAATTCATTCAAATCAATAAGTACATTTATTTGGACCTATACATTAGTATTTTACACACATTTTTTATGAACTATAAAGAAAAATGTAGAGGTCTTGTCACATCCTTGGGTTAAGTCTCTGTGGGATAGGTTGGCCTATATCGATGGAGACTGCACCTGAAGATAATGTAGACAGTCAAAATATCTCTTTATAAGTTCTTCTGTACGTCGAGATATTGGGGGCATTCCCAATTCTAAATGAATTAGGGTATTCCACATGAGCCATGGTGCTCCAAGTGCTAGCCAAAGGGTCTTATTCTGGTGTATTTGAAGCCTTATCCTCATATACTTGGTACTGTAGTGCCGTACAGGATACGCATAAGTGAATATTGGTAATATGAGTTTCAAATAAAGTATGTTTTAGTGATGTGTGCATGTCGATGAGCAAGTAAAGTTGTTGTAGGCGTCTGTTAGCTTGTACATTGTGTTTAGTTTCCTAGTTATTCACGTGTCCAGATATACACCAATGTAGCAAACACTCTAATCCTTAGTGTTCCAATCGGTTGATATACCATCAATTTGGAATCTTCTTAATCTATCTTGATAATATCTGCCCAGTGTGAAAAGTTTAGTTGTAATTTTAAATTTCTCAATGGAACAGAATAAGGGTGTCATCAGCAAGCATTCATAGGATCGATTTTGTAGGTGTGGAAAGGTCTTTATAAAATAAATTAAAGAGTGATGGGCTCCTTATTATATAGCTCCTTGAGGAACACCTGCATGAATTCTTCTTGCTGTGCTAAATATAATATTTACATGGACATAAAATTGTCTTTCAAACAAAAATGATTTATAATGTTGTTAAGATAATTTGGAGGATTGTAAAAGACAACTTATTTAACAGGCCATCATGCCAGGTGGTGTTGAATGCAGACGCTATATCTAGGAAGGCTCCAGAAATCTACTGTATATTTTCAAATCCTTTGTAAATTGATTCAGCCACTCGGTGTATCATGCGTGTGGCGAAGTGACAACTTTTGAAGCCAAACTGGTGGGTTGGAATAATATTATTGTCATTAAGGTGTCCCTCCAAGCAAGCTTCTAGTGATTTTGAGGTTGTGTTGAGCAAGCTGACCAGTCGATAGCTAGTAGGATTGTCTTTTGGTTTCCTCGGGTTGTGAAAAACAACAACAGTGGCATTTTTCCATTGCGTGGAAAATATCCCAGCCTCAAATATGCATTAAAACACACTTTCAAAAAGGGTGATGCTTTTCCTTAAGAGTAATGGGTTTAAATGTAATGGTTGTATGTGAAGTAGTACAGTGTATTTGAACCAGTAAGTCATTTCGATTATATATAGAAAACTTATCAGGTAAATAGTTCCTAAAACTGCACATTTCCTCTTGAGTCACTATCTGTCAGTTATGTGTCAAAAGTGGGACTGAAGATTTATGCCCTAAAATTAGTTTTATTTCCCTCCAAAGTCTGTTGTCACAAGGTTCCATAGAGTCTACGTATGTGTTGTCTGTAATTTTCTAACATGTTTCTGTCTAATTCCAGTCAAATGAGTCATGATGGTTGATTGCACACAGTTTTGTCATTGTTTGTAGCCATCTCTTTTAAATTCAGTTTTTATCCTGTATCATTCGTGGTATATAATTGGTGTCTTATGGGTTGCATTTTGTGGTGGTCTGTCCATACATTTTTTTTATGTAGAGCTCTGTATAGAAGAAAAAATGGCCATTTAAATCCAAGTCATTAATAGTGTCATTTATATTGAGGGTAAGTGAAGTTATAAATTAATGCCATACACAGTATACCAGGTCTGTACTTAGCATGTAATGGATAGAAATTTAGTAGTAGAAGGTTCATCTGGGACTTGTCCATGTTCTCTGTTATGGCCAATAGCACAGGCCTACAAGAAAAAAAAAATGTATTGGTCCCTAGGATTTTAGAGCTGGTTTTAGTTATATTAGGGGCTCTAAATCTAAATATGAAATCAGTTTTTCTGTATCTGCTCTACTTTTTTAGATCAGAGGTTTTTTTTTTAAATGTGCAGTTCTAACTCCATTTTGTGTAGTTCTAAATCATATTTACAAGGCTTGGTTCCTTTACACTTGCCCTTTTGTCAGTCTGCTGTTAACAAGAATGCAATACCATAGGTTTGGTCTTGGAGAAGATAAAACATCATGAACATGTTGATTTGTGTGGACTTGGGGATAAATGGAGGAAGTAAACTTTCTCCTTGGGCAGCAAAGTGGTCACTCCAAATATCCTTGTTTTTTGTGCTTCTGGGATAGCAGAGACAAAACACACCACTTGGTTAGAAAAGAGTGGCATAATAGACAAATCATGGACATTGGGGGAAAGAATGTCATTAACGACCCCTTAATTGAACAAGAGAAAGTCATCTTTCTTCCACTGCATATGAAGCTGGCCCTTATGAAGCAGTTTGTAAAGTTTCTTGATAAGAACGGATCATTTTGCATATATAGGGGGAAAATTCCTCAGTTGAGTATGGAAAAAATTAAAGCAGGAATATTTGATGGCCCACAAACTAGACAACTCATTAAGGACCCTGCCTTTGTAAATTCGATGAATGAGGCTGAGCAAATAGCCAAAAAGCCTGGACTTCATTTGTTGCAGTTGATGGAAATTTTCTGGGCAAACGCAAAGCAGAAAACTAAGTTGAACTGGTAAACAAGATGCTTAACCGTTTCAAATCCCTTGGATGTAACATGAGTATTAAGGTGCACTATTTCCACAGCCACTTAGATCATTTTCCTGAAAATTTAGGAGACACCAGTGAAAAACAAAGTAAAAGATTTTATGTGGATAATAAAACTATAAAGGCCCACTACCAAGGAAGATGCCAAGGATGTGCACATGATGGAAGATTACTGCTGGAGTTTAAATACGACTGTTCCAAAATGTATTCAAGAAGTTCACGGAAAAGAAGCTTTAAAAGTGTTCAGTTTTTTAACATTACTTTAATACAAATTGCCCCGTATAATAATAATATCATACCCCCTGTTTCTCAACTGACTTAAGGCCTGTTTCTGTGATACAGATACATTACATACGTATGTCATGCGTAGTGGTGAAGTCAGTCAGTAAGTAGAGTTTGTCTTGGTTTTAAACCATCTGGATTCCAATGAAGGATTGTTAGCTGTTCAAAAAATCTTTTTAGGGGTGATCATTTGAGGCTGAAAATATTTGACTTAAAAGATTTGTGAAAATTGATTTAATTTTTGGCATAAACGGATTTATTATACTAAAAAATAATTGACAAAGTTCGTTGTCAGCTGTAGTGTTGTCATGGTTACTGGGCTATGGGCCTGGAAACACAGTTAGCCTGTCCTCTTAAGGCGATCTGTTGAACCAAAGAATAAGCGTTTTTCTCAGAGGCAGCAATGTAGTTTGTCTGTCTGATGTCAGGCAGTTGTTTTGTAAATGTCATCTGTCTGGGCTCTTTGAATTTAGAGCAACCTTTAAAATTGGCACATAGTGGTCCTCCAAAATCGGCGCATAGTGAAGTGCATTTTTTATAATTGTGAAGCCCAGCAAGTCTCTTTTGCAAAAAAATTATATATGCCCTATAAGCTGACAGTTTTGACACTGTACTTGATAGTGAGATTTTGACCTGGGCTTTACCTGAACTATGAAGTAATATAACCTATTCAACTGGTATATTTTTTTACCGTTTTATTTCTTTTATAATTCCACGGCATAAAATGGTGTTGGTTGTTAGTCTCTGTTATTTAGTCTCATGACTTTGATTACTGAGAAATTTGGTGTTAATTATTTCGGTATGTCATCACCTGTAAGTGACTAAGGAACTCTTCATACCATTACTCATCATCTTTCTCAAAAAAGGAGATAAGAATGAATGAGAATCAGAATCAGTGAGAATAAGAATAAGAATAAGAATAAGAATACAATGATAATCAGTCACTTTCACAATAATTGTTCACGTATAAACTTTAAAAAATGTGAAGCGAAGCTTTAGATGCTACCTCAGTAACCAATGCCAGCTGTTCAACCATATCTTAAATTTAATAATATAGGTTACAACTTCCATAACGATTAAATTTTATTAAAGAGAGATCAGACATACTCGAACACAAGCAGAAGTGTGGGCAGAGCCAAGATGGTTGGTGGCTCTGACTGTGTATTCCCCAGAGTCTAAAGTAGTTACGTGAATAATATCTAATGCCACATAGCCAAAGTCATAGTACGTTCGGAATCTTGAACCTAAAATAAAAAATTAGAATGAAACTAAAAACTGTCTTTCATTTATATGTCAGTGTATTTTACAACAGTAATTGAAAAATTATTTACTCAATCTTAAATTTCAAATTTATATTCTACATCACTTTGGATTAAGCTTTGATTAAGATGATGATATTAAGATTATGAAGGGTAGTATGAGGAAAAAATAAATAAACATGAATAAGGGGGGGCCTAACTCATCTCAACACTCTATTGTTTTGCAATGTTATGAGCCCTTTAATATGAAAAGAAATAGGTTGAATTAAAGGCTTTTTATCCTTAATATATTTGTTAATAAAAAAAAATTTTTTTTGCATGAAAAATCATTAAATGAAACATTTTTGTTTGAAAATGCTGTTTTATTCACTATCACTTAATTATTAAATGAAAAAAAGTAGCGCCCAGGTTGCACATTTAATTTGTTTTAAAAAATAAAATTTAGTTAATAATTGTTAAAAAAAATTTTACACTATAAAAAATTAGAAAAATTAATCTCTAATATGATGATTACAAAAAATAATGGTTAAGTTATTGATCAGTGGTTCTAATAAAATAATGACGAAGAGTGCCACAGGAACAACTCACCAACTGTAACAGGCTTTCCATTGAGGAACCATTCAACTCTCATTGTTGGATCACCCATTGGTTCCAGCCTACATTCTAGATGAACATTCTTTCCTTCTGACACTGGTGGAGTGTCTGTAAGAGGTTGAACAAAAATTGGCCGCGATTTTGAAATTTCTTCAATATTATACTGAGGCTCAATGTGAGTTCTTTGTTCCATATGTTTTGTCTTGTCATAGGCACCATGGTGCATGCTTCTGGTATCAATGCTTGATCGAGCTGAAAAATTAAATGATAGTAAGAAATTAAAAAATATATATTATAAATAGAGACTGTAATGTCTATTCAGATGTAATAAATAACGTAACACTCACTTTCTACTTGCATTGCAGCAGAGAGTTGTGCTTCTCCCAGAGCATTTCTCGCCACTACTGTGTAAGTGCCAGCATCTTCTGCTCTCACACTCATTATATCTAAAGCTACATAACCGAAATCATGGTATGTCTGAATCCTGTTAGCTGTTTGTAGGAATTTACCATTGAAGTACCATTCAATCTAAAACATTTATTTATATTTTTTTTTTATAAAAATTATCATATTGAACTATTTGGAATTAGGTGATAAAAAATACCTTCATAGTAGTGTCAGAAAGAGGTTCTACTCTTGCTTCAAAATGGGCACGTTGCCCTTCTACGATTTTGTTTGTTCCCTTCAATGGGCCAAGAAATCTAGGTTTCTGTGTAACTACTGTATCCTCTTGTTTTGATTTCATATATCGGCTATTAACATTAAAAAAGAAATAAGTAAATATAACTCCAAGTCTAATTAAATGTTAACTTAGAGCATTAACACCTTTCCTACCTAGAGTCCTCTAGATGTTGTATCTTCTGAAGACTTGAAGCATGTTGGCTATCCAACACAACAGAATCCTGTTTGGAAATAACGTTGAGGATAGCAGATGTGGATGCTTCTCCTAGCTTGTTGTAAGCACGGCATGAGTATTTGCCGGCGTCATGTATAGCTACTGATTTAATGGTAAGGGCAACATACCCAAAGTTGAAGAATGTTGTGATACGAGAGCCTAAAATATAATATTATTTTTAGTAATAGACAATATATTATACATAATATATTTATTATAAAAATAATAAAATGTAAACTTGTGTTTGATACACTATTTAATTAATTATTAACAAGTGAATACGAATTCTGAACTTACTGGCTTCAACAGGTCTTCCATCCTTAAGCCACTCAACCCTTAAAGTTGAATCTCCAACAGGTTCTAGTCTTGCTTCAAAGTGGGCGAACCCACCTTCCCTGATTCCTTGATCTTTGATTGGGCTTTGGAAAACTGGTGGCTGTGTACTCTCTGCTGGTTCTGGTGCTGCCCGATGGGAGGAGCTGAGGTAGCCTTCCAGGGCTTCAACAGACTCAATGTAGCGTTGTTGTTCAGGAATTCCAAGCTCACTAGTAACGCTGCTCCTTGCTAATATGCCAACAAATAAACATTAATTTTAAGTATTTGCTTTTACCAGTTTTCTTTAAACAGTTTTATTCGTACTTTTTAACATTTTGAATGCAAATTAGAAACTAAATTTTTATTTAAAATTCAAAATGATAGTGTCAAATGAATCATAAAATGATAATTCTTCCTCTAAATAGTATAAGAACAGGCAATTTGGTAAACACAAAAAAAATTATTTTCTACACAGAACTAAATTAACAAAAAGTTTAAAGGCTGCTAATATTCTTGATGTATCTGGTAATTACCACATGGCTACTACTATAACTGATTCTTTCTCCCTTTTAATTGATGTTCTTAGTATCTTGATTATCATGATAATTCAAAGCCTCTTTTTGATGATTTAATGAAGAAAAAAAAAAGAAATTACCTCTTCATGAAATTTTTATGCCAAGAAAATAGAAGAAAGAAGCCTCACAAGAAGAAATAAAGAAAGAAGTGATTGGGGCCACATCCTACTAGTAATGTCAACAGCATTCGAACTATTGAACTCCAAAAGATATTTGAGGGGGGAAAATGCTTATACTAAATCGAAATAATCATAAAATTATCTGGTAACATGATTTATTTTTTTAATTTAAAAATAATTGAAACAGTAAATTATACATTATAAAGTCACTTCTCACCTATAACAATAAGGGATGATTGAGAAACTGCTTCTCCCCATCGGTTAACAGCTCGTACTGTGTAAACACCAGAGTCTTCAGATCTCAGATGAAGGATATTCAATGATACATATCCAAAATTACAAATTGTAGTTATTCTTGAACTGGCAGTAATAGGTTTCCCATCTTTGAACCAATCCACTCTCATTGTAGGATCTGAAACCGGAGTTATCTGGCCTTCAAAATGTGCATTACGACCCTCTTGGGTTTGGCCGAGATCACGAAGAGGCCTAATAAACACTGGCCTTGCTGATGGTGTCTCTTCAATTGACTCTGATCTTTGATATTTTGAATAATCTTCCAGTTGTCTGATGTATTCAAGGCTCTCGGGATACTGAGACTTGGCTTCTATGGTTGCACGGCCTGAAACATCACCACCAAAATGTAAGCCAGAATACAGGGAATGGATATCGCAGTAAATTTTTCAATTCTGTCTAAGCTTTTCAAAGTAATAAGTCATGAAACTTGAAACAAAAACTCGAGAAAATTCTTTCCAAGATAATACTCGTGACTTAGATTGTATTAGTAAAGTTATATATCCCTATTTACAATTTAATGTCAAACTCAAAATATTTCTTACTTACAGGAAAGTAAATTATAAGTTTTCAAAATGAATTCAGACAGAATTCAAATAAAAGATTAATAATCACTTTAATACTCTCAAATGTTTCTGATTACCAGCTATTTATTAAGTAATAATGATACATACTTGTTATTGTCACTTTTGATGTAGATTGTACATGACCAGTACTTGATTGCACTAAGCATGTGTATTCGCCAGCATCTTCTGGCACGACACTCAGCAGGTCAATGGAAATAAAACCAAATCTGAAGGTTGTAGTTAATCGTGAACCTTGAAATCCAACAAATATTTTTCAAATACCATTAAAAAAAAAAGCAGAATGATTTTTAATGATGATAAATAAGGATTCTTAAACTCCTCAAAAATACTGAAGAAGATAAACATGAGAGTTTATAGTATATATCTATCCTCCTAAACTATTTTACAGAAATCTTTTATGATAATAAGTACTATTTGTTCATGAAAAATTATATAAAATTTCTATCATTAGTTCATTAGTAGTTTGTATCCTGCAAACAAATCTTCCCAAAAGCTTGGACAAACAAACTAAAAAATGTCACAAAGCAAGACGGGACAATTTCATTCCATTTGGTCCCTTTCTTAACAGATTTCAAGAAATAAATGCACATAAACAAATGAATTATGGTATTATATATACTTTAGCCTCAAAGTTTAACAGATAATTTGTCATTGACTAGAATGAATGTGAACTTTTAGGAATTGAATAACATCTATAAACCCAAGATATAATAAAAACTATTTACTTGCTGGAAGAGGTCGGCCATTGTGGTACCAGTCAACATTCATTGTTGGGTCTCCAACAGGCTCCACCCTTGCTTCTAAATGTATCCTGCCACCCTCAACTTGAGTAGCGTCAGCCAATGGAATAATGAACTGGGGTGGTGCGTAACGCCTTTCTTCTTCATGGCGTGGTGCCTTGGGGGCAGCACGTTCAACGTGTCTCAGGAAAATGATTTCTGGTTCAGGAGCAGGTCTATAAAGCAAAATTGAATTATATAGCTACAGCTACAGTTTTGATAAATGTGACAAAAAATGATCCTCAGCAATAGAATTTAGTTGTACCAGATGTGACTATCATTTTACCCTTATTATACTTGTTGTTGTTCAAAACTTTGCTTACATAGATGTATATATGTATACATATATACATATACATATATTACATGTATATATATAGATGTTGGGATTTGTTACAATTGTGTTCTAAATAAATAAGAGTTTTTTGCCTTTTCTAACTCTACAAAATATTACATACAGGTTATAAAGCAATGCTCATATATGTTTGGTCATTTTTGAGGAATAATCTATATGTGTGTCAATTTTCAGTGTGGTAATACCGTTTATTTTTTAGGTTTTGTTAACTTTACAAAAAAAAAAAACCAAATACTTCTTAATTTTGAATAACAGATTTTCATGACTGTTAACTTAAACTGTATGCATTAAGCAATTGTCTTAAGTTTTGTAATATCAATTACTAAATACAGTAAAAAAAATAAATGCATATTGCTCGACAAGTATCAAGTCATTAAACTATTATCTACTAAATTCAACTGCTGTGTACCACAGCACAAACATATGTTTACTGTATTTTTCTGGCTTTGCAACAATCAGAACCAGGATGAAATCCATTTCCTACTAATCTAATAATTCTAACATATTATTATGTAGCAACACTATTAATAAAAATAGTTGGATTTTCTAATTAATAATGTGTCAAAATAATAAAAATTTGTTTTAGGTAGATCTAAATAAGTAGAATCTATTAGAGCTTATCAATGAAGCTATCTAATTCGTAATGTTCCCAACTATTAATATCATATTACACTAGTTTTAAGGTAAATGCGTTTTTATTAAATAATTGGTAAATATAAAGGATTAGTTAAAATTACTCACTCTGGTTGAATGATGGTGGTGGGTGTAGGGAGGTGAAGCCTCATGGGTTGACT
The DNA here is from genome assembly GCA_930367205.1 of Acanthosoma haemorrhoidale. NCBI lineage: Eukaryota > Metazoa > Arthropoda > Insecta > Hemiptera > Acanthosomatidae > Acanthosoma > Acanthosoma haemorrhoidale. Next base: position 98,882,615 of record OV884011.1, read on the forward strand.
GGTATCTTGCTTCATTATCCTCTGTACATGAACCCTAGCTCGAGTTGCTGTTGATCCAGCCATGTTCTGTGCTGTGCATTGGAACCACCCAGCATCCGTGGCTTTAGCATCTACTACTTCCAATGAACTGCTACCCCCATCGATGGTAATTACCAAACCAGCTCCACTTGAAATAGGGACACCATCCTGTTTAACATAATATTATTTAACTGAGTTTGATTTCTATTATAGCTTCAAAAAGCTCAAGAGTAAAATTGATTTTTGAAAATTTAGCATTTCCAGCCAGTAATCCTAGTACATTAGTATTACTTTTCCTAAAAGTTCAGAAATTATAAAAAAAAAATGGGGAGGACCAAGAAATAACATTTAAATGCCTTTTTCCAAAAAAATAAATAAAAATATTAATGAGTAGATAGAAGAGTTTGGTGGGAAATCAACTTTGCTTGATAAAAAAGAGAGTTGTTAGGTTTTCATCTAATTTATTAATGGACATCGTTTTTGCATACTATGTGTATGTCTGTATCAGTTCCTGTTGTGAGTTGGTAGAGGAGGTTAACTGACTAAAACATTTTGTGGATCAGTTTCACAGAAAGCTTATCAACAGTAGTCGTATGACAGCCTTGTGTATTTAATTAATTCAATTTTTTTTTTAGGATAAATAACAAATAAAGTTGATATCTTAAAAATAATTATTTATAATTAAAAAGAAGGGTGAATTTGGAAACAATAACAACATGCATGCTATGATTGCAACATGCATCATCCAGCAGTATTGAATTTCTTAAGTAAACTGTTTAGGTAGTATTCATTATCAGAAATAATTGGTACCAAAGAAAGAAGTCATCAAAGAAGATTTCCGATAACTGTTTTATAATAAACTCAAATGTTAGTGTATTTTAACATTTAGTTAAGCATGTTATTTAATGACATTTTCGGTATGTCCTTGATAACATATAAGGAATTAAAAGTCCTTGAGTAATTAAATTCAGTTATTATAATAATATTTAATATTTGCTTGTTTTTAATAGCTTGTAAATGTATTTGTTTTTAAAAATCAAAATGTTTTACTTTTATTTCCTTTCATTAACTTTTTACTCTCAAAATACATCTCAAATAATTACCTTCTGCCATGAAATTGTTGGTAGAGGAGTGCCAACTGCTCTAGCTGTCAACATGAAGGAATCCCTTTCCTTGATCGAAATTCCAGAAAACCTCTGTACGAATTGAGGAGCTACAACTAGTTCTTTTTCTATCACATTTAATTTACACTAGAAAAAAACAAAAAATAAAAATTACAGTCAGTTCCATAATAAGAGTTATGAAGGAAAATAATTTTAATAGGGTTTTACTTCAAATGAGGATTCTCCAGCTTTGTTTTTAGCAATGCATGTTACTGATCCAGAATCCAGCCTTGATACATTGGTAATCATGAGCGCATGATTTCCCGATTCATTAACTAATATCTTGTGAGTGGCATCATCTTTGACTTGTCTGCCGTTGATGTACCATGTAACTTCTGGGTATGGTCGGCCAGTGACACGGCAATCAAACCTTGTCATTTTTCCTTCAGTAATGTCTCTATCAGCACACGCCTTTACAAAATTTGGCGGTATCATTTTTCCTTCTACTGTTTCTTCAGTCTTTGATATCTCTCTAAACAATGGTAAAGTGAGTAAATATAAAGATTCATGGGTTAATAGTAACTATTGCGAATTTCTCAAAAAAAAAATTATTTAATTATCATCTATTCTTTTTCTCTTCTATTAAAAATAAAAAATTTTCCAATAATAAATAGTTTCTCATTAATATGCAACTAGAAGGGGTTAGCATACATTTTTCTGGACTGTGCAAATTTTATCATGAAACCATGGCAAGTCAATTTAATTTGAACCTATATATATAATTAAATTGTTTATTTTATATATATAATATAACAAATTATATATAGATATTTGACTTTGTTAAAATACTTTAAACCCAAATGAAAATATCTATGAATGTTTGGTCTAAGGTTGGTTAAATTATTCTTTATTCACTCAAACATACTCAATGCAAGCTATGTTTCTCTTTTTTACTTTCAACAGAACCTTACCTTTCATAAAACTGTTCTTGTGTCTTAGATGGTTCCACAGCTAAATAGGCTGAAGTCACCACACAACCTAAAGAAATAAATGATTCCAATCAGATGATTAGTATATTAAATTTATATAATGCATTTACGTTAAACAGTGATGCTTATTAATTCCAAAATAGGTTGAACCAAACTTCATAATCATTATAAGCTAAAATTTATTAATTTTAAAATCATCAAATCAAAATTGATCAGAAAGTTTTTTAGAAGAAAATTATAATGATCAAAGATATAATCACCTTGAGGATTCTCTGCAAGAAGTGTGTAATGCCCACTGTCCTGAGCAGAAACTTGGTTGATTTTCAAGGCTGCTTGTTGATTCGTATAACTCGTTTGATGTTTCTGTGATGAAACAACTCTTTTTCCATTCTTAAACCATGTTAACTGCAATGACATAGACAAATTATAAATGATACCCTTGTAGGAATGTATCATAGATATTTAAAAAGAATTTTAAATGGAAGCCAAAGTAAATCAAACATTGAGTTAATGAAGCATGAAATTACCTCTGTTTTGCATCTAAATCAAAATATGATGCTTTCAAACTACAAGATAAATTAATTATTAGTAGTAAAAACTAAATACTGTAATATAATAATTAAATATGCCACTTCAATTTGTTATTGATATTTTATAAATGATTTAGGTAGTAAGCTAATAAAATTAAATCTTTTTGATACTGTTTATAACTGATGTTTTTGTTTTTTTAATAACTACTATTTCATTAAAAATGAAATTTTTAATTCAAAATAAAACTAAAGCTTTTTAGCTAACTAACTACTAATCTTATATATACATACCCTGGGTCTTGGGTTGGCTGGAATCTTAGTAGTAAATACTACATCAGCTCCTTCAGTCTGTTTTGAATTTCTCGGTTTGTTCTGGACCTGGGGAGGAGCCGGGGGCCCGAGCAAGGGATCAACTCTTGTTTCGATGATAGCATCACTTTCACCAACATATCGTTTCGTCAGCGATTCACGGAATGAAACTTCACGTAATATCCTGTATTCAAATGTGTCGACTTTAAAATCCTATAAAATAAAGATAAAAATGAGATCATATTTATTATTTTAAAATTTTCAATTTTAACTTCAAGAAATAAAAATTTCTAAAGCATTTTAGGCTTTTAATTTTAATTACAAACAAAATAGGCATAAAACAAAATGAATAATATCTATATAAGAAATGCTATTACGTTAAAAATAAAATATAATATGCACTTCTAAATTAGAAAATATTTTATAACATACTTCTTCTATGGATGTGAATCCATTTGAATATTGTGTTGTCTGTTGAAGTTGCTGTGTTCGCATTGTTTGGGTTTGCTGATAGCCCCCCTGCATCATTTGTTGCGTTTGCTTTATTTGTGTCATTTCTTGTCTTAATCCTTGTTGATGTGCAGGAACAGCAAAACCTGGAACGTAACAAAATATTAGGAGTGAAAAAACAGAAGTTTGTAGTTGAAGCAGCTTTTTATTTCAATTTGTTTTCTAAATAGAAGAAATAATTTGTTATGTATCTAGGAGATTGAATGGAGTGACAAAATAAAAATTAGCATCACTAACTATTTTTCATAATAATATTTTCTTTAAATATATTAATTGTTAACCAAGTTTTAATTCAAGTGATAAAAAGAAAATGAGAACATAACTTATAATATTTACCTTCTGGTTGTATATATACAGAACAAATCGCTTCGCCGAGTTGATTCCTTGCTGTGCATGTATATTCACCCTCATCGCCGGGGCCAATATTGTTGATTTGTAGAGAAACATTCCCTGTTTGTTCCTCGTACTTCAACTTATATTTTGCAGATTCTATTGTAAAAACAAAAAAAAAACTCTTTAGTTTTAATTAACATAAATAAAAAATTATCAAATGATTAAATGTACAAGTATATCATAACATTTACTTGGAACTTTATCTATGACTGGCAGGTCACTTTTGAAATTGAAGCAATTTCCTGGAAATTATACTTTATTCATTACTTTTTTGTAACCAAGAAAGCATTTTCAGTAAATTTTGTTTTTTGTGACAACACACTAGTCATAGATACAAAACAGTTATCCATATTTAAAGGTGGATCACCATATATGGATTATCCTTTCACATTCATAGCTGGATTATTCATAATATAAAAAGATTTATGACAATTTTATCTGTATCTATCAATTACCTAATAAGGGAGCACCCTTTCTAGTCCATGATACAACAGGTTTGGGCTGTCCTGTGACTCGCCCTTCAAATACAGCATTTCCACCTTGAGCAAATCGTGCGTTGGAGAACACCCTTTCGAAAACGGGTGGAGTTCCATCTCTGAAAAAAAAAATGAAAATCATTATGAAAAATTCCTGGATGACAGTTTATAAGTGAACAACTGTTTTTATTTTTCAGAAATTATTTACAGTTTATATGTTAATAGTTCTCTTTTTACAGAAGAAATTTATCATATTTATTCAGAAAATGCTAGATTATTAAGGAAATCATAATATCCCTATACTATAATACTATAATATCCCTATACTATCTTCTAATTGTTGTATCATGCAAATAATAGAGAAATACAAGTTGCTTACTGTACCACACCAGATTTTCTGAGCATGTAGCAGTAATTTTTTCAAAAAAATCGTTTTTCATATCAAAGTTATTCAACAGACAAAAACTGTACATATAATAAAAAAAAAAAAAGAATTGATTAAGAAATTACAAAGTGGATAAAGGTGATATTATTAAGAAGTACCTAGGTAAATAAAACATATGGTTATCCTCATTTCTCCTATGGGGGAAGAATCCAATATTGGTTATGGAAGAGCTAGATCCCTCAAAAGAAGGCAATCGGCAGGTGAACCAGTGAATATTTTTTATAAATGACTTACATATTACTTGCTTAAAAGAGCAAACTTGGAAACTTGAAGGAAGAATTTATCAGAGATTTTATAGTGGAGTAGCTGATCAACAGTTGACAGAGGCCTTTCCAATGGATGACACCCAAGATTGGAAGAGCTGTTTCAGACAGACAAACTGAATCTGTCATTAACAGTAAGCTACAGCTAAAGATTAGACAGTTGCTGGAAGTAGATTTGGCAAACAGTTCAAAACATAGACAATTTAATTCTAAGGTGAGGTAATGTTCTAGGACCCTTCTACTGAGTCATTCAAATACTTTAAGGGTGGCTTATCCTATCCCCATGATGATTACAAGTGTATTTTCGACTCAATTGTCATGTATGAGGCCAACTTAGGCATTTCAGACATGTCAGTAGAAAAACATACCTTCTGGGAGGGGGAGTGGACAAAGGTGCTTCAGAACTAGATGATTTTGTTCATTTGGATGAACTAATGGTGGAAAATGTTGTAGCTCTGGACCCCAGAAAAACTCCTATTAAAATGATGGAAAAGGATTTTATTTCCAAATTACATAGAGGGGCATATGTGTCTATATTTGCAAAAATTCCCAGAACTTATGGGAACGGAAATTGAAACTTGGAAAACTCGTGTTGGGTGTGACCTGGACAAGAATTATAGAGAGAGTAAAAGCGAAGACAAACGAAGGCCTACTAGACCCAGGGGATTAAATCAATAAAAGCAGACCTGGTGTATCGTATAAAAAGAAACGTATTGAACCTGATACAGGCGGATGAGGACACCCCATGGGCCGTGATGAAGGAACGACTGAAGAAGGCTTACGGAGGAGGCCGATTGACACCGGAAGAGGATATCTTTCAAATTTTTCGGGAAACGTGACATCCGGGTCAAACAAAAGGCCAATAAACCGGGGAATTGTTGACACAGTTCAACTATATTACCCAAAAAATGACAGAAACGATAAACCTGGCGAAAGTAGAAGGAAGGAAGGATGGCCTTCTAGTCGACCATTCTAAAAGTACAGCTAGCCAGGGAGACGAGTAAACAGGATAACTTACCGGGGGACCGATCGTTCGTGGAGTGCACCTAAGATCTGATGGGTGCTAGCACCCGTGAAGAGGAAGGCAAGAAGGGTGCGGAGGAGAGAAGATGGTGCAAGGTGGCATATCGCAGACCTATAATGCCGCAGCAAATTAGGAAAAGAAAGGATCCGCCGCATGTGGAAAGAAAAATTATGATGGCAGAAGGGAAGAGGCCAGGCCATGGAATACCTAGAACCGGAGGAAGGAGGGAGGAACGACGATGTCAAGGATGTGGGAGAGTCGGACACCTGGTGGCACAGTGCCCGCGCACGAAATGATTCGAATGTGGGATGGAAGGGCACCTCGCCAGGCGGTGTCCGTACCTTTACAGAAGAGCGGAGAGGTATCAGCCGGAACTTATGAAAGTAAATGCACAGGGGGGGATGGGGAAAAACAGAAACCCCTCCGAATCATCGAAAGCCTAAGAGTCGGTGGAAGAAGAGGATGAACCCGGGATCAGCAGAGCCAAAATAGGAGAGGACAGCAGGGAACACAGAAGAGGCAGGCGGCAGAACTTGGACGTGGGAAAAAAAAGGTATGTGGCGGCCTGAGGAGCGGGGGACAGAGGGGTGACCGCACGTTAACAAATAATATGCGAGTGGAAATTACTGCGGTATACCCATTATCTGAGTGGTGAGAAGGGGTGAGGTGTCTGGTTTACACAGGGAGCTCCTGTACTATCCTCAGTAGAACGGCGGGAGATGCGCCGAGGGACGGCGTCACAGATCCAAGTATGTGAGCGTAAACTAGTCACCCTGGGAGGGCCTTGTGAAGTTGAAGGCGAAATGGCGATGAGGTTGGCTAGATGGACGGATAAGGAGAAGAGAATGACGATACACGTGGTGGAAAAGATCCCACGGGAATAGAGGGGATTATAGGGTGCGACCTCCTGGGAAAGTTAGGAGCAAAGGTGAGGTGCAGAGAGGGGATGTGGTCCATCAGAATAGGAAGAAACCCGTACCAATGTATGAGGACCCTGGAGGTCGGAAAGGAGCAAATTGGAGCAGTCAAGCGAGAGGAAGACTGGGAAAAGGAAATTAGGCAGGAATACGCCGACATTTTCTTCAAAGAAGGGGATAAACTTGGCATAACGGGGGAGACGGTACAGGAGATACCGCTCAAACAGGAATGTGTGACGTATGTCAAGGAAAGGAGATACCCGCAAGCGCTGAGACAGCATATCAGGAGGGAGATAGAGGAGTTGAAGAGGCAGGGAATCGTAGTTGACAGCACATCGTCATACAATAGACCCCTGTGGGCCGTACAAAAGAAAGGAGTAGTCAGAGAAGAAAAGTACCGAGTAGTCATCGACTACAGGAAACTGAATGAGAATACCGTCCACGAAAAATACCCCATTCCTCGATTTGAGGACATTCTCGACCGACTAAGTGGAGCAACGATATTCAGCACACTCAATCTGAAGGCGGGATATCATCAAATACAGATGCATGAGAGAGATCAGCACAAGATGGCGTTCACATATGAACGCGAGCACTACGAGTTCCGTAATAATGTGCCAATAACATTCCAAAGATTAATGGACGAACTCTTGAGAGGCATCGAGGAATCTTACTGCCAGATATATATGGACGATCTCCTAATTTTAAGCCGAAGCAAGGAAGAACATCAAAAGCACTTGAGACAGGTGTTGCAAAGGATCAGGAAATTCGGGCTGAAATTAACGGTGGAAAAATCGCTTGTTGGCCAGGCAAAAGTAAGATTTTTGGGCCATATCATCTCAAGAGAGGGAGTGCACTCAAGTCTATCAAGTCAAGGCGATTCAGAGAATGACCATTCCGAAGGACGTCAAAGGAATCCGGCACATTCTCGGATCACTGAACTATTGCCAAAGGTTCGTGCCGGAAATGGGGGAATCAGTAATCTACTCAGGAAGGGACAGAAGGTCAATATCACCCCAGAAATGGAGAACAACATTCTGCGGTGCATGGAACAGTTATAGGAGGACCCTATCCTCGCTTTCCCAAATTTCGCACTCCCGTTCACCGTTACCACGGACACCAGTTGTGCTCGGTACTCTCACAAGCTCGCGCCGGAGGAGAGAGACCGATCGCATATGCAGGCAGGCGCCTTACGGACCCCAAGAGCAGGTATAGCGCGCTAGAACGTGAACTGCTGGGAATCGTTTTGGCGATAGAGCAATTTCCTACGTCTTCGGAAGCCGATTTAGGGTTCAAATGGACCATCGACCCTTACAATGGGTGGGGAAGCTGAAAGAGTCGTCGGCGCGCATAACCCGATGGAAGGAATTCCTTAACTAGTATATGATGGATATCGTATACAAGCCAGGGCGAGACAATGTGGTAGCGGATGGGCTGTCACGTGCAATCGTCGTTAATGTTATCGAACAAGAGCCAGCGGGACCATCGCAAGACATCAGGCAATTCGTTCAGGAGAAGGTGCGCGAGACCGGCTCGAGGACACTAACAATGAAGACGTCACGGGAGACGGCAGCTCAGCGGAAGACCTCGAGGAGATCATCAATGATAAGAATCGCCAAATCATTTGGCTCACAAAGATGTCAGGACTGCTTAAGACCGAATATGGCAAGTACGGCCGGTGTAACATCGTGAAGATATGGCCCTCACCAGGAATTAGGAACGACATGATCTGTGAAGCCCTGAAAGATGTATCCACGCCAGGAAAGGCGCACCACCTTTACGTGGGCAATGCGACTATTTGGGACCGCATCAAACTGCTATGGTGGACGGAGAGGAATGGGGACGACCCCACGTTCATTCGATGTACCCTCCAGGTGGAAACCATCAGGCAAGAAGAGCGTCAACCAGACCCTCAACTCAAGCGCAGATATTTTTTGTGGGGCATGAAGAAAACAATCGCGAGCGTTATTGGCGCCTGTGACACATACCTCGCCACAAAATATGAGCGACACCCGCCTAGAGCAATGCAAGACGTAACACCAAAAGCAGACAGACCACTGGAAGATCTACAAGTGGATACATATACCTGGAGGGGGTACAAATGGGTTACCATCATAGACAAGTTTAGCAAAGTAGCAATGGCCCAAGTCATAGTAGACCGATCGGCGAAAACAGTTGTGCAGGCATTACGCACATGGTGCCAATTCTCTGGCGTTCCGGAAACTGTCCATTCCGGCGGTGGACGGGAGTTTAATAATGCAGAGATGAAGACCGATGCGGTGGCCTTAGAGATCCGTTGGCATCCCAACACCGGGAAGACATAGAAAGGCTGCATAGCACGCTCAGAGACCACCTCGTATCTACCTCGGGAAAAAAAGGCTTAGAACCGGGAGAGGCGATGGAGAAGGGCGTCTGGCATGCAACCACTCGGTACATTCCACCACGGGGTTCTCCCCGGTCGAGACGTTGTTCGGACTGGATATCGGAGGGGATGACAGGAGCACAGACGTATATGACGACATGGCAACGTGCGTCGTCAATAATTGTATCGCACTGGGGAAGTAGTAGGCGACTGTACGGAGCAAACTTGAAGAGGAGAAACGCCGGGGGGTAGCAGCGCGTGACAACCTCCAGGTCCGCGATATCACAGGGAAACTCAAACTCGGCGCAAACGTATATCGCCGAAAGAGCTCCAACAGAGGGAAAGAACTAGCACGGGCCTTTCCGGGTGATCACCCTCCGCGAACATAACGAGGTCACGATCGAGCGCATCACACCCCCCATAAAACTAAGGACGGTGCATTTGGAGCAGCTGATGTTTCTAGCGGCGGAGCTGGAGTGTGCCGGCGTTGCAATCTGATTCCAATCTGAGCTTGGGAGTGAAGGGTCTAAAATTCCCATAAACCTAGTCGGCTTATCACGCACAAGTCGACTATCGGTTGTGCTTGTCGGGTATAAACAATCCTGTGTATAGATAGAGGATGAGAAGATAATAAAGCCAATTAAAAATCGAATCTGAGTGAATTATTACCATCCTTATTATCTCTTTTTTCATCGTCTACAGCCGGGAGATAACATATATATATAAGTTAATCGTCGGCGGTTAAGCTTAAAGAAAGAATAGGAAAGAGGGAAATGAACTACACTCTCGAAGTTCTGTAAAGAGACTGCTTTATTGTCTTTAGTAATACGACCTACATAGGATCATGGGTTGTTTACCTCCCATGATCGTATTAGTTTGCAACATAAACTTGCCTCTGGCTTCAACTCCCCCTTGCCAGTTCCTGACCATCCGTCGGGAACTGAAACTTTACACTTATGCTAATTATATACAGATCTGGCATAATAATTTCCTGCTCGCCTTACAGCAGCACAACACTGTCTTATAATCATAGAAACAGAACATAACTTTATCCAATGTGGTACAAGATTAAAACAATAAAATCAAAAAAAACATGTATCTGGCAAATGCCACGAAAAACCCAATGAGATGTGTGCAGGAGTGAGAAAATTAGAGTCAATTTCCTATTTGGATGGCTTCCCCACTGGAAGCTTTAACTGCTCGAGATGGACAGTTCTCCTCTTTATGGGTTCATGAACACTTTGGATGGTCACCAAATTGTGTTCACGAATCGTGATCACCAGGAAGGGACCCTCATAACGGGAGACCTCCTTACTCCTATTGGAACCGATCTCACGATACACCGTAGAGCCTATCGCGACGCACCCTTCTAGTGGTTTGACGCCCGCGTTCTCCCTCAACACCCTCCTGGATTTTTCCGCGGTAATTTTCGCGTACACCTTCCCCCATAATTTCCCCAGTTCCACGCGGTTGGTGGTGAGTTGTGTGCACGTCTCGTCTCCCACCACCGTTCTACTCGTGTCCCGGCGACGCCCACGAAGTCCGAAATGGATTTCAAAGGGTGAAAATCCGGTGTTCGTGTGAACAGAATGGTTATACGCAATGACCGCCCTAGGCATTGCCTCTGCCAGCTCCAACCCTTGTCGGCATTGTAGACGCGGAGATGATCGCCAAAGGTACTGTGGAGACGCTCAATTCCTCCTCGGCTCTTTGGATGCCCTGGGGTATTGACGTGCCATATCACGTCCAGAGCCTTCATCCCTTCCCGCACGTCGTTCCACCAGAGCTGGCCTCAGCGATTCTGCGTCCCCATCCGTTATCAGGTCCTCCGACCGTTTCCCCTCTATCCAAGTAATCAGCCGGTCGCCCCCCTTAAGGAAATGATTTAGTTCCCCGGTCTCACCTGCGAATCTTTCCAGATCCGAAATCGACTTCCTCATGTCCTAAGCCGTAATCGCCTGGATCGTCATCCACGCCAATGTATTCGCGTGAGCCGCTGCCATGGTCGTTTGAGGTAACTGCGGTATATCTGTTGCTGCACTAAGCACCGGGGGTCGTAACACTTCCTCTGGCATTTTATTGAGAGAGAAAAAAAAACGTGAAGCGAAAGAACGAAAAAAAAATAAAAGAAAATTATTACTTTCCGCTCCGCCGTACTAGGTTCCCGGGTTTCGGCACCAGTTAATCGTCGGTGGTTAAGCTTAAAGAAAGAATAGGAAGGAGGGAAACGAACTACACTCTCGAACTTCTGTTAAGAGACTGCTTTATTGTCTTTAGTAATCCGACCTACATAGGATCATGGGTTGTTTACCTCCCATGATCGTATTAGTTTACAACATAAACTTGCCTCTGGCTTTAACTTATATATATATATATATATATGATAACATAATATATTAATATTTAGAACAAAACATAAATGAAAACCACTTACATGCTTTGCGTGAGGATGCCTTCTTGCACTAGCATTCCCTGCACTGAAACAAAAAATAAAATATAACTATGGTTATAACTGTAGCGGGAGAGGGTAACAATAGAATAATAAAGCAATCAAGATGCACAGATAAGGCCCGTGTTTTTCAGTTTTTTTTTTCTATTTATAAATAAAATAAGGTTCCCAGTAGCTTTTGTGAGTATTACATGCAGCAAAGAAATATAATGTACTCGCTTTTGGTAAATACGATTCAGTTTAGACGCAGCCTTAAGAATCCAACAGTAGTAGTAGTAGGGCTAGTATCTCACTGAATTGCTCCGGCTGTGTAAGGTAAATTTCGTTCTTAAAAATGTTAGACTCTTAGGTCCATCTGGAAAACCACTATTAAGAAAAGATCTATTAAATGTTTTATCGGCAAATGAACAACCAGTATGCTAGACTCAATTCATTTGATGATAGCGATTTTTTTTTTACGTTAGGTCGGAAATAACTATTGATTATGGTAGTTCAATGGGGGGGAATCGTCAATCTAGTAAATTTAATAAGTAAACTGGATATATGGGCGACTACAACAGTTTGGATTGGCGCACTGAAAAAGTCCTATGAAGAAGAAATCCAAGATAATAAGAACATAAATTATTTACATTCAAAGTAAAGGGAGCTTCAAGCAAAATTGTTTGCAGAAACAGATATAGACTGGAAATGTAAAATGGTCTACAAATTGGATTCAGTTGGGGGGGATCTGAATTGCAGTCTTCTCCAAGGGCGGATACAGACAGGTGGATGAACGGTTTCCTCTGAAATAGATAAGCTAAGTTATGGTTGCCTCCAGTTAGGCGTAGAAAGAAACCCGTTCAAAAATCAGCGGGTAGTCAACTTTTGGATGGTCGACACTACACAGTGGTGACTGAAGAAAATACTAGAATGAATAAAAAAAAACACAGATATGGAGAATCAACCTTAATATTCGAATGTAGATGATACAATTTCGTATAATCCACTCTCATGGCAACTTAAAAACACGTGATAATTAAACGCGGCTATTAACCCCGCTTTTTTTAATTTTTTGCCAGCACGCCTGTTTACAAACGCATATTTACGCCAGCTAACTTTAAAGCGCAAATACGCTTTGCTAGAGGCGTATTCACGTTAATGTTAACAGCGCTTAAGCTCAGGATAGTTTTATCGATTCTCAATAACTAAATGTTAACTTCTTATTCTATTTATTATTTTTGTATATAAAAAAAACATGATTTCATATATACCTGAGCTAAGTTATACGTACATTCACCAGTGTAACCAGATAACTGTGTAATTAATAAAACCTTACCTAAAATGAAAAAAATTAACTAGAGCAATATCCGGCGCCATTTTCGAACTACATATTAAGTTACTCCCTTTTGGTGATCAGAGGTTGTTCTTGGTTAATTAAATTAACAACCGCCTAGTCCACATAAGGTCTTTCTCTAAACCGTTTCTTAATTGTATACTTCCTTAATTTTGTGTAAAAAATTAATAACAATACAATTATATAGTTGGTGTAAAATATTTTTGGTCGTTAAAAAAAAATAATCGAATTGAAAAAATGGCGAGCAACTGAACCTCGGATCTACTAGTATCTTTTTAATTTAGTGAAGAAACGGTGATTGAAAAACTTTTATACTTTCCTGAACTCCTGTTCATTTTTTTGTTGAAAAAAATATATACAAAAGTGGATAAGCCTTACACTGGGCTCATTGTACTGCACCAGAGCAGGATTTCAAGGAGATCTTACAAGCTAACAAAATCTGATTACGTAGAAAAAAGTATCCAATCAAAACACCATCAGGTGATTCTTTCGGGTTACATACACCTACCAGCCAAATAAAAAATCACCTTAAACCCACTGATGAGATGAGAATCTTTTTTTTACAGTCAGCTTCAAAGCTATAACGAGAAAAGTCAGGTGAGCCTGTTATTATTGTCAAAAGCAAAACTTGGCCGGTCTCCACAATAAGTTGAAACGAAGCCACGTTACAAAAAAAACTTGAGAGTATTAAAATAAAAAGCAGTTTGCCCAAATGCTTGATAATTAGAAGGGCGGAGGCAGGTTTGGTCATAGGTAACGACATTATTATTAAAACAAATGTTGGCTGCACTGTTGCAGGCGGCCATGAGTCCCTTCAGGTTCATTGTCCTTCGCAGATAGCCTCTTCATTAAAAACTCTATAAAGGACTCCCGTAACTTCTCTAATAATTTAGCTGGTTCAAGAGGTGATGCTGCTATCTTAGAAGTAGCTACACATAACTCCTTTCAAATCACCGATGATCGCCACATTAAAGAATAGCTAAATAGCATGTTAACTGAAGGCGAGATTAAATATAAAAGACAATATACCTGTTTAAAATTAGAATAATTAAATATTATTATTAATTCAAGTTGAAGTGTGAATCCAAGTGCCCCAAGTTGGAATTTATGATGGTGAAAAAAATTCATTCCTGCTAAATAACCGGAATGCGGTTTCATAATATTTTCAATTGAGAATAAGATTTTTCTTGGATGGAGGTTTAAGAAAAGGGAATTTTCTAATTATACCGATCACATTTACGTACGCCAATCTAATATTACGTATTTATATTGAAATTTGTAAACATTTGGTAGGACGAGGTGCTGAGTGCAGGGAAGCGCTAATGAATTCAAAACTTGCCTGATTTAAAGTAATTTTTATGCAGTAAGTCAATGTATAAATTTGCTGATTAAAGAAATTATTCTACCAAGAAAGTTAAATTAAATCAGCGGAACGACAACTCTTGAAGAGACAAACCCTACCTGAGGTTATAGCAGTAGTTTTGTTGAGTAGTGCTGAGGTCTGGTAGCTTATATTTTTTTTAAAGAAAGATTATATTGATTGGGACGATTCTCCTAGATATAAAAATTAGTTTTAAGCGCATATAGAGAATTACTGGATATTAGCTCATGGCCAATTCAGGAAACTAGGCATGCTGGAAACTAGGTCAAGTGACTTGCTGGGATCTTGTGGAGTAAGAAGAGGTGTCTCCATGTCTACTCCCTCTATTATTTCGCTGCTTAAGCTTAAGTTTAACACCTTCAGAATTTCGTTCAATTTAAAATTTTACTTTATCCCTGAATTCAATTGTATTGTTTAAAAAAATGATTTTTTTTTAACCTTTAAAGCTTTATTTGCTGAGTGTCGTATAGTCACGAAGTGGATGCATGGTACTCTGTCACTCAGCAACTAAAGCTTTAAAAACTAAAAAAAAAAATTCACAGGAAAAAATTAAGAAGTAACATTATATAGCGACGTTTTAAGTGTGTTGTCTTACATGGATGAGGTTCTTCTTTAGATGAGATGAACAGCAATCAAACCTAAAAAAGATTTTGAAAAAACAAATGAAGAAACGTAACGTTTCGAATATTACCGTAGTCTAAGAGGTTTTTCATTTATTCCCTCCTGATATAGTAGTACCAATATATTCCCGTCGACTGCCTTAAAATAAAATTAAAATAGTTAACTGAACCGTAACATAAAATTAAGGGTTTTGTAGATATTCCGAACTACTCGCTCTCGATTGAGTTCACAACTTTTAATGAATGATAATTCCTAAGAAACACATTCAAAAGCGATTGGAAGAACCGATCTGAATACGCCACATTGACTGGGACAGTACATAGGAATTTGTAATCACGAAATCTGCTTTTTTGTTTGAATATTTTTTTTAAAAAATTGCCATTTATCTGATTATTATATTATAATCCACTAAACCCCAAACATTTTATACATATTCTTAATCATCACGTCAAAATATTTAATTTGATGTTCTACACAATATACTAGGATAAAAAAAATTGTTTTTACACTGCTGAGTAAATGATAAATCATACTTCAAATTTTTATTTATGTATATATTTTTTTAGCTTCATCAAATATAACTACGATTACAAAATATCATGTCTCTAAAAAAAAACACCAGGGGACAAGATTCGATACACCACTCAATATGATATAAAAATATTTATTGTTTTATTACCATGTAATTAGTTAATTATAACACGTTTCAATTTTGTTCAGGTTTATTTTTAGCATAATCGGAGCATTAAATGAAACATAAAAAATATCACCTTTCTTAGTAAAACACTGAACGAGTTGAAATTGTGAACAAGATTTTAATTACCATTTAATTTCCATTTATTAATTCGTTTTCAAATTTATTTATGGGTGACGGTTCGACATAGTGTGTCAGCATCAGGTCCTTGTTTGAGATGGCTAAAGGATAGAAGTAAGTTGTGAACTGCCCAACACATATCGGGAAATTGGATTAGTGGCTCTTTTCATTAATTCAAGCACTGAGGTCATAACAGAACCTAACTTTTCGGGTCGCAGGTTTTTTTTAGCTATATTTTTCCCTGAATTAAAATCTTTACTTCAAATAAACATGAAGTATTTAAAATACTTCAATAAATTCTTTATTCATAATAAAGATTGATTTTGTTATTATAGTGAAGAACCGTTATAAATAACAGTGTATTCCGACACACCTCTCCTATGTTCGGGAGGTTTCAGTTAGTTAGTATGTGTTTCAGATATCTATACCTATGTCTCATGTATCTTATGTATTAAAGTGTGTTCTTATGTATTAAATCTTAATAATAATCTTATGTATCTTATGTATTAAAGTGTGTTGTGTAAATAAAGTATGTTGTGTTATTCGGTTAATAATGAAATGTGTCTCATTATTCGGCCCCTTGTCACAACAGTTATATTATTTACTTTTTTTTTTACTAGATGCTTTGCATATTAGCATAAAATAATTCTTATTTATTTGTTGAATGAATTAAGTGATTTGAAAACCAAAAACCTAAGTCTTCATTACAATCCCCCAGTTTATTACGACCTTCCAGATCTTCTTTTAACACCAAGATTCATCGCAATGATCCTATCGCTAGCCTTATTTCTTACTAGTCGTGGTACCATAGCCAGGTAATCCATGGTAATATCATGTCTCTAAAAAAAACACTGGGAGACAAGATTCGATACACCACTCAATATGATATAAAAATATTTATTGTTTTATTACCATGTATTTAGTTTCGATCCTCCTTTCGAGTTCTCGTTTGTTTCTATTGATGAAACACGAACGGAGATTTACGTGTTAGTCATGTTAGCAGTTCTAATAACTGTGAACGGTTTGTAAATATGTACGTCAATAAATCAAGAGTCATAGGTTGCTCAGCACGGCCTATATGCATAATAAAACAGGGCCTGGAAACATCGCCCCACAAAGGTTAAAGGTAAAACACGGTATCATGAAAGCAAAATATAAACTACGCCAAATCAAATAGTTCACACATCTGCAATCGGAGCAGCAATTAGTTAAGTGGCTAGTAACTCATGGCGTACAAATACTGCAAAAGAATATTTTTATGTTGTGTTCTATAAGTTCTATATGTAAGAACTTTTTAGTAATACTAATACAACTAACTATTTAATAACATGTTACTTAATTAGGCATAAATCAAGGATTTAGTCCATGTACTAGTGTATTTCAAAGTGCACATTATAAAATATTTATTGTAAATTTGGGAGTAGGAGGAATAGATTATAATTTTTTTTTTGAAGAATATAAATAAAGTTAAAACCAGTATTCATAACGTTCTTTGTTAACTGTTATGATATGGGTTAATGAGTTTCACTATCCATTTACTTTTTTTCCGCTATGCTCGGAATGATATCTTATCTATACTAAATGAGGTGAAAATGTCTGCTTTAGCAAGAGTAAACAAGCAAGTGCACTTCCTGTACGATGTTATATAGTGGGTACAATAGGTAGCATGCTTCATAGGTAGCGTGATCTCACCCATGGCGTATTCTACAATATATTATTACAATACTCCAAATTGGAATAAAGAACATATCTCATTTATTCGCCTGTACGCGAGACTTTTTCCCAAAGCGTTTAAAATGTTAAACACACATGGAAAATGTGATCAATCCCCCTCGGAAATGAGACAAGCATTACTGGAAATGCTAACGTCCCAATAAAACGGTGCAAGTAAAACAGTAAACATCTTATGATACGATACCTAAAGCCTTCCATTGAGAACCTGTATCGAATAACCTTGTTGCCCACGCGATGCTAAAGCAGTTCAGAAGACCGGATCCCTTGCAGCTTTTCCCTAAAGCTATTGGAGCAGTCCAACAGATTCCTTCCGAACAATCAAGTCATGATATGTACTCCAGTCCTGTAAGTTTCTTCCTTCCAACATCATCAGCTGCAGATGAAACTTTTGTAGCGGATGGCTCGATATCAACGCCGATGTAATACTATTCTTAGTAACTACTCTTTAGTTTATAGCTGTTACGATTAGATCCTTACAAATAAAGATATTCACAGATTACAAACTTGACTTTAAATAATACCCGACTCAAATGCTGATATTTCTATATAATTTTACGTTTAACTGCCGTAAAGTTACCTGGAAAAAATATCAGAAATTATAAGAAACAAAGATACGAGTAATTCAATCAACTTGGAAATACCATTCTAGTTACACCCAAAAAAGATATATCTCATGACTTATTCCTGTTCACAGTATTTGTAAGATTCATAAAAGTGTTACAATTCTGCTTATCGGGTATTTACGTGTTTCTCGGTAAGATGCCAGTATACTCGAGGCAAAATTGATTAATAGTGAAAACTGGAACAATTGAACTAGTTAGAAAAAAAATGTTCACCATTATTGAGAATAGAGGGGCAACAGGGTTTAGTACTAAATATACACATTATCACTCTTATGGCTAGTATTTAATTCAGAAAAATTAGCTGCGGGACTTTAATTTTAATTTAAATAGAGTGACACTGTTTTATAAGCCTCTCCAGGAATGTTTCAGGATTTAACCAAAATGGCCTAGACTTTTTTCTACCTTTCTTTCCTTGTTTCTTGACCCTGAAAATCTCAAATTAGTTCATTTTGGAATTTTCGGTAAAACGAATTAACTGAAAATTCACCTTAATTTTTTTTTTTTTTTTTTTTTTTTTTTTAATCCCTTAATAGATCACTTTTGTTTAATTTGGACCACTTTTCTGGGAATAAGATCTGCTCTCATAGGTGAGATAATTGCGTGGTAACCAGACACTCTGGCCAACCTATCTCCTCTAGGGAAGTGATGTGGTGTCATGCTCCGATCTACATTTATAAAATCGACTGATGTATTTATTGAAGGCAGTGCTGACATCACTTAAGGACAGTAAATATGAAGGTGCCGTATCCAGGAGAATTGATGTTTTATGCAACTCTGCAGATTCCAGGCGTGCCATAAAGGTGGATGACAAGCAGTTAACCCTAGAACTTCCACCAACTGACAACAGTAGCCAAGCATCTCTCCACAGTGTCCAACTTATATTCTGTCTAGATTGGCAATTCATATGCGCTTATATTTATCATTTTTTTGATAATGTCAGAGCCCGAAGGGAGAGGCTCTACTTTTATGCACGTATAGAGCTATCGTCTTCGGAGCGTCTGATTGTACTCCGTGTTGTAAAAATTGTTCAACCGATCTGAAATTTTAAAGATATATTCCTAAGCCAGGCCAGTTTCGCCATATCAAATGCCTTTCAAGCCTATTTCATAGGGATTTTGCCCAATATTTTAGTTTTAATAGAGGGTTTTTCCGTGACGGGTTTGGAAAGATAAACACATTTTTTTTAAACATAATTTTGCAATTAAATTGCCTACTCAATACAATGAATTGCTGTATACATGGCATACTTACGTATGGACAGTAATATTTTGGGTAAAAATACTTAGTATTTGGACCATAGTCATTTGGCAATTATTTAACGAACTCTCGCAGGGTCCCCTAAGTAACTAACTGTATCGTTTCTCCGCTTAAAGATATATTTCTATTAAAACAAATACAATTTATTTCAAAATTAATGCAACACATTTGATAAATTATTACAACATTATTCAATATTTAGCACAATTATTGCAGAAGTAAAAATCTTTGATGTCTTGTAAAAAAAACAATGGGCAGACAAAATAGAAACTAAAAAGGATAAGGATCGGCCAGAAGAATCGACGGGTGAGCTCCTTCAAAACATAGCTGTCCTGATACTGTGAGCACGAGCCTTGCCTGTGACGCTCATTTTTCCCCCTCCACTCACTAATTTAACTAATCTACTACGCTCCTCCTCACTTATTTCTTTGTTTGTCCTCCAAAGTAAATCATAAATAAAAAAGTTAAATATTTAGATAGAATTGAATTTTATGAATGGGTTTTGTTAAACCTGAACGTGAAAGTGGGTCTAATTCATCCATGCAATCACAGAGGCCAATGATCTAATAGATCCAAAAAATATGAAATTTTTTGATATATTGAATATATCATATTGAATAGATATTGAAATATGAAATAGACTTATTTATTTAAATTTAATGCGTCTTCCTAGAGACTACTTACTATGTATCGATCCAAATATGAGTCAGATATTTATTACTCTATTAGATAATTAATATCGAATAGAGTAATTAAAAAATAAACACTACGATTAAATTATTACTAGTGTTCGACTAATTAAAAATATACCCTTACACATACACTCCTAGGTCACTGAAACCCCTGAGATAACATTTCTGAGTATTAGCGTTAGTGATATAAGCCTTGTAATGAAGTGGTGGAAGCCTTGTAGAGCCGCAGTTAATGCTGACTCCAGGGATGACGACACACAACAAGAACAAGCCTATCAACGGCCACAGTTGTCACACCCGCGGTAGACTATTCCAACTGGCTAATTTACTAGGAGGCAGGCCACAATCCTAGTAAACGCTACAGTTAGATTACACCCCAGCCTTATTAACTGCCTTAAATCGATGAGTACCTCCAGAACAATGATGTTGGTGGCTTAGGCTAGAAGCTTCAAACATTTTCATTTACCCTACGAAATACGTTATATTAGGAATGTTTTGTTCAGGTGACCAGTATTTATTGTGACTGTCAGTTAACATCTACTACATGAATTACAGGTCTATTACATCTACAGGCAAATAGAGCGTTCCACTTGTCTTCGACACCAAAATGTTATAATAATATCAAAACGGGAAAGGTTTTGATTTTTTTTTTATTACTCCAGTATTTTTTGTAGGATTTCGTTTTTGAGGTTCTTAAAAAAGCAATCCGTATGATCAATATATTTAAAATTAATAACGGTATATCTCACAATCACCTTGAAAAACTGGAATATATTTCACTACCTAATAACGAGACTTAAATCCAAATTCTATTTATTTGACAAAAGTTGTGCAAAAAATACTAAGTTTGGTAGTTTTCTCCTAGTTAAAATTAAATAGCTCAAGTTATAATTAAGCTGCGCTGACAAAGACGTTGGCAAGTCACGGAACCATCTTGTGTGTTCCTTCCTAACCGAGCACTGGTAAAAATTAAGCAGAGATTGATACGAAATATTAATTATAAGCTTTATATTTTGGAAGCAAACCAAATAATTATTTTAAATCAGGCCTAGTATGTTGCCTTGAAGGTGATCTGCGTGGTTCACCATCACTCCAATGAATACCGGCACCAGCCAGTACCTAAGCACTAAACTACGTCCCCTGCACTTCTTGCCTTTTTCTAGTTGTGGTTGTGTGGCTATGCAAAAATACGAATTTATGTGATTTTGTTAAAAATAAACCTGAACTAAATTTCAACGTGTCATAATTTGTAATTGATGACTCCCACCTTCACTTTTTTGCACATTGCAGTCACCAACTAAATCAAGTCGGAGTCTTCACAGGATCCGATTTTTTTTTTTTTTTTCTACTGATCTCTAGGAGGTATGACGTATTAATAAGATGTAGGCAATCCAAAAATAAAATAATGTAGCCATAAAAGATAAGGATTCCAAATCAGAGATTAACAAAGCATTAACCATATAGTTGGCCAACAGGCGCCGGGACGGGATAGAAAGGGTGCGTGAGTCAGAGCTGCTGCAAACGACTCCCTTAGATGGTCAGAAAGCCGCCTTCAGGTCAAGGGGTACCACCTGCTATTTTAGAATATAATTACTGTTTATATATGTCATAAGTGGAAGGCGGGATTTCGATTTGTTAAATGACACACGCCTTATAATTTCAGCAGCTCATTGTTTTGTGTGAGATTCAACACGTCCAACCAAGTTCGTTGTGAAAATGCTGGTGGTCAGCTAGGACTCGTAACATGACAAAAGAAAATGAGATAACTGTGATTTAATACACAATTAAGGGTTTTAAGGGCCCATGTAATACAGTTGATAGCGTAACTGATGAGATATTAGGGTTCTAGGTTCTAAGCCCTAAACAGAGAGTGAATTTTATTTCAGTTCCGTAAATGGAAGTGGGTGGCTTTTGATAGGATAAATAGAAGATTTCCACCTAATCTCACCTACGTGTGAAACCAAATGATAAGGGAAGGCCAATTACTAGAATAGGAAATGCCAGATTCGGAATTAAACAGTATATCATGCATATATTATTATATATTAAACAGTATTATGCGAACATTACCTTGGACTAAACGTATACAATGTATAATTGATACCATTCACCGTGTAAATTGAGCACATATTTAAAAGGCTTACCGTCCGTATAAAATCGGTTCTTTAAAATTCGATATTGTCAAACATAAGATTCAATACGGTGCTTTAATGAATTACTTTTGTTGTCAATCATGCATGCTTTGATTGGAAGACGACCTGACTCAGCAGTGGGATCGAGGTCAGTAGTGTTCGTTGTATTACGGTAACGTATTTTCGACGAATTGAAAGCAGGGCCGGCGTACACCTATACTGGGAAAGAGGTCCAAGTCTAATGGGCCACATGTTGAAGGTCCCACACGCGGCGCGCGCTGGAAATAGCGCTCCTTTAAAAGTCTGCCCAATGTCGGTGAATCCGACGGTCCTTATGGCTCAAGGAATCCACAGTTACGGCTTCACATTTTACTTTAATAAGGCGTGGTTTTTTCCAGGCTCCTACATATACAATAATAACCAAATATCCCCTTAAATACAAGGCATGTGATTATATTTAACTCCGAAATAATCCTGTAACAGAGAATGTAGTATTTCTTGACTATGGACGTACAAGGGAGAGATGTGGGTGGTATTGCACTTTGGGCTCAAATAGGTCGTGTCCGCTTTCTGACAATATCTTCCCTCATTTGAAAGTCATATTTTATTTAATATAGTGCAAGTGTCTATGTACCTGTCCCCGGCAGAGCCAACTGAAGTCAAATTCATATCACACTTAGAAATCAATGAAAAAGAACCAATGGAACGGTAGCACTAATAACAATTTTAATGTTATTTGCAATACATCCTTTAAGAAAATAATTATTACTATTGCTTTAGTTTCTTTGTACCAGTATCCATTGGATTTTAGTGAATCACATCAGATCTTATTAGATTATTGTCAGGATTAAACATATAATTAACTACATTATATTTTTGAATAAATAATTAACATTTGCTCTTTCCACTTGCTCCACACGGTTTCATTGAAGACACTTGAAAACAATTAAATGGTAATAATGTTTGAATTTTAATTTAATAATAAATGATCTCGCGCGTATTAAAGAAATCTAGATCCGTTCCACTTGGTGGTGGTTTTGTTATCCAGCCAAGAATAAAAAGACAAATAATAATGCTAGATGTCGGTATTTCGTAATACATTTCGATTTCGACTGTTAATAAGGCATATTAATTAACTTTTAATATTTATTAGTAGAAAAACAATAACGAATAACTATTTTTTTTGCTATTAATCTACTTTACATTCGCAAATGCAATCTGCGGTCACCAACCATTTTATTTATACTGTTTTACCGGTAAGATTTATTTAAAACAGTGATTGACCTCAGCATTTCTGGCAACATCTGATGATGATCAGTCATTGTTCCAGAGTGTTGTGGCTGGAAGTGCTGTCATCACCAGCCTTGTCTCAGCGAATTCCAGAGAATGGAAACATTATACATTTCTGGATCACGTTGCATTTTAAACATAGGCTATCTACATTCTCATGTCGTAGGAAGTAATGTGTATACAGTGTGTTAAGAAATATGCCAATTATCGTGAGACTAAATATTTCAAATCGGAACCGTTGAGTTATTTCGAAATGGGGCGGGGAGGGACACCTTGCACTACGCCAAGATGTTAGTAAACATTTTAAAAATATACAAAACAAATGCTCGGATTATGAATATTTCATTTTACTACTACCAGTTTTGATGAATAATTCATCCTTTCGAACATAGTTATAATAGATGTTCAAACATAATGTCACTTGATACATTTTTCGACCAATGCGTCAATAATTTTGTATATATCAAAATAACCCCGCCGTCCGAGCCCGGAATAGGCAAGTTTAAAAAAAAAATATATAAATAGGTAGGTAATTCAAGAACCACAATGTTTGATAGGTAGGTATTTATTTTAATTTATTGCACTACAGCTCTTGTTTTTACCGACCATGGCAGGAGCCCCATCAGAGCAAACGTTTTTTAATTTTTCACAGTCCGTTTTTGCAGAAACGGCACTTTGCCGCTCTTCCAACACACCTTCTCTTCCAGTTGTTGTTCGTAGTTGACGGAGGACAAGGAGTTCTTCAGATGTTTCAAGATTCTCAAGAAAACACATAGCTGAGCAGGTAACGTGTAATCGCAATTTTCGTGTAAAGCCAAACAAA
Organism: Acanthosoma haemorrhoidale; assembly: GCA_930367205.1. Taxonomy (NCBI): domain Eukaryota; kingdom Metazoa; phylum Arthropoda; class Insecta; order Hemiptera; family Acanthosomatidae; genus Acanthosoma; species Acanthosoma haemorrhoidale. Next base: position 98,907,103 of record OV884011.1, read on the forward strand.
AATATTTGTGACTCAAAAGCTTATAAATTACTCGCGAGCTCACATCTTCTCCCATGTCTTATTTCGAGATTGAGTTATTTCGTCCACTAGTTTAGACATTTTCGGGTTCTGTTAATATATTTTTAAGCTGGTCTTGCTCTCAATCAACGAATGGTTTCATTTATTATGCCGGTAGCAAAGAGATTTTTATGAAGCTATTAACATTGACGAAAGCTCATTACTTTGTGTTTTGAATATCAAATGCGCCCAACATAAAGATTTCATTTTTGACTGAAGTCATGTAATTATTACATGTTTTTAAATGACTGAAGACTGAACCAACCGGATAATTGGAATCAAAATCAGAATGGTTATCCACATTGTGTTTTTTAGGCACAAACATTTCCTCCCCAGACCAAACAAACTGGTTTTGATACGTTTGCATCCGTAAACAGAAACCGTTCATCCCGGTCACTGCTGAACACTCTCGTTTCAATGTCCTTTGGTTACTTCACCAGTAAAAGGGTAGCTAGCAAGGTGAGGATTTATTAAAAGACCTGTGATATCACTTTCACTCTACATACCACTAAAAGCATATATTAGGAACTATAATTCTACTGAAAAACTCGTACCTGATGTAACAGAGAATGAAAAGGGCTGCGAAATGAGCTGAGAAGAAGACTTAAAGAAATTGATCGAAAAAGGAGGGATCCTGGAATTCTAGGTGAAAAGTGGGGAATACGCGTGCCTGGTAATTTCAGGAAACATCATAGGATGCTTCCTTTGTCTTTTGGATCATGTGCACTGGGAGATCAAGAAGAGCGAATTCCCCTGAAACGCTGCCTTTGTTATCAAACCGCCCTGACCTCTTTAGCACTTGTCGACCGTTGCCGTTTTCTAAGAAGTTTACCGAACCACATGTTGTACACGGGTTTATTATGCGTCGAGTAAATAAACTTCCTACAAATAAAAACCTTAGCGAGTTGACCCCCTTTATAACATTTGACTTTTATTTCTCAAGCTACAGAAAGTTCTTCACGAACGGTTGCGCCTATGACATAACCTTCCAACATATGTAGTTGCAAAAAGCAATATATGCAACACACAACAGACTTATAAAAATTCAATGTACGATTATAATTTAATGACAGAGCCACGGAAAGTAATAATAGAGATTATTGTTGACTAACGCTATTAGGCAATTGAAGAACGACAGCTATTTACAAATAAACATTATTGTTCTGTTTCTGTATAATTTTCTTATTATTTGTTTTAATTGCTTGTATCAGTTTTAATTTTCTTTTATACCGTTTTTCGTTGTTTTTTTTTTGGTTCGTTGCTGTTTCAAACTTTTGTTTACTTTCATTTGCTTTTCTTCAAATTATTTAAGTTTATAATTAATATACAATTTAAAATTAATTCTTTCAAGTTATGTGATGTACTTATGTTGTATAGGACAAGTAATAAGTAAATGAATCCTCATGGAGATATTATTGTACATGGAGGGAAAACTGTATGTATGTCGATACAAATAATTTTATTAAAATTAGAAATTGCAATAAAAAAAATTCTATGTTTGAATTCGACCCATGACGGGCAATAAAACCAGCTCCTTGTCTTCAGAAGTAGAGTGAGTTGCTCGTTTTCTAACCAAACGGCCACAATGAGCATTGTCGAAAGTTCTTTCTTTAAAGCTCAAAGGTATTAATTGTCACAACAGTATTCGATAATTACATTCAATGAGTGATAATTATTATTAACAACAGCTATATGTTGAAATAATCGCACGTTTGGCAACACGTCACCTCTTAGGAGACCAGATCTGCTACTTCCATTAAAGGTATGGTATCTACCTGTTCGATGTGGGCCAAGGTTTCTGGGACTAAGACAACCAACAGGCATTTTCTCATCGTCTTATTGTGATGTAATTATTACATGCTTTTTTGGCATTATTATCATTCCTATCTTAACATTTATATATTCCGAAAAACATTAAAATCAATGATTCCTCTGGATATATTAATGTTTAAAACATTTTCGTTTCTCTTAAACGCGAAGAAACTTCACACACAAATGAATATTCATAATTAACTGAATTAAAAAACTATCTAAGAACATGGTTAGCAACTAGAAAATAATCTACCTACAAATCCTTTCAATTCCTCTTACAAACTTTTTGACATTCAAAAATTAAAACCGGCTTGTAACTAAAATTGTAAGATAACAAAAATATTTACCACATTGAATCACTTAACCATGACGCCATAAATAATACTTCTCCTCAAACACTTGGGACATGCCATGAACTAAGGATTAATCGAAACTGAATATCAGTGATGAAGATAGTAATCACATGTTCTTGCTCTTGAATATGTTTATATGCCTGACACATAGTCTAAAAAATAAATAATTGTGGGTTGTATTGATATATGGAACTGAAAGGATCTTTATTTTATTAAAATCGAACCGAAAGTCAATCTAATCGTTAAATTGAAAATGAAAGTAGTATTGAAACTTGTTTATTCATTAAAAAAAAAAACCTCCAAAAAAGAAATAGGCATTTTAAACCATGGCATATTTTCATTAAAATCATATAAGTAAATACGTAGGCATGTGTTGCTTGATAATTTTATAGAATAAATCATAAGGTCAGATGAAATTTTATATAAATAATCTTTCTGAGAAAGTTTTGATACCGGTGCGGTATGGGTAGAAAAGAAATTAAGTTAATTGCCGATCCCGAAGGAGAACTCAGGACATTTATTCAGGTACAGAGCGATTGTCTTCACATGCCCTGTATGTATGTTCTACAATAAAGGTAGTAAGAATAATTAAACAGATTTGAAATTTTTAAAGGATATCCCATAACAACTCGAAATATGCTGATTAGTTTTTAACGTGACGTATACAAAAATAAACTGTTTTCACTTTCTAAGCATTAAATAATTTGGTTCATAATTGATATAAAGAAATTTAGTCGTTAGAAATTGAAAACAAATATGCTGAAATTTCAGCCCACAGCCGACAAACAGGTCAAATGAGTGCCTACAAAGTTTATCTTTGTCAGCAATTGTATTTATGACGGCATTGGTATTGAAAAATTCTACAGTTTAATAAATAAGACAGTTTAAATATGTTTTATTACTTTTAATTTGCATCTGATTTTCATACATACAGTTGGCCGCATATGAAGGAAGTACTGAATATTTAATTCTGTGACATGTTACTTTTAAGCCCACAAAGGAGTCTATAGCTGTTTAACAACTTAATCACTAAACTAAACCAAACGTGAACGATATATAGGGCATTGTGTGTGTACCTTTGGCAGGCTCGGTGTAGACCGGGGCCAACATGAGAGAGCGGCGGTCCATCCTTGTCCGGCGAGCGGAGACCACTGGAGCCTCCAGCGGCCCCCACCACCCTCCCTATATGGAAGCCTGCCTCGTCGCCTAGTGTATGCAACTCCAATGCATCTCATACCTTAGGCATGCGGTATACCCAACGGTCTTTGGTAGAGTATGGGCTTGTGTTTTGCTTTATTGGAACCTTCATATAAAATAAAATATTCAAGTCAAATCTAGCCATTACGCAATTAAGAGGTACGTTACTGCTATGAATTAAAGTCCATTAAACTCAACAAACGCATGACATAATTAAATTATTATAGTTATTGTAATTATAAAAATAATTAATTGAGTTCTCGACTTATTCAATTTGATAACCTATTCAGTAAGAAAGGAAAATGTATATTCATTTTAACCATGTTTACCTATCCTTTTCTCCATCTAATTACCAGTCAATCCATGTCCATCCTCAAACTGTTCAATCTTTACTGTCATCTCCTTCTATTAAATACAACTACTCACTCACCTCTCTTGTCTCCCCCGTTTGACTGTGGTTGTGTGGTCTATGGCGCCCCTCTGAGGATCTCGAGGCTCAGCTAAAAAGCGCCTGGTGAATTGGTTTCTATGATTGATACTCATGATCAACAGAGACTTCGCGTTGATTCTCGCGTTCTTTGCGTTTCGCAGAGCTGCGCAAAGTTAGTATGGCTACGTCTTTCTGACCGTCGTTAATACTTCCTTGGATCCCTCCTCTAATCCATAATCTTCAAATTGAGCTATCAAATCTTATATCACTAGATCATCTGCCCATTCGACTTATATCTACCATCTTTGATCGTTTTTTTCTTGTCAACAACAATATTTAAATCCAAATTTTACCAATACATTATCTCCCTTTAATCTAATAATTAATAATTAATAATTGTAAATCAGAATTGATATTATTTATTATTTTTTCTTCATTAATACTATTCATAAACCATTCATCCAATGGTTAATAAGATTTTTCTACAATATTAACTCATACAATTTACCTTATGTACCTAGTTCCAATTGATAGTGAATGTTATTTACCTTTATTCATCTATATATTTTGTTGGTTTAATATTTTGTGGTTGGTTCTTTTCACTTCTGATCACGTTTACAATGGACCAATACTATTTATAGCTATATTTATTTATTCTCTCTCTCTCTCTCTCTCTCTCTCTCTCTCTCTCTCTCTCTCTCTCTCTCTCTCTCTCTCTCTCTCTCTCTCTCTCCCTCTCTCTCTCTCTCTCTCTCTCTCATATATATATATATATATATATATATATATATATATATATATATATATATATATATATATATATATATATACCACAACAACAGAGATATATATTTTAAACATTTTGACTGATGACTATGTCCTAAAATAAAGATCATCAAACATGATCAAAAAGAAGAGTAACTAAGGGACTGGTGAATAAACAAGTGCTATTCGGTAGACTTATAATTTAAATTTATCGTTGAAAACAATTAATACACTGAATGAAAAATAATTCTGTGTTCTAAATGAGAATATACTAGGAAGGAAGGAATGGTGATTTTTTTAAACATTCATCTTAAGAAAGAAGAAGACTACCTTGGATTTTATATACAGTACTGCTAATTTTCCTAAAACGATTACGTATGAAACATAAAAAAAGTATAAATTACAAAGTTATTATATAGACCGATCGATGAAGCAGGAACAGATTTAGGCCGGTTTGTGGTTTTGCATATTTACACACAAAGTGCAAGGCAATACCTGTATGTCGTCATACGTGACTAGCACATTACTGATAGAGCAATTTAAGACCATCAGACTTGTAAGCAGAATAGACAAACACGTGAAAATAAACATGAAAATGATAAAAATATTGTAATATAAAAACAAAACCGTATACATCTCAAACTTACAGCACCTGCTGCATTACCTTTCCTTAATAATGCCCGTCTGTACACTTTCTAGGTCTTAGAGCTATATATTGTTCAGAGAAATATTCTTAGCAGACTTAAGATGTCCTTTATAAACTACCCGTTTAAATACTTCAAATGATTAAATAAATTCAGGGCTTCCAAGTCAAAAAAGTTTAATTCGAAGAGCCAAAAGCGTAGGAAAACTATTTCACAGTTAAAGCAAATATCTCTCGGCCAAGTAGTTTCTATTCGGGACCAGATATTGACGCAAGACCAGACTTAGACTGATAGCCACAACTGCTGAAGACCGGATCCTAAGTTGGCAAGATGGATTCTGGTTCATGGTTTACGATTTAGCTCAAGGCACCTTTGCTAATTCTGCCAAGTACGTTTTAGATGTTGCACCTCATAACTGGGCTGGCAGAGAAACCGTTCAAAGTTGGCATGTAGGGAACTAGTTTAATTAGTATTTGTCTCATTGCATGTCCATCGAGTGTGGAGAATAAAGTGAATATCGACAACGGAAATAGGAGAGATGAGTATATTTAAATTAGCCTGCAGAATACAAGGCCTCCAAGGCTAGTGCCAAAAAGTACACGTCAGAGCTACTGTTCTCTAAAAAAAAACAAAGAAATATTACTTGAACCTGACTTGATTGCAAGCTACAATAACTATACATAACTAGTAAAAATACATCAACACACAACTAATAAAAACATATCAACAACAAATTTACAAATCTATAGCGAATTGACTGCAGACATCCTAACTTATCACTTTTAACCACCCATTACAGTTGATTGACATTTTTTTGAAATGGTAGATTATGAAGTTAGTATATATTATTCATATACACGTATAAAGTGAGAAAATAACATATATCATATATCCAAAAGAACATTTCATTACAATGATCACCAGAAGTTTGGCCAAAAAAAAATAATTTATATAAAATTAGAATAATAATAAAATAATTTAATGAAAAAATTATATTAGAATATTTATCCTACGAACGGTTCACAAAAAATACAATTCACAAGTTAAAGAATTACGGTATCACTTGAGGGTTTCGTTAAGGTTCCTGGCAAGATTACTTCACTGTTAGCTTGAGTTTTAATGACTTCTTGTAGTTATAGTCGACTTCAATCCCAACACGTAATGTAACCACCATTTTATCCAGCATGTTGAGATCTTCAATGGTAATGGTAATAAAAGTAAATAAAAAGTGATTTGAGATGAAAATACATAAAAAACATTCAATCCAAAAATTTTTTTGGGCACCAAGTGAGCCATTAATGAATGATTAACAATTAAATATCCCAGATTAGGGCTATAGATCAAAATGGACGTTAGTTCTAGCCCTTTATTTCGAACCAATACCAAGTCGTCTTGGTTCCTAATAAATCACTTTCTTCCCTTCTCCCCCAAATACAAAGGAGCTGTGCGAGAAAATTACATGTAGTCAACTGTATTCTGCCTTTATGTCAATGGAATTCACAAACAAATGTAACCCTGTTCTTGCCAAGCTATGCCAATGACACACAATATACTTATATATCTTATTGCATCCCTCATATCTTGTATTTGCTTTCCTTAAAAGCCAAGAAACCCGAACCAAATTTGTCCTGAAAGTCCAAAACCTTTATCCACGGACCTACTCAAGTCCAGTTCTATTCAATACTCTTCATCTGTTAAAATCTGTCAGTTCATTATTCAATACCTAACATAGTATGGACATGTATCCCAAATCTAAATAAACCGACAAACTTCTTGTTTCTTCCTTTATCATTCCCCAGTTGGCCTGTGATTGCGTTGTTAATGATGAGCCTCTATCGGAACTTCAAAAACTAAAACAGCTTATTAACTGTTCCCTCTGATTTCTTTTCGGTTCCCGAGTGACTCGTGCCTTTCGCACCACTATGCTTAGTCAGAATTGTTATTTCCTTCCACCAGACCTTTAAATATTTCTTCGGGGCCTTCATTTACCAAACATTTACAACCAAAACCCCATCAAACATATACAACAACCTTGAATTCAAATCCTCCAGCGCATCCATTCCCGGTCACAAAATCTCGCATGGCTGCCCTCCCGCACCAAACTTCTGCTAACTAACTCTGCATTTCATCCATCCATTATTCTTCTTCTCTGTCACTTTTGAAATCCCGTCTTTATAAATTTCTCCAATCCACCTTCATCTAATGAGTCTGAAATTATCTTATTTTTTATTTTCATCATGGTATCAACGAGGATTCTGCCTACAATATTTAATTGACTCTTTCATTCCAAATCAATCAGTTTTTGATTTTTTTCGGTTTTTTTATTCTATGGTGTATTTAAAAAACTCCAGTTACAGAAATCATGACCCTAATCTAAAATACAGTTATTAGTACATGACGTGTATCCGTAAGCCCTATACGAATATTTTTTTTATTCTTAGGGGATTTATGTTCCATAGCAAAATATTTTTCTTTTCGTAATGTCCAGTTTAGGAGATCTATCAGGTAACATCCACACTACTAGTTTCTTGCTTTAAACCACTACTTTTCTAAAGTACGAATATTAACAATAGTTGGGTAAATAAATATTCCAACACCTGTGTATATTACGAAGTTTTTAATCGATATTAATCCTTTTAAACTGATAATCGGTCATCTTCATTGCTAAAAGGTCCACACTAACATTGGTTGTTCTAACATTAAACAGCTTATATATTATACATAAATTGTTGTTTGCATAATATAGTTTTAAATACATATGATGTCATTCCCTCCATACTAGACCTAACGCGTGCTTCCTCGTGGCTATTGAGCCAATCCTTAAGTTATACTGCAAGTTGCTGTATAAGCTGAGAAAAAAGTATACGGCCATGAATACGCTACGCTAACCCAACATTAACTATCCACACCACACCTAACTCTAGCCCATCATCATTCTTACATCGCATGTTTAAAAATTTGGCTGACTAATATTTTTTAACAGTTAAATCAATTTAGTTTTCATTTGTAACTCAACTAATCATTAAAGCTATCCAAAAACTCTAATTTGGTAGGACCAAACACAATCTCTAGTAAACTTGAAAATAATCTTTCCTTTACAATCCTTTAAGCCTACTTTTATGCAAGCATCACGTGGCTTCTTTGATTTTCTGTCACAAATTAAGAAGAGTAACCCACTCCTCCACTATCGTTTCAGGTAGGTTTAGAGACAATTATAGCCAGTAAATTATCATTATTGGTTTATTTTTAGAGTAAACGGACTGTCATAATTAGATAAAATCGTTGCGGAATTCAAAAAGATAGCTTTTTTGGGGGGGAGGGGGAGCACAGTACGTCTAATTGCTTAACCCTCGTGACTGCAATGAAATGATATCATACGATTGCTATAAAGCGAGCTTCAAACATCAATTAGGTCTAATTAATACAGTTTGAATTGAAACGGGGGATTGTGGTCAAAGCTGAACGCAGTAGTAATTAAGTTCTCGGCAAGATGGATTCTGACAGACCAACATAACAGTTGGTTCTGGTTTGAACATAAATAAAAAATAATATATATCGACATAATTTCAATCAATCTAATGAGCTTACGTTTAATAGTAAATTTAAATAAAATATAATTTAAGCAAAATAAATTCAATTAACAGAAAAGTGTTAATAGGTGGAGATAAGGCGTTTTATTTATTAAATTTAGAACTCCATGGTCACTGAATCAATTTAGTGCTCTAAAAAGTTCAGCACTAACACCTACTATTTATAATGATTTATTCAGCAATTAATTTTCTTTCAATCAATAACACTTGGGAACAGAAAAATACTTTCTTTTTTTTTGCGGCATAGGTATTGAAGTGAATTTAGATACACTAATATACTAAGGTGCAAGATGTATAGTCACTTAGATCAAATTAACTTTATTTTTACTCTTTTTTTTCGTAACATATATTTGTATTTATTTGTCATTCATAATTCTGTTTCTATTGTAACATAAAAGGTTTTTTATTTATTTTATTATTTTAATAAATAAATAGCAAAGCTTGAGCTTTCCAACCTATATTTGTTTTATTAAAACTTGCTACGTGTTTCGAAACACGCACTGTATAAAAACAAAAAAGAACAGTATTTCAGTTAATTACCCCCCCTCCAAAAGAAAAACACAAAAAAAAGCGTTCGTTTTTCTTTTAATATAAGAGTATGTGTGTAGTTTATTTCAAAAACTCCGAAGTCATTTTGGCAAATTTGACATTTTTCTCGTATTTATAAGACTGAAATTACCCAGATTTGTCTCTGAAACCCTTCGCCGCAAAGTCACTGTTGTCCTATGTAATAGGAGGTATCTATTCCTCATTTAAAAGTTTGTATGAGTGACAATTTGGAGAAACATCTTTAAAAAACTTACTCGTACATGACTGACTGATCCTGACTTGCACCAAACCTACATACGAAAACACAGCTGCAATATTTGTTATTTATAAAATAACTAATTCACACAATGTAGCTTGTATGAAGTCTTCAAAAATGGGTTTTTTTTTTGTCCCCTTAATTCCTTGATCAATATTTTTTTAATAATGTTAAATTTAATAATTTAAAATTTATAAACTTCCATAGTATCCAACCACCCTAATCCCCTAGCACAGTCATTACACTGCACCACTCATTCCGACAATCCACCTCAGAGACTAAAACGGCAGTGGCCAGTGACCTACTATAAATACGTGACAGGAGAGTCCTGGCAATGGCCAGTTTCTCCAATCATGACTTGAGGGATGTGGCTCTTGCGCTCTTGGTAGGCCGCCACTGACGACTGTCGCAGGAGCGTGGGGGACTTCCCAACACTCTACTTCCTCTTTTGCATGCGAGGGAGGTGACAATCATGTGGACCTGGGAGGTCTCTGGGCTGTTTGTAAATACTGTAGTTAATTAAAAATATAAATTACAATTATTATTATAATTACTGATTGGCCCTTATTTTAGGGATTGATTTGTTAGGTGAAAATAATTTTAAAAACGCTTCTCTTTAAATATGTGCTGATAATACTTCAATCAATCCATGATTTACGAGCTTTATACTATTGTATGGTTAATAACCCATTATTTAAAGAAAATTCTATTAGTGAACATCATTCTCAAGTTTTATTCTTGAAAAGTTGAAATACTTGAGTTATTATTAAATAATTTAAAGTAAATTATTGTTTTGAATCACCATGGAAGAAATAGGAAAGCTGCTAATTGTTTTCGTATAATGAATCTATTCCAGCCAAGGTGAAGTTGAAGAAGATGGTAAGTTTTGGAACGAAGATGTAGCAAGTCAACAAAGTACTAAAGATTGTGTTTCAATGGAGGATAATACTGCCCAGGATGAGAACAGAGCTAGTCAGATTCTTCTTATGAATCATCCTGAGGAGCAACAGCCTTCTGAGGTATTAATTATTGATCATCCTGATGATGGTTCATTTGTGACATATCCAATTTATTTCTTTATATGGTCATGTTAGCATTTATCGAGAGGTCTATTTTTAATTAATTTTGCAAACCTGGGCAGGCTTCATCCTTTCTTTGCCATTTTTGATTCCGGAGTGTAGTGATGGACCTGTGTCTCATCACATGTGATGACGGGCCTCAAAAAAATCCTCCCCTTCTTGCCGGAATTGATGCAGAAGTCTCTCACAGATCTCTAACCTGGCCTGTTTTTGATTTTCTGTTAACAACCTCGGAACCCATCGAGCACTAATTTTTCTAAGCCAAGGTGTTTACGATAACGGTATGAGCACTCCCAATGCTGATCCGCCCTTCGATAAGCTCTTTGGCATGGGTGTTGTCATCTATGAGACTTGACCTTGGCATGACATTGATCATGACTTTCGTTTTCTACACTTTCTTGGCCACACTTAAATTGCCTTTCCCAGTAAACACTCGGTTCTGGGTTCTGGGACAGTGTAGCATCCCTAAATTGTGTCTTAAAACAAGTTAAAATCACCTAGCCTTAACCCCTTCATTAATAACACATCATGCAATAGACCATGGAACCTGTTGCTCACTCAAAGCTAACCAAGCTGGTTCCCCCTCCCTAACACACCAACTTTCAACCCCCCCCCCCCTTCCAACTTCTTCATCCTGCTGTATGTTGAGTACAATAGCAAAATTACCTTAAATATTTGACTCACCCTCATATATTTAAAAAGAACTAATTCATGGATTTGGTTATTATTTCCTGACAAGGTTTTTTTTCCCTAGTTTTTAGTCCCTAGACATTTTCTCTAGTTTGCGATAGTATAATGCGTTCTTCTATTATTGGTACAAGTCAGTATGCAGCTTAATTAATCTATAAAATAATATGCGAATTCACTTGCATGACCTTGAATTACTAGGTGACGATTAATATTTCATTTGAGTTAAGGCGGTATTAAAAAATACAATGATTGAATTGCCTATTCATTGAATTTACATGTTTATACACAATATCCTCCTACTTTTTCTATAGATTTTGGATTTATATAAAGTTCAGTGATTAATAATTTAAGTTATAAAAGTGCTGTGGTCTAATGATAATTATAAGGAATTAATGAACTGCAATGGGATGACGATTTTAATGAAATCATACTTAAAAACTTAATTGAAGTTAAAAACAAACATTGAAATTAAAATACTAAATAAATCTTATAATACATGGTTAGTCCGAAAGAAAAAGAGTCATAGAAGAAAGTTTCATAAATGTGCACTGTAAAGTATTGGGAATTTTCCAAAGGGAAAGTGTGTACAAGATCACTCTTAAGTTGATAACTGTAGCTTACTAAAATAGTATTGAAAAAGAAAAATAGACAAATAAAAAAACTGTAGTCAAGAGATATTTTGAACTTGCTAATAACTACATTAAACTGCAATCCAAGTAAGGTTGCGCTGTTGAGGAGTTGGGAAGATAAAGAGAAGACTGCTTTTTCAAACCCTTTCCCCCATTCAGAAAATCTTTCAGTAAGTGTGCATCATAAACACTCGAATGAATGAAAATTGTAAATATGGTATGATTGAGATCATTTATCACAATTACTTATTGCCCAGTAAGGCAGATTGTAATATTATCGCAATAAAGTTGTTTTTATAAAATTAAAAAACAGCAATATAAATTAGCTGTATGCAAGTAGTATGCATATTCACAAATTTCATCCTGCGATACTGAGAAAGTTAGTAGTGGAAGGAGTCTCTGCTAGAGGTAAATACTTGAGCTGCCGACGGTATATCTTATTCGTCAAGTTCTTCGTCTCGTCGCTCCTGCACACACATCTAGTGTTTGATCAGCCTAGCCCTTTATTCCATTTCCTCAACGATGGTGAACAGACCGAGAAGTTTCCCCAGATATTTCTTAGTATTGTTAATACTTAGTCATTTCAATTCTTTGTTAGATTCAAGTACCTCCATAAAATATAGCTTGGTTGGAGCTGTATATGAATAGAGTATGAATTCACGGTTTCATATAAGATTAAAATAAACAAAAATACAGCTCATTTTAGTGAAGCCATGGCATAAATCTTGTCTTAGCAACCATACTTTAGGGTGGTTGTGAATGAATCGATAAAAGTCAAAAGAATATAAATACAATTAAATCGGTGTGAAATAATATGCTGTTAGTTTACAATGTCTCTTTTCCTGCATAGTCAAGGACAGTTGTGGCCTTGCAGCTTCACTGACCTTCGGGTTCGTTAACTCCTTCCGATTAATAACTAAAATAATTTCATAATTCTTTGCATTTAGCATTGTTTTTCTATGTATTACCATTTAGGGTTTGGCTAGGGGTTAAAGCTAACCACTCCTATTCATGGAAATTAAATGAATCCACTCTCCATCAAAGGATTGGAACCCACTATCGTCGTATCATGAAAAAAAAATGTGAGAAAGCCTATTTAAATTTACTTTAACAAATGTTATCTGTAGTAATTTCATGTCCTCATAGCAACGAATGACTTATCAATAAGTGGACAACCGTTTAATTAGAGTGATAAGAGCTAAAATGTTCTAATATAGGTTACTACTCGATATGGTTCTGTTCCTGGCATTAAGTCACACTCATAGATGTAGTTAAAAATAACTATTGTTCTATCCCGTTAGGAATCGTGACCTCCGACAATAGAAACGGCATCAAACCGCTAAAGTCTCTATTAGAGAAGACATGAAACTGACAATACTACACCTCCTGATCGGGCATAACTAGCCCAGTTCTTCGAGGTGATTACCTGAGCCGAACAGATGGCTCTGACAAACCTTTGCCAGTGTAGTGATGCAACAGTGTGCTTGCCTCGTCAAATATGGTATATAATCCGTTCAAAGCCGTCCCAATTTCCCATCGACCATTCACTCCGCCCAGCCTCATTAGTTACCTCGATAAAATATTCTTGGCGTTGTTGATGGGGACTCTCTCCTCGCTGATACGTCTCACGGAGAGCACACCGTGACAGACTAGTAAATCGACCGAGGCTGTTCAATTTTGAAAAAGTCATTTCACTTTTATTTAATGAAGGAGAAATTGTTTCGATCGTCCATGAGTTTTCTTAACCACACCAATATAAAAACAACTTAGTAGAGTTTAAAATGATTAGTAGTGTTACATAAACTACTAACATTTGTGCCATTCAACGGTATATTTGTAAAATACAGCTTTAAATTTAACTATTAGATGAGAGAGTCTGTTACGCTGATTAAAAGTGCAATAAAAATCAATACAACTGTAAAAAAAAAAAATAAATGAACCGTAATATTTAGTGTAGAAAGTCAAAGTATATACTGACTTAAAACATTTTGTAACAATATATTAAAAATATTATTATACCCTTATTTATGAACAAAATACTGAAAATTGTTTCACATCCAATTTTCCTTACTGTAACTGCTTCACTGGCGTCCATATTTTTATATTATTTTGCCCTTCGATAGTACTCTTTCAAAAAAAAATATGGACCCCACTGAAAAATAATTAGAAATAAAATGATAAGATAAGTTCATTCTGCACAAACGTAGTCTGTATTCGTAGAAGTGAGAGTACTAGATTCTCCCGACACAGATCTATGGGCGGCAAAGTGACCTTTTTCTTGTCCTCCAGTTGATGCCATTTGTCCAAAGCACCTCTGCCGACGGTCGCAGCCTTCTACTGTCCTTCTTTCTAAGTCGGGACATTAACAGTAAACAGTCCATAATACTAAGGCAACTTGGGAGCTTTATAGACGTTGCGAAACCTTCTGTTGGATGTTGAAGATTTTACACCGTAGAAGATTTTACCTATCATGGTAAAACCTTGAATTATTTTAATAAAAAGACCTGGTAGAAACGGTATAAGTAAGATACGTAATTGGCTTCTTCTTATATTACTCATGAAATAGTGCACGATATAAACTCAAGATGTAGAGCACAAAGGGAGAGGCTCTACTTTAAATCAGGTACGGGTCAACCTTGTTTTGCCTCCCTGTTTGCATCTTTTTTGGTACCCGCAAGTAGCATACTAGACTAAAGGGGGCGAGGAGCCCCGGTTGGGGCAAATTTTTCAATATTTTTTTCTATATTATATAAAAATAAGCAATATAATAATGTTTCAATCAGTAGAACTAATGATTACTAAAAATATTCAAAAATGCATGCTGACCCCGGCGGCCCGACTCGAAGTCGACATCAGTAAAAAAAGAAATCACGTGATCCAAAAATTTGAAATTGTCGATCACCAGTTAAAGATACGAATTTTTATTTATGTTCAGTAATTCTATGTACGCCACAAGATGGCCATCGTAAATACTGCATTATCAATCAGATATTTTAAAGGGGAATTTCATTAGTAAAAACACATTGACATGAAATAAAAAATGTCGGTTCCGTTTTGCAGTAAAAACTCAAGTCACAGCTTAGAAGCAATAATATTTTGATTTAGATTATTTTTATGCGTTTAAGACCATATCAATGACGGTTAGGTAACAAGCAATTTAAAATAGAGATTAAAAAGAAAAAAGTTCACCGAGAGACAGCAATAGAAATAGTTTTATGATTTTACATAATTATAATTTAATTGGTCAATATATCAGAGACACATATTTAGTTCTCTTTTTCGATTTGTTCTCAATTTTCAGCACCTAAGGTGGTTTAAACAACTAATGTGAGGTTGTTTTGGTGAAAAAATATCATCGAGGTCTCGTGTTATTGACACTCGTTTATATCTGATTAAAAAAATAAACTTTCGTTGATAATTGATGTAACAGCATGAATTATGAAATATAATTTAATAAAATAGCGAGCCTTCTGATCCCTGGAACAAGTAGTAGCTGACAGCCATTGTGGAACGAAGATCAAAAATATAACAAAGGCTGTACGAGGACGTAACAAAAAGCACATATAAAAAACGAGGACATATAAAAAAGGATGAAATATGTTATGATAATAAAGAATAATTGCAACGCTGTGAATTCAAACGGCGCACTAAGATTGAAAGGCGAAGAAAACGCTATTTTTTAAATCAATGAGTTTCTTTTAAACCATGATGTCATTCATATACATTAATAACGACATCAATTCCCCTTAATTGAACCTTTTAACAACAACATGACCCTATTAGCTGTAGGTTTTTTGTTTAGGTTATTTTATTGCTTGTAAATTAATATGTTAATAAAAATTTTAATTTTAGTTTATTAGCACTCTGGTATCAGTGAACTTTATAAAATCATTTTATATAACGTAAATCTAAACAAAATTATATTACTATAAACAAATCTTTAATAACTTCAAGGCATGCGTGTAAGCCCATTATGAAAAATTACATTTAAAAACCTAATGGTGGGAAAAGTGAACAGCAGATCATGGGAAATCTCAGAGGAGCTCTTATAATATCAGGAATAAGTAGATCCTTCCAAGATAAACCATGGTGTTTTGCATAGGATTTCAATCATTGACGATAATATTACCTTCAACACCAAGTGATGGAAATGTTATACTTAGAGGAACTTAACCTCTTGGTTTTTGAGCCATTGGTCAATATTAGAATTGACAATTGGTTAAATTTATTTGAATGGAGGCAAGTTAATTAAACACAAACACTTACAGAGCATGAATAGTGCGGAACGGAAGAGGGTTTGGAGGCGTGGCTTTTAAGAGTTGCAGAGTCGAGGGAGACGATCTATGTCGACTCTATAACTATAGAATATAGTATTCACTTCTCTTGGAGAAGTTCAACAACTGATATACTATTAAAAAGCGAGGAAGATCGCTCCTTATATGTTATCAAGTTTAAGTTATATATTATACGAGGAGATCTAGTTGATGTAAAATATATAATATTGTTTTATAAACATACATCATAAGAAATGATTAATTATAATTAATTTATTAAGGTATAGTGCGTATTAGGAGGGTTATTGGGAGGAAAATTCTCAGAAAATAACCGCCACAGTGAGTTCCGCGACTGCGCAGACGGTGGGACCCATGAGTTGTCCGTACCATTAAGTGGATTTTTGTATTGGTCATTACAATATATATATATGTGTGTATGTGCATGGGCGTAGCAGACAGATCATACCAGCATAAACGGAGATGCAAGCAAGGACTCCCCTCAAACGCGTCCTCCAGCGGTAGCACACTAAAACTGTTAGACGGAAGGATCCATTCAGGTCATTCTGTTGTAGATACACAGCGTTTGCAGATCAGGTGTTGTGGGAGCCCGCTTCCTTACTCACGCGTACTCTACTGTTGTACAATTTGTTAAATAGTTATCTTAGTTAATCAAAACATTGTGCTTTCTATTATGGATCTCGAGCCGGCCGGCTATCTTTGATATCGATGAAATCATTGGTTTGACTCCTGATGAAATCACCAGAGCGAGGTGAATACATCAAACATCTTAGAGAAATTTGCTATAATTACATTAAAAAATTAAGGCTAACTTTGATATGAAATATTAGAGCTAAAACTTTCATGAAAATTACAAATGATGATTACTAACCATATATGTAATGATACATTTAGACAAATTAATTTTTGTTACAATGAAAAAAAATATTTATTTTTGGACCTTCCATTATATTTATAGTTAGCTATAATAATAAAAAATACATAAAACTAGTAAATGATTTTTGTTCTTTGAAGTACTAGAGTAATTAGTCAAAGTAATACAACTTAGTCACTAGTAAAATTAACCATAATACTAATTGCAAGAGAAAAATAATTCTATCAAAAGCTATAATTATATCTACGTGCAAACTAATGAGGTCTGTTTTAAAATGCATGAAGTGGTGCATTGTATAATAAGCCGCTTTAGCCAAACATGTCCATACAATCGAATGAACACTTCATCAGAATCAGCCAGCAGTGAATGTTAAAATTCATGAGGACGTGCCGATTAGCTGCTCTGTGAGAAAAGAAACTTCCGGTCAGCTCCCAGTTCCCGAGTTCTCGTTCAACAAACGTATAATTTCGCACTTATCATAAGGCCTAACTGTAAGCTCATTTAATGATTTTATTTTTAAGGTCTAATTTTAATAATTCAATGCAAAATTGTTACTTTTGAATAAATGTCGAACCGGCAGTAAGAAAATTTGAATCAAGTGATGGGGTGTTACTTCGGACGACTGAATGTTTTATGATAAAATGACTGATAACAGTCAAAATGATTCCATCAATCAAAAATGTTTAAGGTATATTCTCCAACTAGGATTATGCTTATTAAGTATCCATATTGGAAGTAGCAAAAAAAAAAGTATACGTGAAACCAATTTTAACTCAGTGAAACTAAGTCCGATTTGTTTAACTTATAAGGATTTTGAACTCACAGAAGAATAAGGCTAGGAGGTTAGTTCAGACTTAAAATTCCAAGGTCACATTCAAGATGTTAAAACAAAAAGAATTTCAAAGATATTAAAAAAATGATTGTGAATATTTAAATATTTTCATAAAATTAAAGCCTAAAATAGAAATGAACTAATTATTACAGCCCCAGTTAATTTAAATATGTTTTTAAATGCAATTTTTGGTGACCAGGATGGTTTAACGAAAAATCTTAAGAATGTGCTGTCAGAAATAACAAGTATTTTTTTCACAATCGTTTACTATGTTTTTAGGAACCACTCTCCAAATCAGTATCTCTTAAATTTTTAGTGGGTAAAAATAAGAATAAAATCTTTGAAATATGTTATTGATAAAAATTATATTTTCACATGCATCTTACCAGCCTTATTTGTCTAATGTTCAAATGAACTTACCTGCAACAAAAGAAGTATAAAATTAACACTAAGTAGTTTTTACTTGTTTTAATTGTATCTTAAGTATTGTAAATAAATAAACATATGAAAGGTTTATATATAATATATACGAGTATATAGACATTTCATATATATTATATATTTTTATTTTATTTAAATATATTTATTAATACAGCATGCTCGATCTACATTAATAGATACTACGTGTATGATGATTCAAACATATTTTGATTTTTTAAATAAGAATGTGAATTGTATAGAAAATAAAAAAAAAGCATAACTATATTATTCATCCATTGTTGTCACGAAGTCAATAATAAATTTAAACCTTTAATTATCTTTGATTAAACTCTTCTTTGCAATAGGCCACTTTTATATATTAACGTTTTTATCATACTTTTGTCTTGGCATTTCTTGTTTATTATACGGATTCCTGTCGTTTATACATTTTTCAAATTATTTCTTCGTGATATTTCGTTCTAGTAACTTATTCAATGGCATATAAGTAAATAAAAACTAGATGCGCTTCCAAAGAAATAAACTATAAGATAGCATAGACCAATTCCCATAATATGTAAGTAACTTCAACATTGTAAATATTGGATGTTTAAATATCAGGAATAATGCGAACTAGAAATGGTCATCTATTTTACGAACATCGAACTAATGAATAATAAATAAATATTAAATTGTCCATATAGAGTAGACATGATTTATAAATTTAGATTAGATTACTAAAGGTTTACTGGTTCTGAGAAATAGACCCCTGGCAGTTATCGTTCGAAATAATTTCACGCCAGACTATCGTGTTACTAGCAGAAATAGCTTGAGAACCTTAGAAGCTGAATTAGGTCGAACATACAAAATTTAATCTATGCTATAAAAAAATCAACAGTATTATTTACAAATGCCTTGAGACTGGCTCATTTACATCAAATTCCTCCTGCTCCAAACTCCACATATCTCACGAGTCTTCTTACCTCCTTTCTCACCGATTTCATAAATGTCATCATTCCTCTTATATCACAAATCTTGCTTCCCAGTTCATTCCAAGCTCTGTTGATTGATTATGACATCCCACAAATCCCTAACTATTCTGCTTTGGAATGCTAATGGAGTTCGGAATCACACAAGCGAACAACATTTTTACATGAAAAAAACATTGACGTTGCACTTATTACTGAAACGCGACTGACAGCTAACAGATCCCTCAAAATCACACAGTACCAGGTTACCGAACAGAGCGCTCTGATGGAACATCACAAGCTATCCTTATCCATCAATCTCTTTTCCATCACACTGTCCCCTTGATTACTCATCTCTGTGTGTCTCAATCTCAATCCACACATTTCCCTTCCCACTCACCATAGCAGCAGTTTATTACCCACCTAACAAGTCCATTTCCAATTTCCCTTTTTGCTTAATTCAATTGGATATCATTACCTTATGGGTGAATATTTCAATGCAAAGCATCAACACTAGGGCACATGGACCACTAACTCCTGAGGGCGTGCAGTGTTCTTATATCCACAAACTACACCACTCTCTCTCCGCATAATTCTACCTATTTTTCTGCAGAGTCCCTGGAAAATTTCTCCAATTCCTCTTTCATTTCCTGAATCCCCTGGGTATTAGGTTATCACTACTCAGATCCTTCGACGACTTCTACTCAAAGCCATAATTTTACTCACCTACATATTTAATTGCATTTTTAGAACCACCCACTACCCTTTTCTATGTAAATACTCCATTATTGTTTTTTTTGAGAAACTGGAAAGTCGCCTAAAGATCCATCTTACCGGTCAATCAGTCAACATCCAATCCTCTCAAATGTTTTTGAAATAATCCTACTCACGCCTCATACCCATATTTGAACCCAAAAACCTTCTTCCCAGCCAACAATTTGGCTTCTACTTCAGACACTCCGCTGCTCAACAAGGTCTCCGTGTATCATATATCCCTTGCACTTGAAACCAAGTACGGGTGCATTTTTGGACGTAGCTCAGGCTTTCGACCGGGTATGACACGTGGGTTTGTTTTACATGCTAAAAATCCCTTTACCCCGGGCCCATTATCAAATCCCTTAATCCTATATGTCAAACCGGTTCTTTTGGATCCGTTGTGTTTCAAAATATTCCAATTATCATCCCATACAAGTAGGAGTTCCTCAAAGTAGCACCCTCGGTCCTATCCTATATACTCCGGTGGCTATCTAGTTTTATAGTTATATGAGTATGGCAGCGTGACCACAGTGCAAGGAGTAAATCATAATATTTATATTGTATTTTTCATCAATAAAAGTTTGGGGCTTTCAACCAAAAAAACGTAATAATCAATTCGTCGCTATTGGGTTTAACGCCCTTATTAGGCTAACTCAGTAAAAGAACGTTAGGTAATCTTTCACCCTTGCATAACCAGGGTTTAATCTGCAATCCGCAGTTGTGAATCAAATTTACACCGCTCGTTTATATTATTGTAGTAGTTTGATTTCAGTATTTCCACCTATTTTCGGTAACACAAAAATATGCTTCAGGGCTCATGTAATTTTAACTTGATGCCACTAAAATGTTAAAAAGAAAAGCAGCCCCGTTAAAAATAGGGTTTGTTTATCCATCAAACGAATTCCTTAGAAATTAAAAATTAGACATTTTCCTATTACATTGAGTAAGGAATCAAATTAAAGTTCTGTACACACTGACTATTAATATGCAATATGGTTTGGTACATAGTGGTATTTAATAACAACAAGTAATTGCATTTTTTTGCAGCCGTAACAAAAAGCGTAGATACGATGTACCACAATTGACTTGAATTCTTCTGATAAAAAATAAGAGTCAAAACGATAGCCCTCAGTGAATGAAGTTTTTCTATCAGTTACATTTTTTTTATAACAGTGTCATTATAGTGAGATTCAAGTCAACAGCGAAGAGAAAGCACGCTATATTACCAAATGTGGTAGGTGCCCTTTAAAGGAAAATTCAATATTCGCCTGCTAGGTTATAGTCAATAGAAAAAACACTTTTGAATGAATTGTATTAACAGCTCTCGACATTAGGTTAAGCAAACTTGGGGCCACTGTCATACGTTTTCCGAATATAGACAATGTTGGCTCCGGCGAGAGCCGGAAATAATCGGGTTTTCCTTAACCCACTTCAATGGGGCCGGCCATACAATAACCTCACGCTCGTTGAAGGTTCAATCTCTCACAGTAGCTGTTTACTCACTACAGAATAGAATATAACTAAATAATTGCCGAGCCCAATGGGAGAGTCCCTACTTCCATTGAGGCCATGAAAGAGAACTGTGCTTCCACTGTTTAAGGTTTCTAAAAACGTTGCAATCGATCTGAAATCTGTTTATGGTTGAAATTCGTTAGTAGGAAATATGGAAACAAACTATGTATGAAAAAAAGTCAGGTCCGTTTTGATAACCGTCATAATCTCAAGTCCCAGCTCAAGACATAGTTAAAAATAACATTACACAAAAAGAAATTCGAAAATATTTTTTTAAATATATTCTGAGAGGCAATAATATAAATATTGGATTAATTAATGAACTCCAATTTTAATTAAGGTGTTAGTAGGATTTTATTTCAATATTTTACCTACAAACTACAAGTTTTTTTTTTTATATTTGTTGAAAAGGTGATCTTCAGTCAACAAGATAGCTTAAGAAATAAAATGAAGATATTTTATGAAAACAGCTCTGTATTTCTTCTCCAATGATTTGGTAAGTATTTAAGAAACTGAGGCGAAGTAACATCATCTATTGGTATTCTCCTTCACTTTCTAAACATTTTATTTCAACTATACGAATAAATATCTTCGTAATTCAAGAAAAAACAAATCTTTTAAACAGCGAAAAAATAAATTCTAAGTTTGTCATGGCATCACGAAGTTCTGATTATTTACTATTTGTGCTTTGAATTAAGAATACCAAATAAGTATCTAATGAAGTTATTTGTGAAGAATAATATTTCTCCTTGATGACAATAGGTTTCAGCGCATAGCATCCCAAACTTCTTTCAACCTCTTAAACTTTCTTTCAATATACTCACAATAAGTTACAGATTCCACAATATGAAATCTTTATATAAATGCACATTGTGCTAATTATATTTACTGTAGTGTAGCTACTAAAGAAAACTTCTTTAATTTTTTTTTTTTTTTTCCATAACCCCTTTATTTATTAACATATTTACAAATAGATGAACAAAATTTGATGTACAAGATTTATAGAATTCTCCTCTTACTGCATGCACAAATGCATTCGAAGGAGGGTAGAATTACAGAAGTCACAATATATTTTTGAAGTTAAAAGGTACTTCTTTAATAATTAACATATCCATATTGTATATTGCACCAACAGAATGGATTGTAAGGGAAGAGGGGTGAATAAACAAACAAAATTCCACAGTTTTTTTTAACTTTTCAATTAAGTAATTCACTGCTGTTGGTTTCAATCAGCTATTTGAATTTTAAGTATTATTAGGAGTATGAAATTAGGAACCCCTTATGACCAAATTTGGTCGAAGGCATTTCTGAACACAGTTGTATCTGCTTATAACATTCATTGGCGTTTTTTAAAGTATAGTTTTGAATGAATTATTAACATTATCTTAAAATGGAGATCAGAACAATAAAATTGATAATTAAAATGAAGCTTAAACTGTTGGATCAGAGAGAGCAGCACTAACTGAAGACCTCTAACAGCAAGCAGTTAGCCTATCTCCCGAGATGTGGTGCTAGCTGCTAACACACTTTTATTATGAGGTTTATTGATAAAATACTAACTTAAATTAACTAGCAAAAAAAATAAACTGTGAATTGAAGGATGCATCCCCACTATAAATGCTGAATTTTTATGCCAAGTTCCACAAATGTCTTGTGTTTTTGTTGGAAGTATACCAGATTGTGAAAAACTTTCACAACACATATATATACCAAAATAAAAACAAATGAACTGGTGATCTATTAGTTTTAATTGTACTTCCGAAATCAACAAAGTCTAAGTTTCTTGTTAAGTGTCTAAGGTTGGTTTTCTGGCTACATTAACAGTTTGAGGGAAAATTTCCTTTTTTTTTTATTATTATTAAGATGTTACTGTTGATTCATCCTCCAAAATATAGTAACTTTATTTGAACTCGTGTAAAATTAGTATCAATTGATCATACCTCAACGGATTCATGGAAAGAAATTATGTCAACTTGAATTCAATATTGTCAAGCCATAAATAAAAAAATTTATCATAGTATTTTTAATTTGTTACTTCCATAATAAACTAGAAAACTGAAATAAAAAAATAAGATTTTTTCTTAGACACAGGCCCTAGAAAAATAACAAAAATGTTAAAAAATGTAGGGCCACATTCTAGTGATAAAATTATGATTACAAATCCTTATGTGTTCAAAATTTTACTAGTTATCTTACTTAACTTATATTAATTAGTGAATATAATAACCAAACCAAATTATGTAATAAAACGTTTTCGGCGGATTCTTGTTAACAATAAAATAACATTCAAACTTATAATGGAATATCGAGAGGAATGAATAAATTGATTTATATTTAGATGGAATTTGAAAACTAGAAGTTAAGAAGAATGATTTCATTATTGTTAGTAAACATACAATTTTTTACATTAGAGAAAAGAAACCAAACGGTATAACATGAAATTAGAAATACCTAGCAATAATATATATATCTTTCAAAAAATATTAGAATATCTATTGCAAAATAAAAAATTGAGTATAGCACTGGGGTATTCATAATTGTGGCGAGAAACCACATGAACGATGGAGTTGTACTCTTTAGAGCAGGAGTGGCGTACTTGTCAAACGTTGCCACAATGTCTATTCGGGAGGCCCACCGCCATCTCGCCCAGGATTATTTTTAAAATTTATCTAATCAACATATAATAGGCTCTCATTTGATTCGGTAAACTTATACGAAAATTAGCAAGTATCGGCAAGAGCTAAAGTGGTAAGGCGTCTCTAATGCCATCAAAACTGTTGGTCTACACATCCACCATTGGTATTAAATGACAAGGCATAAAATATGTATAGAAAAAAACCTAATAAATGAGTGTCAATAAAGGTGATGCTTTCTAACCACTAAGTTACCATTTGAAAACCGTGAAGATGACATCCCCCGTTTAACACTCATTTATTTACATTTTTTTTTTCTAAAATATGTTTTGACATTTAATAATAGCACCTGATAATATTTGTTAGCACAGCCGAAAAGTTTGCGATTATTGATCTCTCGCTGCATATGATTCAGGCAGCATTTCTCAATCCTTTTCTTTCTCTGTTACAGTTGATACTGATGTATGAGTAATGTATAATAGTTTTTTTGTAGAATTATACTACCTAAAAAAGAGTAAAATTTTAGTGCTAAGTAGCATGAAATTGATTCCATAGGTACTTTTTAGAACTCCTCACCCTGTTTGTTCCCCTTTTACTGGTGAAATTAGCTAGCAGACATACAAAAATGACATTAAAAGTGATTGGAAAGAACGGTTTCTGTTACACGAACTTATCAAAATCAGTGTGTTTGATCTGGGGTAGAAATATTTCAATGCCTAAAAATCATAATTTGGAGAAACATATTGCGAAGAATCATTTTGTTGTTGATTCCAAATGTCCGGTTGGTTCAGCATTGAGATCGAATTTTATTGAAAAAAAAAATATATTGTTGTTATGTGGACAGTTATATAAATAAGATAATATATAATACTCAAAAAACAAATAAATGGTAACAATAGCTTTCTTCAAGCTTTGTTAACAGCTTCCTATGAAATCTTGCTACTGGCACAAGAAATGACACCATACCGACATGGAAAGCTAGTTGTCAATCCCAGCTTAAAAATATTTGCAAAAACAGACAATCGATTTAAAAATATCTCAATTAGTGGACAAAATAGCTCCAAATTGAAAAACGGAAGCGGCGAAGTGACGACATGGAAGAGTATGTGAACTCTCAGGTGTATATGATTTCCTTTGACTTTGGACGAAAATAGCGACAAAAAATCATCTGTTCAGATGTAGGTTTACGTAAATAACTTGGTCTACAAAAATTAGATAGCGTTTACTCTGATGGAGATCCTGCGGTAAAAACAAGTGCTTTATTGCAAAATTGGAAAATTATTTGAAAAGACCTCTTCTAAGATATCACTGTATCATTCATCAGGAAACGGTTCGTGCCAAGAAACTGGGATTATGTATCTATTAATTATTATTATATATCGTCTGTCCAAAAACCAGTGGTTGACTTCATCAGTAAAACTGCATCATTCATCAGGAAACGGTTCGTGCCAAGAAACTGGGATTATGTATCTATTAATTTATATATCGTCTGTCCAAAAACCAGTGGTTGACTTCATCAGTAAAACTGCATCATTCATCAGGAAACGGTTCGTGCCAAGAAACTGGGATTATGTATCTATTAATTTATATATCGTCTGTCCAAAAACCAGTGGTTGACTTCATCAGTAAAACTGCATCATTCATCAGGAAACGGTTCGTGCCAAGAAACTGGGATTATGTATCTATTAATTTATATATCGTCTGTCCAAAAACCAGTGGTTGACTTCATCGATAAAATACGAGCTCATCCCCTTAATCGCAGTAAATTCCAGCTAGTGTTCGAAAATAACATCGAGGAACTTGAAGAGCCAGTTATCCATTGCGAAGTTCGCTGGCTCTCAAGAGGAATGTCTTTAGAATGGTTCTGGAATTTTTGCTGTGATGTCTCAACTTATCTAAAAGAAAATGAAGAGCTTCCTCACGTCTCTCCTCCCATGATATGTCTTTGCGATCTCGCTTTCCTCTTTAGCACGACTGCACATCTAATTTTGTTGAACACTCAACTGCAAGGTAAATCTAATCATTTAGCAATAGAGGTGTCTTATGTTGCATCGTTCAAGCAAAGCTGAAACGTTTTTCTGAAAACGAGTCTAGTTTCCCTTGCTTGCACAAAGGTTGACATACTGGTCAAACTGAATCCGGGATCCTGACTACGAAAAATATATAATCAAAGTTTCATCCCTTCTTCAATCCTTCAAAACCAGATTTGCTCCTACTTTAGAGTATTACCGTAGATTTAAACAAGAAAGAAGAGGCGATGAGAAATTTGAAACCAAATGGAAACTAGAGTCACTAACAATGATGGAATTGAGAAACAGCAATTCCAGTACATATCATAACAATGATACTTATTTGGTAGGTTTTATTTCTTAGTAGCTCTCCACGTATCCTTTCATTGTACCATGTTGCATTTTAAAAATAAGAATGCATTTGTCTCGGGGCTGAATAGAATAGTTTACAAGAGAGCCGGTTTGTTTAAAATAGGCTCCTCCTCTGCTAAAGTCAAGAACAGCTGAGCTCTATAAAGAGAAATTATAAACAAACCGAGATTCCGTTCTATCTATAGCTGCGCATGTATTCCCCTATTTCCCAAAGCGCACTTAACTGATTGTGAATAATTTTTGGTGTAACCGACATGGGACCGGAAGGAGATCTAATCATAACAGTGTGGTTAGCGTTATAAACGTATACATAAATATTTCAAACTAAGTGAAAAATGTAAATCCTGATATTAAATAACAAAATTGGGTTCTTAATACAATGAATGCACAAAGTTAAAATACATGTTTTCAATATCTGCTTTAAAATACGTTTTTGAATAAACTCTGATAAACTAAGTCGGTTTCTATGATACGCATGCTGGTATTCTTGAAACGGAAGAACGCTTTGAGTACAGCGTGAATATCGCTTGATAGTCAGGGACAATTTCCAGGCGAAATAGCAAGTTATCGGGAATAGTAGATCGTTCGTAATGTTTTGCTCTTCCAGTGAGGGTACTAAACAAACCATATGCGCTAAGAAAACAATCAAGCATTACGCACATATTATTCACCAAATTAATGTTAAAATTCAAATACAATAAAAAATTGTAGCGTTCATTCAGTTTAAATGCTATACAAAATAATAACCAATTAACTAGTAATGAATTCATAAAATTTGACATAAAACAACTATTTATTGGCCGAGAAAGGGAAAGTTAATAATGCTCAACACATAATCCAATGATTGTTTTTTAATTTCTCCGCAAAATGAAGTTCCCAGCTACTTCCAAAAGCATGAAAAAATGTGGTTTTAGATAAATAGAAAGATGGTGTGACAGACAATTTTCATTATTCAATAAAAAAAAAGAGTTGAGAATCTACTTTTTAACGCTGTTGTCTAAATGTTTGATGTTTTCTATGAGAAATAAAATATATAGACCATTATAAATTATAATAAATATAATTTATAAATATAATATTATAAATGTATAGTTTCTCATTAAATAACAAAAACAATCTTGTATGATTGTATAAAAAAGATTAAGAGTCAGTCATGATGAGTCGTAACTCATCATACCAATAAAATTTGTCTGACTGTGCCTAATTACCTTTGGTAGCCTACTAAATGGTGTCTTAAGAATACAAATACATAAACTGTAATGAATAAAAAACGAAAAATTATACCAAAAGATTTAAATGATGATTTTAAAAATGTATTCCACAACGCCTTGAAATATGCCGATTAGTTTTTAGTTTAAAAACAATAACAGAGTGTAGTAGGAAAATTTATTTATGATTTAAAATTACGATTTATGTACTTCTATTTAGGACACATTAAAGACGTCAACGCAAAAAGAACTCCAACAAATTGTTGTCTTAAGATCCAACAATGTAAACGTGTATTTACTAACAGTTCCAAGCCCGTTTTAATAATTTTTTGTTTAATAGCTAATTATAATTTTTTTTTGTGAAAAAGTGAAAATGGTTTATTTCTGATCAACTGTGACTGATTTCACTGATCAAATTTCAACAAGACAACTGGGGGTATGTGTTATGAATCCATTGATAATTAGTTGAATTTTCATGAAACCTATCAGAGAGATCCTTAGTGTGTTATTGATTCTTTTTGTAGTATTTAAACTTGTGGAGTTTGTGAACGAATTTTGGAGTATAAGTATATTTTTGATACATACGTATTCAGTTCCGTTACGACGAACATACGAGATATATAAAGGGGGAATATGATACAGAAGAGTAGATAGAATGTCCGGCTCTACTAAAGTTAGAACAGGGGGCCACGGGCTAGACCAAATCTGGCTAGGTCCAAAGTGGCTCGGCCGCATGCAGCCAGTTTGGCTATGGCTTTGGGGATCTCTTCGGTAACAAACTAGATATATCATTATCAGTTTGATGTCGATTTACGGAAATCAGGAGTACAGTGACCTAGGAAAGTATCTCAAATGTGTGTACCTAAGTACCAAAAATAACCAACTATCTTAATCAAAACTAGAAATATTTCAAACAGCTATTTACAAAACCAAACATTCATTGGGAAGTATACAAGTACTAGTTGATCCATGGATAAGTAGCCTCGCTTTTGTATTATTATTTGAACGATTTTTAGAATATTCCATCCACTAAAAAAGTTACATCGATTATAAACTAATTTTAATTTTTAAATACATATATACGTATCTTATTTTATATTGTAAAAATGTATTCAATAAAACTTGTATTTTTTAAATAGGTATTTATATTTACATATATATATATATATAAGACAGGAAATAAATAACAGAAAGTTGAGGTTCTAAAAACTTATATTAAATGATTGTGAACAAAAGTACTTTAATTCATTTGCTGAACCACTGGCTTAGGGCATATTAAATACGTGAATTTTATAATTGGGAAAGCTATTTATTTATTATTTAATATCTTTGAAATTCTTTAACCATTACTGTATTTGATGTGTCCTAAACTACGGGAAAAATCAGAGGTTTAAATCTTAAATAGCAACTGAGCTAGGACTAGGAGAAATCATAAAAGTTAGCGAAAACGTTTTTAATATCAATTTTTTCCCTGCACGTTCTGTAATCGTACTTTAACTTAAAACTAATCTGAAGTTGATTAATTCCATGAAATATATTAATTCAAGCTGTTTAAAATTTAAACATGTTCAGTACCGCTGTTTTATAAAGTATATACACATGATGTATACAGACAGGCGAATGACAACTATCCCGTACCCAAATGAGAGTAAAGCCTCCCCCTCCTAGTTTTATGGTAAAATTAGCAAGGTGTACATTAAGGAACGACCACATGTAATAAACAAAAAAGTTCTTTTTTTTCCATTCGCGCATTAAAAATCGGTGCATACGCACGATAATCTTTCATTCGTTGTTGGTATTATCAGAGTCTATGATTGATAAGGTGATCTCCATCACTTTTAAACATGTTCAGACAATGAATGTATGATGGGCATTATACGTTCTGATTTTTTTTTTTTCCTTTTCCTTCCCCTTATCCCCTTGTTATTATAAATTATGGTCTTAATAGCTTTAATAACTTTATTATGATAAAATTACAATCTACCTCATTGCTCAATAAGTAATTGTGATAAATGATCTTATTCATACCATATTTACAATTTTTATTCACTCGCTCATTCATACAGTTTTTACAAAAAGACCAGAGACCTCCCAAGTTCACATGGTTGTCACCTCCCTCGCGTGCATTATAAATTATGGAAATCATTATACATTCTACATAAATGAATCTATTTTAAGTGGGTCATTATATGATGATCTGATGATCCCAACTGCGAATGAAAGATTATCGTGCGTAGAAACTGATTTTCAATGCGAGAAAGGAAAAACAGGATATGTTTTGGTACGCAGACATTTGAAAACGGGCTTTTACCATGGAATGAAAACGGTGGTATGGTGTGACTCTAGTAGGGTAAATGCTTAAATTACCCTAACTAAGTAATTTAATTAGTTAATTAAGTTAATTAAATGCCCTAAGTATATACAATCTTAAGATCTCGACATTGAGAATACACACTGATTCTTAATGGTGATTTCAAAGAGTAATGACAAATAACTTAATCGCCCCAAGCAGTGCCACTAAATGTAGATAAACATACCCTGCAGTAATTAGGGGAAGGATTACTGCGAGCTGCTAATGGAGCACCGTTTCCACAGCACAATGAATACATGTTTTCCTTAACCACATACTCCGCACTCTGAAAGTAGGCTGAATATCAGTTTTTCAAGAGATAATTTTTAAACATACACAATATTTTATCTTATCAGAGCCAGCGAATTTCTAATCCAACGCAATTTTTGCTGATTGTGCAACCTATATTAATAGTTTAGTCATAACTACCTTTTCATGTACATAATCCACTTTACAATATTTTTATTTTTTTTCCTATGTAATCTGTTTTAGAAATATACCTCTGACCATGTGGTTGGCCAAAATTAAATAAATAGTTAAATGAAATTATTTCATAAAACATGAAATAACTGAACACCAGTTATTTTTCTAATTTATTTTAATTTTAATTAAAAACACTAGTATAAAGATTGCTTATAATATCTTTCCCTTTAATTCGTTTTATGTTACATACACTCAATAAATTTAGTCACCAGACGCCTGACCACCACTAAGTAAAACTATAATTAAAATTAATATTAAATAAATTTATATAACATTGACTATATAATAAGCACAACACGTTATTTTAAGTAATTGGTTTTAAGTTATAATTTTCAAGGCAACTTTTACTATACAATTAATAAAGTCGAAGGCACTGGTATCATGCAGACGGATATGATGTTACGCCTAGGTGAATTAGTTCTTATTCTTTAAAGTTTATTTTGTATTCGTTGTAGTTTAAGGAAATTACTAATACAGGTCATTCGTCAGGATTGCGAGGCATTACTTAAATAGAGGCCTGGAAATCATTTTATAAACTATTTTTAGTGTTTGGAAGTTTTTCAGAGAAATAATAAGACTAATGAGATGGCAACCTTGCCTTTTTCGATTATAGAATTAATGTCTGGTTTAAAAGTTAGGTATTTTAAAAACATGCTTATGCCTAACTGCACAGCTGTCTGGGACGATTGATGTTTAGTAACTCCTACATTTATATTTATTTTTGATTTTCATCTGCTAACAGTAGTGGAAACAAGCAAATAGCCCTTTATCCTATCACCCTATTAGTCTTTTTCCAATACCCTCAAATATTTTGCAAGAAAATTCTTATTAAACGACTCCTTCTCATTTTGGATACCCACAACCGTCGGTTGGGACATCAGTTTGGCTTTAACCTCCGCCATTTCACAGTGAAGTATCGCGTAGGCTACATTTCCTCAGCACTGGAGAGCAACGACTATTTACCAGGATAATTTCTTGACGTTGCTCAGGTATTTGGCTTCTCGCCTTGCCTAAAATCGACTTACTCCAAACATATATCCTTATTATTTGCTTCTATCCATCACACCACTACTTCTGAGTCCACTAAAACTCAAACCACTTTCCGTTCAAGTTAAAAGAAGGACTTAAGGTAGTATTCTTGGCACTCTTTTCTATATCTCATATACCTCCTTTCTTAGTTGCCCTTTCTTTATTACAATTATCTATTGCCCACTTAGGGCAGATTGTAATTTTCTTCAAGATTTATTAAACACATTCACATCCGTGAAAGAACTTATTTGCTTCGATTATGGACTTTTCGAACCTTCTAGGAATGAAGATATAAACAGTGCGATATCATCGGCGAGCACATCCAAATCGACAAGGCCCGTAGAGACAAAGTCTTTAATATAAACATTGAATAAATAGTTGTTCATTAAATAGACCATTCATCAATCGTATTATATTTGCTGGTGGATAAAACATCTGATTTATTTATCTAGTCAGATCTAAACAGCGATTCAAAAATATAATACATCGAATTAAACGATGACAAATGAAAATAGTTGTTTTTTGCCTTTGTACAAAAGAACTACATCAAACATCCTCACAGCTCGGAGGATTGAAACAATAATAGACACTGGGGACCGATTTCAACAAGAAACTAGCCCATCTGTATTACCGAATGTGAAATCGCTAATGTTAAAATTAAACGGGACATTTTTTACAAATGGGCATACAAATCTAAGCATTCCAAACTAGAATTAAACAACAAATTGGACGATGCTGCAGGAATAAATGGATATCCCGAGAAAAGAATTAATTTCGGATAGCCACAGTATAAATAGGACGGACATCACAAAGTCGCCACGTTGTAATTTGGTTTAAATTAACAGGTTTGAAGCACCCAAATACGGGATGGATAGTGAGTTGTTGTTATCAGTGAAACAAGAGAATACCCTAGGGACAATCAGCTACACATGAATCATGGACTTAGGACCCAATGGAAGTAATCTTGAAAGAAGTCAAACACTTAAAAGACTGTTTCTATAACTGACAAGGTTCCGGCCTTTTTTTCTGTAATCGAGCCCGGCGGTTACTTCTTGAGATATTGTGGTCATTAAATACAGAAGTTAGAAAAGTGAATATTGCCTGAAATATTTGTATCGTAATTGACAGCGCAAGCAATAATCCTTCTATTACTTCAATGACAGAAGACATTGATGCGAAGAAGTTTTATTTAAGCAAGCTAAGCAGCTTCAAGGAGTGTTCTTAGTTTAGAAGGCTTCTTGGCATATCGTTAATAATTACTGTTTGATTGATGATCGTCGACAGCAGTAATAAAATACAATTACTCAGCGTCTGTCTTGGATTATTATTTTCGGCGCTGATTTCACGGTGTGGTGGCATCTTACATGTGATTCATCGTGAATAAAAATACATTAGTAAAGTGATCCAAGAAGCTTTCAGTTGACTGCATGCTGTTACTAATATTTTTTCTGGTTGCTCGTGGCTGATGGCCAGTAAAAACGTTAAATAACGTTACACCATTTTTTTTAAAATTAAAATTAAAGAGTAAAGTCTTGAAATGAATATGTATTGAAGTCAATTTTCAGCTTCGAACAAAAAAAACATACTTATATTAGTGCGGGATTTAATTTATCTAAACAATAACATATTGTAACCGGGCTATTTGTAATACGTTTAGGTGAAAGTGTAAACATATTTGTTGGGCATGGAATGCAGTCTGGTCTACTGATGTCACTTTCGATGGTAGCTGTTTGATAAATGAAATATTTATTAATGACAACTTTATAAGGTATCGTTATCGGAAGCCAATCTACGATCAGCAGAACGGAGAGAGATCTGTCGTTTGAATTAATGATGTGTTCTGAATTTCAGATATATTTTGAAATTTTAAATATTGAACACGCTTCCTAACTTTTAATATAAAAAAGGGAGGGGAGCATGTTATGGAGGGTAGGGTTTCAATAATCTGACCAACTTGCGAAAATGAGAGTGGGGTCAAAACCAACAAAAATAGCGTCGTGCAGTTTGTGCGTAGTTAGCAATGTACTGATTTGAATTAAAAAATAAATATAAAAACAATACCAGTTCAAAACTATATGCGCCGTATAACGAGCACAAATAGAAATGATCTGACATTAACTATTTCGGGCTCTGTTATAAACAAAAAAAAATCATATATAAAATTACTCGTGCATATACTTTTCCTCAGGCAGAATCGACCGTGCTGTCAGAAATTATATTCATCATTTTAAGTAATCTGTTCATATCTGATTTAGAACTGATCTATCACGGTTTCTCGGCCGTTTCTCACTAGGGAGAGTTAGATTTAAATACAACCGGGTTAGACTTTTGTCTTTAAACTAGATGCATTGCATATTCAAGTAAGATTATTTTTATTATGTAAATACTTTAAATGAATTGATTTGAATTAAAAAAAAATACATCCGACCCCCCAGGACATATTGTTTGGCTACAATGTGTTGGAAATGCATAGCCTTAATTCAAATTTACAAGGGTATAAATCTAAAATAAACACAAACATAATCTATTTTAGCACATATCCGAGAAAAATAGATTATAAAGCGGTAATGGAATCCATTTATCCTAAACTCTAATTAAATTGAAATAAGTGATAAATGGTAAGGAATGGCGTAAAAAAACAATAAATAAAGATACCTTAGTATTTTTTTGGACATTTTTGACACAGGTTGATTAATATGTAGGTCTGATGTCTTTTAGGAACTTTTGAGATACCATAATTATATTACAACTCGAAATACTTTGTAAATTTAGTTCGCTGGTTAAAAAAAAAAAAGCAACACGAAAAACTATGCGTAATATTTAATAAGTATATATAATAAGTATGCGTAAGTTTTTGAATGATCAATGTAGCAATAATAGTTAGATTTGGAAAGATAAAACTTCGTTTGAAATTTCCTCAGAAGTGAAAAAAAGACCTTTTGTATCTATTTTTAAATGGCACTCGCAAGGACATAAAAAAAATGGTTTAAATGATACTCCTTGCACGACTCCGCTCTTATACTATGACACTGAAGAAGTGGATGAACTCTTACCTTGTTGACTGGTGACCTGCCTAGTGACATGTCGCTCGCTTGTGCGGCTGCTGGTCTCCTCCCGATGGGAAGACATCTCCTGGCCTCGCCGCATCCTGGCCAGGTGAGGATGTGCCCTAACAACTACTCTGCAACAACTGTGCACACCTCAATGCTAAAGTCTATCTTTTTTGAACTCTTTGCTCGCAGACTGGGCTCCCTTTCAGTGATATATACTTGGCTGTTGGTGGTACCTCTCGGTTCGGACCCCCGTCAACCTCTGGCGGCCCCCCACCACGGCCCGGCCCAGGAGCCCCCACCGCCCCACACCCGCGCCGCCCCCTGTCCCCCATTTAGACCACTGTGTCGGTGATGTTCTGTATATGGCCGATATACTGGAGCCTTCTCACCAGCCACTGGTCCTCTATGAGAAACTATTAGTCACCGCTGGAGACCGACCTTCAGGGAAGGTATTGGCTGAAAATATAGCCCTGGAGGTGTGAACAGTCGTTTAATGCCAATCCTTACACAATAATATCGTCAATCATGATCGGTTGTTCTATATATGAGAACTAGAAAGCAATAACGTAGATTTAACCAATTGGTGGATTCGTTTATAAGATGTCTCACCGTATCACTTGCAGACATTCATTCACTCAGGTTGCGAACAATAATAACGAACAAAATTGATGATTAGAGAATGCAAAAGAAATGAGAGAAGCAATAAACAGAAGACCCATTTTCTTTAGCTAGTAATTATTAAAATACCGGAAGCACATACCTAAATATATGCTCATTAATTCAATCTAATGGTATAATACTTACTATTGAGGCTTTATTAAATTTATGTGGTCTTGCTCTCAATTCCTGTAGACACTTCTTTCGGTTCTGCTCGTCTTATATCCAACGTTTCCTGAGCCTGTCACGATTTGTTTCTTTCTTTTGGTGCAAAGTTACGTATTCTAACAGCATTCCTCCATCTTTATCAGTAGCCAATCCATCTTGATCTATTCCTACAATTCTTGGCCTCCATACTATACAGTTTGATTCTGTTTACAGTGGTTTAGGATTCGCTTTCTCCTTGATATTCTACATCTAATTCTCAAAAAATCCGTATAAAGGTTATTTAAGGATCTTCTGTAATGACCTTATCGATATTTTTCAGTTTTCAGCTGTACTTTCTACAAAGGAGAGGCATGTTCTCTTCTTCAAGGACATGCGTATTTATATGCTCCAGGCAGTTGAGCTTATTATTACTTTTCTTTCATTCTTATCTTTAAATAGGATGTCTGCCACATTAGTTCCTTTCAGCAGGTTAAAAGCACCAGCTGGAGTTTTCTGTTTTGTAATAATTGTTATTTTATGTTACAATAAAAAAAAGAAAAGATATTGCTCCTTCTGACTTTTCTATATCTAATGACGAAGTTAATGAATTATTGGGAAACTTAACTACATTTTCCTATTAATATTCAGCACTTCCTACTTATATCAATTATCTATCAGCTACTTAAATTAGTTTGTATAACGGATTATTGTTAAGTATTAATACAAAATAATACAAATAGCTATAAGCAATCAAATTACCCCCATATGACATAGAGGTAAGATAATGGCGACAAACCTGTACGCAGTCAACGAACGCTCAGAAAAGGTCCGCCTGAATGGCACCCACATAATAAATGGACTACACTATGTAGCACCCTTTAAAAGCATCGAGTTTCATTTTGCTAAGTATAAGTATAAGGGGCTTGAGCAGAACTGTATACCTGCCTCGTTACTTCATGGAAGTCACTGATTCCAGTGACCTGTTATTTTTAAGTAACTTAATCACTCCAAGACCTCCCTACTTCCCTGAATCTTATCCTTTTCTTATACATGTATGTCTCAGCCCCAGACCCCACTTTTGCCTTGACATTCCACCCAGTATGTTCTAACTAATCTCTTAATATTTGTGTAAACCAAATTGTACTTCATAATAAAGCTTTTATTTCTATTCTTTTAAAAGACTCTCCTCTGCAAAGATTATTTAACTAAGGACGAAAAGTTACAATGATAGCAGTAGCACTCATAAGTGCTCCTGACAAAATAAAATAAATACATTTTGAAGATATACAGGATAGTACTGCCGCAAATGTGATACTCATGGATTATTGCCTAGCGGTAATAAGTATACTCTGGGTCCGGTCCATAAAACTTAGACCTGTTTACATATTTTTACTAGTTATGATCAAAATGTTATTGTTTTTTTTCCAAATTAAAAAATAAATTGGAATATATTACTGATACTGAAGAATTAAAGCAGATATTAAAAGTACGTATAGGTATTCTTATAATAAAAAAATAATTTTTAAACAAGCCGAGGTTTTTAATTGGTTCATTAAATAAACTGAAGTATTTTCAGAAAAAATATCAAGTAGTTTTTTTCATATTCATTTAATTAATGTAATTAAGGGGGAAAAATCTGAGTCACATAACCATACGACCACACTATTCTAGTTGGTGTGGGTTCTAGTTTGTACCAGGATGGTCACTAGAAGTGACATATATATATGTATGATATCTAAAAAATATATTCTATGTACACACTTTTTTTCCAACTAACTTTTTAAGACTTAAGTTACAAGTTTAAAAATTGTAACGTTTAATTCATAATTAACTTAACAAACTTTTCGGCAGGATTAATCTTAGATATAATCAAACAATTGATCTGAGAATGAATCAACTATTTTTTTGTAGGTGATTATCTTATAATTATCATAAGTAACCTTGTCGTATTATTATGAAACGAAGGCATATGCCTTACTGGCTACTACACTCGCCTTACTGGCCAATACCAAGACCACTGAATCTAACTGCCAGGGGCATACAATGCTGGAGAAGTTCTGAGTGCTCTAGAAATAGACTGAGCTAAGAGACTTATAGGTCACTCTATCTTCTTCCAGGCAAGTAGTATATAAACTGATTTATCTATTTTTATATGTCTATATTTAACTTATCACCGATGAGAGTATATCACTTACTGAATTTAAAAAACTAACATCCAATTTCAATTAAGGTAATATCACAATGCCACTTAAATTCTTTTATATTAATATATAAGATTAGGGATGTATATACTTGAAAATTCATCGCTTGTGATTCTAATGAATTGTTTCTTTGATAATATAATGATTAATTTCCATACAAGAAAACATTTCATATGATTTTGACGATGAAACGAGAGTTACTGACTCTACATTTATAATTGGACCAACCCACAAGTCAGGTGGACACCTTCGTCATTAGTGTGATGAATAGCGTATATCTCGCCTACAATTTTAGGCCAAGTTCCTTTATTATTAAAAATACAATTTATAATTGTTTATACATAGTTCAGGTTAAGCAATTCAGTTCAGCTGATTTTCTGTCTCGAGCCCTATCCCTTGGATCAGTCTAATTATGTAAGCATATCTAATGAGGATGTTGCCGTAATTACTACTGTCACGAAGACAGTGATGGGCAGGGTAGCTAATGGAGAAGGGGGTAGGTGATTTAGACAGAAAAAGAAAGCAAGAACATAGACCCCTACAAAACGATTGTTGAGTGAGACTTCATGTATTAATGGTAAAACAAAACCTTTAAAAACACGCACACAAAATTGCTTAGCATAATTAATTAGTAAAATTAACAAGAAAAAGATTTACTAATTTTTTCAAATTCTGAATTGGACTCTATTTAATCATATGCAAAAAAAGGTTTTAACGAAAAATATCGAGATTATTCAATTATTAAGAAATGAAAGTCAAAAGGAATATAATGATGACAATTTTTGAAACCTTACCTTTTTGGAAACCAAAATTTGTACCTGTGCCGTAGGCACTTTCCTTTACTTTCGGTATACCTGTTCCATACAAATTAAAATAATTTCTACTGAAACGTAGATTTACCTAAGTTTAACCACAATTCCCAACACATTCAAATGGTAGTTAAAAACGTCTTTATTTACAAGTTCGCCTATAGTTAAATCTATACCTTGACACTAATCCAACGATAAATCCAAATATTTCTTCTTCATCTTTTCTCTTTAGGCCGGTCAAGAAAACAAGCCCAAACAAAGATCTAACTTGATAGTTTTAAGGATCCTTGGTTAAACTTTAAACAATGGCTAAAATCGTGACTATGATATATTGACCTATTTATAAAAAAGCAAAACATTTCCGTTCTATCTCATTTCTCTTTAGATAGAATTAGAAAAAGAATGAAAACAAGAAAATTTAATGTGAACACATAAAAGAAACGAATTAAAATAAAACTCATCTGGGTCCACCCACCGTTGACCGAATAGCTGTTACCAAGGAACCAAGGAAATTTCTTCTTATCCGTTGAACCCACTTTTATATATAGATGAAGTTTGACTCGTAGTCAACCTCAAGTCAAATTTCCTCGAGGGGAAACAAAAATTCGAACTAGCCGCTTCACTTCGCTCCGTACCCTCACTCCACGCAATTCAATTTCTGCAAGTCCTTTCACTCACCCAACGCGGTAGTGGTTTACGTTAACAATTTATTAATAAAAATTCCTACGGGGATGAAAATTATTAATTAAATAAAAAAAACATTTATGAATTTATGATCAATTCATCGAAGGGACGTCACCAACATTTGTTTGGAATTTTGTTTTCACTTCACATCTTTTGATTCTTATTTTAAAGTTTGAAAAAAAAACAAAAAAAAAACGTACAAAACCAAAATCGAACTTTTAACGTTTAATTAAAAGTCAAACAATTTTAAGTTCCTCATTTTACTCTAATGTATTTCGGTCTGGCGGTCTGGATTCCCAGGGATTATATGGGATTACAGGGCATTGGCATACGGTGTACGGTTGTTGTTTGTACGGCGGAGGGAGCATTTTCTACATTGCCGAGGATTAAGGATTGCAAGAATGAAGCGAAGACCATTGGAGGGCTTGGAACCTCATACTTCTATTCCATCGGACCATATAGATTGGAGTATCGTAGTGTAATATTAATATATTAAATGATACCTCCACCTGAACAGATATACGGGTGATAACACAAGGTGTTCCGATTTCGAAAAAATCCAACGGAGCCCTAAAATTCAGCTACAATGGCCAACATGTGTGAGTTGTTTTTCATTTTCAAAATGTATTCTAGGCTAACTCGAAGTTCGTAGATTGTACTCCGAATCATGACAGGAAAGGTGGACTAGTAATAAAATGAGACCCTACAAATGCTATAATCATAGCATTATTATTTTTTTGTCTGGAGTAAGTTACTCAACCAGAAACTTTGCATGAATGGATTCAGAAACATAACAATAATAATGACGTGTGAGTAGAGTGTCTTAATTAACATTTAGAACATTAATTCAATCTGTCTAACTGCGATTCATGTTAAAATAAACCTGTTATAAATTATAACCGACTGCACGGAAGCTAAGATTAAAAAATATGCAATATTTCAGTCTAGGTCATTGACCGCTTGTTGGCAGCTAGAAGTCTCAGGGTTGAAGACATGATATTAAATATAATTAGGGGCTAGAAACAAAGTTCTGTTGTGGCATACCTGTTGAAAAATATTAATTGCTATGTCTTTCACCATAGATTATTTTTGATAACAAAATTTATCGACATCCCTCAAGGATAAATTTTTCGTAATGATGACTATCAACAGCGTAGATTCTCATTAATTAAAAATATCAAATTTGTAGCTCATTAAATTAGCTGCACTAACATATCGGGTTTAGAATCGAAATGAAAAACATGCAATTTCTCACCGTTCTTACTCTTTCTTACGCCTTCTTAAATCGACATGCAAACACCGCAATGTAAAAGAGTCGACCCGTTTCGCAGATTTGCAACGCCCTGATTTTTACGAAACTATGTATTGATTGTTTTAAATATTTTATTGGGCATAATGATTCGCTGTGTCAATAAGTAGTGTCTGATTCACCCAGTGAAAAAAAAAAATATTTCTAGGCTATCCTACTTTAATATTATTATCGATTTCATGAAAATATTTTTATATAGTTTGAGTTGCCTTAAGATTGAAGAGCTATTAGAATAAAATGATTAAATGGTTTAAACTTTAAAAGTAAAGCCAAAAACATTATTTTTCTTTATTACTTTAATACTTAATATAACTTTTTTTACTTTTAATACTAAAAAGTTTATTTTTCCCTATCCCGCTCGATATTAAATGCGGCCAGAACGGTCCTTAGGGCTTATCACGTGCCCTTAAAATGAATTTTGGGCTTTGATAAATTTTAAATCAAGAGCGTTTGGAATGCGGCGCTGTCTGGAACCTGACATGGATTCCTATAAATAATCGGCAAGTCACGAATCGCCAAGTCCTTGTCCTTACTTGTTACCATATAATTCTGTAAACACTATTCTTTTAATCTATATTTAAAGTAAATGCCGTAAAACATTTTTTTTATATTCCCCTAACTTTCGAAGTGAGAAAAGTTTTTTTAAGACTTGGTTGGAGCATCGTCCCACTGCTTGATGTAACAATGTGTTAAAATAAAAATATAGTTTATTTCAGGGTAATATTTAAAAAATTAAATCAATAACTATGCCTGATGAGTTCAGGACAAGCTCTAGGCTCACTCATGAGCTAGGTTTTTTGATTTTGATAATTGATTCAGAACTGAAAAATGGTATCACAACCAGTGAATGTGAACGACATATAAAACCGGGATGGCATGACAGCAAAGGACATCCAGTGACACCTCCCCATTATTGTATTTAAGATTGAGCGGCTATATTAGCAGACCCTATTTCAGCTCCACCTAATAAGTCGTGGAGTATGATGACGTAAGTCAAGAGTTGAGGTAGCTGCTGTATTTTTGTGTTAAAATGGCCAGATAATTTTGTAATGCGTCTACGCCGAGTTGGTGGCTCTTCCCCTCTCTCCGTAAGCGATACTTCCTTAGTTCATACCTTTTCCAAACTATTTAAAATCGTCCCCCCCCCCCGGTCTTATTCACAATAGTCAACAGTTTAAATACCCCCTGGACACAAACAACCGTCTTTCAGACCTTTTAAGCCCTTTCCACAGAACTACAACTTTCGACTGCTCTTCCCCGCTCATCTGTTCGCTGGAATTCTCTCCTTAATATCCTTGATGCTTCAATCTTACGTACTTTTAAAAGCGTCCTATTCCAACACATCCTTGACACACAGACCTACTGTTAACCTATCTTGTGTATTTTTTTTTAACTATATATGATTACTACCATTTAACTATTCTGTTGATAAACCCATAGCTGCAACGATTTAAAAGATTAACCACTAATATTTATTTATTTAATCTTATTACTTTTAATTTTCCCTCTTTTTTTCTTTTAATTTAATTGTGTATTACATTCTAATTTTTTTTACATTTGATGTTATTTACATTAAATGATAATTTTTTGATTTACATTATTATTGTGATTCTTATTTTGTATTTAAAAATTGTACAACGGCTTGATGATATTTTTTAATTTAAGGTGTACCTTACAGTTTTTTTTTTTATTATTACTTTATTTTCTCCCCCTACGTCATTTTTGTTGACTAGATATGTATATTTTCATTTGCGCAGTGTTATTGTTTATAGAGGACATGGTTCCAGAAAGAGTTTTTTTTATTTCTATAATTTCTTAATGTGATTCTCTACGTATGAAACTTGTAGGTATCTGTGGAGTGTGCGGAATGTTTCGTATATTGGCAGTTATTACGCTGACTATTTTGGATTGAAATCTCTGTACAGTCAAGAGTTTTCGGATGCCCATAACGAGCTATTTAACAAACACATTTTTAAATACCAAAGTTGAAGGTTAAAAAAAACTAGATGAAGAAGACGGAATCGCTCAGTTAGCAGGTGAAGTTGAGCTGAGCGCGATAGAGGAGCGGCTTCCTTGACTCATCAGTATTTTTGGTCCACCCAGCTCTTGGCTCTATCCGACTGCTGTTGGGCAATCTGTGAAACCGGAGATCTACAGCGGGGGCCCCTGCACCACCGCGGATGTCTACATATGTCGAGGTACAGGCATGTACGGTTCCGGAGAATAACTTAATAAGCCAAAAAACGAACATTTTCAGTGCAACGTTTTTTAACATCCCTGCAAATCTTCTTCTTGATAAAAATGTACTATTTTGGCACCATTAAGGACTCGAAATCAACAATAGCCATTTTTTCATGAATCGGAAAAAAGCCAACAGACTCGCCAACATTTTTCTGTTATTTACCAATCGACTTGCACGCTCATTCACGGAACCACTGTTTGATTCCAATAGTTGTTAAGTTAAAAAGGAAGGTATGTTATAAAGATTTATTATGGACTGTATAAATTAAGACTAAACCTTGGATTATGAAGATAATTAGTTAGCCAAGCTTTGAGGTTGAAATTAAGATCAAATAAAAATCAGGGGTTGATACAAAAATTATATTTACTGTACAAAGAAAATGCATTAATCATTAACTGAATCGTATATAAATACAAAACAAAAGGTACTAGAAAGAAAATTTCAATTGTTAGCTGTGTTTATTGATGGTGTGGGTTGTCGATTGTTGGCCAGTGTTTTGTGCCACCCTGTTCTGCCATCCTGTCCTATCCCGAACGCCCGTCCCTCCGACTGATATATTTTTCTTTATTCTCTCATTATAGGAGAGTGAGCAAAGTAAAAAAGGATATTATATTTTATTTATAAAAAAAAATCAATTTAAACAATATATTTCTAATATTCAATAAACATTTTGGACTATCCAAAAATGCTTCCATTCGTTGGACAACTCGCAATTATAATAAAAAAGTTAATTAGTAACTCAAAAGAAATATCCATCCATGATATATATTTTGATACTAACATCGTCACTACACCATGAATGACATTAGATTTCTGTACCATACTGTATCACTCCCTAAATATTATTTATTTATTAACCTATCAATCTACTCTAAACTATGAAGATCTGATTTTTTCTACTTTGTCTTTGTATTTGACTGTTGAAAAATTAATATATTGCTGCTTTGTTTGTATTTAAATTTGTCTACATATCCGAATATTTACTAGTTTGGTGTATTGTGTTTGATTAGAACTGGATAAGTTATTTATCTTTTTTTATTAAACTTTAAAGAAAACAACAGATTCAATTTATTATTCTTTTACTAGCTGACCGTAACTAGCTTTACCCGACCGTAGTGGTTATGGTACAAAACTTTCTTATCAAAGACAGAGAAAAAGTTAATAAATTGAAAGCAACCAAAAACCTAATACAAAATCAAATATACGGAAGTATATATATACGGTAATCTTCGACGCTGCTGATAAGTGTAAATAACACCCAATATGTTATTAGGTCATTTGTTGAATGTTCATTCTAGTTTATAATTCTTGGCGGTTTATTGGAAATACCTGGACATTTATCATCCTTCCTCCTCACCAGTAATCATCTTCAATTTTCTTCAGATAGTACTGTGTACCGTTAGAGCATTCTAAAAGTTTGTAGAAAAAAGAAGACCATTGTAGAACCATCTAGAAATGTTTTGGATTGGCACCAAATTGTCTTTTAAGTAAGTGAGAACCCCAATTATTTTACTACTGAATCCATTTATTCTTGTTTCTGAAGGCGAGACTAAGTCAAGTCGCGGGGAAAAAGTGAGTAT
The DNA here is from genome assembly GCA_930367205.1 of Acanthosoma haemorrhoidale. NCBI lineage: Eukaryota > Metazoa > Arthropoda > Insecta > Hemiptera > Acanthosomatidae > Acanthosoma > Acanthosoma haemorrhoidale. The sequence continues at coordinate 98,951,571 of OV884011.1, forward strand.
TAGGCTAATTAGTTGATACGAGGAGCAGCAGCCTCGCCATTTTTTTTTTAAACTTATACAAACCAAATTAAGGGTACACTACCCAGAGCGTGTATAGAACCGTGACACGCCATAAAAAAATGTTTTAAACACTTCAAGAAACAATAAAGCAATTCATAAGAAATTATACGATCAGTTGAACCATGCATGTGTGATTAAAAATACTTGGAAATAACAAGCATGGTTTAAGTGGCTAAGAAGTAAAGACCAGTGGTTTTTGCCTCAACTATTTAGATAGGTGGACGACGACCTCGGAGCTCTTGGCAGCAGATACAGGATGTTTATCTCAATCAAATGATATATTTATTTGCTAATTATATTGAATCCATTACTTTATCTCCACAATAATCCTGTTCAAGGTAAAACGAAAATAAGCATTTCGAGATCCGATTGAAAACTACTTAGTGACGACAAAAGTAATTATTTTTAAAGCTCAGTAAATTACAGTATTTGGTAAATATACCGTTATTTTTGGGTGAAGTGCTACCTTCACTCATACCTGGTGATTCACGAGATACCCTCGTTTGTATTTAAGCTGCTCGTCACGAATATGCAGTAAAATTCTGGTGATATTATTATATAAATGGGAATTGACTATTAAATTCCTGAGGAGTCGTGTTTATTTTTTTACCGAGATCACCACAATGTAGTATGACTACTTAATCAAGTCATGTAAAAATATGACCAAGTTCCATCCATTAAACATAATAAATTTATTACTCGAATCCTTCTTCGTTTTGACGTGATTCCTAACTGTCTTGTACTAGTTCTCACTACGTATTTCATGAAGTTATAACAAAATAGTAAATAACTCATCCATGAATCAGTAGTTTTGCCATATTTTTATTATCATTTACAATATCTACATAATTTTACCGAATATATATATATATGTATATTTTTTTTTTACACCGTTCAGAAACTCATACGGAGAAATTGTAGAAAGTGAGAAAACAGTATCGAGAAGTACCTGTGGATTTTCTTCACAGGGGTTTGAGAAAAAACCGCTTGGTATTTTTGAATAAAAAATTACTTCATTTTATTTTGGAAACGGTTTTTATCGCCTATTTATCAAAAAATTGTAAAACAGTAAGAAATTAATATCATCAATCAAAAACCTATTAAAACCGCCTTGTAACTTATGAACTAAATACTAAAATTGACTTTAAATTAATATTTATTTTTTGGAATAACTTTTTTATAAAATGGAATATCATTGTAATTATTTTAGCATGACCGTGTTCTGGGCGTTCTTAATAATGGGAGAGTAATAAGAATCTTAACAGTTTCTGAGCTGATATTTGAAAAATCGCAAAACGTGAGAATCGCGTGTGTCTTTATCTCGTTAAATTTGTTTTACATTCCTCCCATATCACCCTGTTTCTTAACGATAAATCACCTACGCAGTTCGAGCTCCCCACCATCAACGAAGTCATCAGACGACGTCACATCAAGTTCTTCGACCCGATAAAGCATAGTCTAAACCCTCTCTTCCGAGACATGACACCACCACCTCTACCGGCACGATGGCAACTCACAAGATCGAGTAAAGCAGAAGAAATGGTTGACACCACGGCGCTTGGCCCACCAACAACAAGCCTCTAAGGGGCACTCTCACTGATATCAGACTAACTACGACTGCACTACATGCCTAGAGAAGACTCTAGGCCCAGCCACCAGTGGACTCTCACCACTGTACCGTAACAATCAACCTCCACCGAGGATTCCCACACTCCTTACTCCTCTCACACCACCTTCAAACAGGTCCTCCTAGTACAAGGATCCGATCACCCTAAATATTTTATATTTCTCCCTCATCCTAAAATTCTAACTAGAGAGCTTAGAAAAAAAAAAAAAATCACCTTTTAATTTTTATTTACCGACCACGTAGTATAGGTGGGTCTCATGTTGGCTTCTATCTGCGATGCACAAGTTTAAAACCCCATGCTGCTCAAGGATTGTTTTTCTTGGGGGGAGAAGGTCTGGTCGGGAAGACCCACCCTCATGAGGATAAATCAGTAGCTACTTTAAATAAATAGTTAATCTGGTTAAGAAAACAGAATTTATAGTTTATACATTCTTCTAAAAAATTAATCAGATTTTTCGAAATTTCTAGTTAATGATGTTGTAATCCAAATAAGTATATGAACTTGGAACCTTAACACCATTCAAAATTATTCATACCATGTACGAGTCATATCAAATGTGCTCCAGCATATCAGATTCTCTCATGAAATCACTTATTTTTTTTTGTGTGTTAGACGAATGCAAAAAGAAACACAGGTAGGTGCACTAGTATAACAGAATGAAAGGTATGTTAATAACGGGCGATCTTTAATAATTGCTATTGTGAAAATAGTACGCTGTTCTTTTCTCACAGAGTGGTGGGAATTACACCGAACGAGACATATGAACTTTGGGAAATGTATTGTCTTAATAGAGGAAGTTTTCTCTTAGAAATGTGCACGCCGTATACATATTAAAATACCGAGTGAGAAACTGCTTTCCGTTGCTGTGGAGGGAGAGGAGTCAAGTAAATTAACAAAGGGCTTCAGGTTTAGGTCATAATGATATTGCAATTAGAATAATGTAATTGTAATAGGCTTATAACAACAGCTGAAAACAGTAATAAATTATTGAGATTATCTATTACGATGTATTTACAATGCATTTGTTAGTTGAAGTGTTACTGGTTGATGTTATTTTTCTATCCCCGAATAAGAAATATAATAAGAAGTGTAACGGTAATTTTTCTAAATTTAAATTAACAATAACGGGACAAGGAGAGGATGACAAGTGGTTTAGTTACAGCTGTGAAAACGACCTTAAAGATTTTTTTTGTAATTATAATCTACTAGAACGACATATTAAAAATCAGAAGGATGCGTTATTTGATTATGGTAGACATTTTTTTATTTTCTATTTTCTCATTAACAATAATTCTTAATTATTTTTTATAGGGATGCTTTTATTTGTATCATCATCGGAGCATAGAACGGAACAATCGTATAAAATATTATGCCTCTACGCTTCAAAAAAGAAGGAAAAATATTCTTTAATAAATAAGACTGTAATTAATAGATAAGTAATTGCAGTAGTATATTATTGTACAGCAACAACCAGTAAATTAGTTAACGGCAAATAATCAGTGCTTGCTACATATTTCCTTTATACCCCACATCAAGTAATAGTTCATGCCTCAGGGTTGAACAGGATATTCAAAAAATTCAAGAACAGTCGGATATACAGACGTAAGGGTGGAAACAAAAGAGTTCGTAGATTTGAAAAAAAAAACCAAGGTAGTCCTAAAAATACTTTTTTTAAATATGCAAAGGAAGAAAAACGCAGTGAAATATGAACAATGATAAAAAAAAACAGGTTTATGGCCCATAAAAATAATTTAAAAGCATTTTACCGCACTTAAATAAATTGTTCCTTAAATACCCATTCATTAAATTGTTCTATTGGAGATGAAAGGAAGGTGTTACAAGCTTATTCCATGTGACCAGAAAGAACCACACTTATATTTAAAAATTTCTTTTATTTAAAAAAAATATAATAAAATAAAATATTAACAAAATATAGTCACAATGTACGATATGCAACTAAGAACAAATTCAACAACAAACAATTCATAGGTGTTTAGCCATTTTTTAAAAATGTTTTTCAGTTATTTGTGAATAGTCTCTCCACGCAGTAATTTAGTACTTCGACAGTTCCATGTTCTTTCTGATCTTCAGGTACCAAAATAAAAATTCAGGACTAATACTAGTCATAATCATAACTTGAGCTTATTTAGAATGAATGAAAAGCACAGCACATTTAAAAAAAAGTTCTGTGGATGCAGCCAAAATGTATAACAACATGGATGTATCACGACCCACAAAGTAATGAGATGGATACATTGTCAATAATTTGACATCATTCATTTAAAGTTATTTATTTTATTTTAGGGCATTATTTATTTATATTTTTATTTTACTTTGCTCATCGATGGCTAAGTTACAATTTTGTTTAAATAAAAAAAACCTCGTTTTGTTTTATTATAGTTATTTTTTCTACCATAGTAATCTTATTAAATTAAAGAGATTAAACAGTCTGAAACACAAAATAGTTACTGATAAAATTTAACAATAATAATGGATAGCTGTGAGCGACCTATTAACAACTGGGTGAATTCGAGAGGTTACTGCATCCAATTACTTTCATTTTGGCTATTCTAATATAAATCCTTAAGGGGGTGGGGTCCGTTCCGGGGGCATATTTTTATATTTTTGTCAATGTTGCAATTAACAGAATCAATGATTATAGTAAGTATTCAATTTTTCTAAAAATGCTTGCTTACCTCTGCGGCTCAACTCGATGTCGACATTTTTATGCTTAATCAGTGAAAATATAAAGCATGTGCGCCGTAAATTTGGAATTAATGGCCTTGGTGGAAAATACGTCACCTCCTTGTTGCTAAAATTAGAAACTAGAACTAAAAAAATTAGAACTTCAAAAAAAGTGCTTTCTTAAGGGCCACTTACCACAAGAGAATTATTGCGATGTCGAAAGTAGGCTTATTAACTAGTACAAACTGCTGTATGTTTTATTTCCATTTAAATATAGATAGTGGAAAAAAATAATAAACACGCTTACATTTTATAATTATTTGTACAATCTGTTTAAACATATATCAAAAATCGTTATTGTGATAAAATTACAATCTGCCGTTTTGGGCAATAAATAATAGTGATCAATGTTCTCGTTCGTACCATATTTACAATTCTTTTTTTACAATCTGTTTAAACAAAACAAATGAATTTTTTTATTAATTTATTTATGCTCAGTAATTGTTAATTACTTAACTTTGATTGACTAAAAGCGGAAAATTGGTGACCACCCCAGGACAAAAGCTCTAGGCACGCCACTTACTTCTTATCATGAAGAGATAAATGGATCTAGGTCGCCACCACACTTAGCAGACGGAACTGAGGTGTTGTCATAGTCGATCATTAATGACAGGCTATTATCTCGCAAATTTCATTTCGGTTTTCCAGACCGGATTCACAACTCAATAAGTGTACCTGGCCAAACACCTCTATCCTTTCGCAGAAGAAATCCTTAGGAGGGCCGAAAGTAGAACCCTGGTGTCTGCAATTGATGTCACGGAACCATCATTACAATGCAACCAAACGACACTAAACGGTGCCACATTAGTACAAACACCCAACCAAATCGAAGAGAACGCGAAGTATGCCATGTGACATAATCCTGCTATTACAGGTGCGTCTATCTTCCCTGGATATCACGGAACAGGAAATGGACTGCCTATTGGCCCATTGTAACACCGAGTCCAGAGCAGGAAGCTAACGTGTACACCGCAGTAATAATTGTTTGTCCGGTGAATGGCCGGCATGAAAAACTCAGATCTGCTCTCATTCAGCATAGATTTTACTTAATTTACTTACTTATAACTTACATAATTTTACTTAAAACTGTACCCTTCAGTATTTTTTTGCTATGCAAAATAGCATGCTTCTTCATCAAACACTGTATGAAACCTTAAGTAACGAACTCGAATTTAATGACAGTTTTAATCACTTGTTGTAACTACAGTTTAAAAATACAACACACAAATAACATACTATTGATCAGTACGTCGAGATAATTAATCCAAATACCCAACTCAAAATTATGGGAAAAAATTAATTTATTAATTAAAAAATTATATGTCGTTAAGTCTAATGAAAATCATTACATATCTCTAGGCCGAACAGAGACGTGTCAGACACGATTCATCTGACACGCTATCAGTTATGGTTTAATGGCAATGAAGGTTTCTGGTTTTGAATAAAACTAACGAAACCATGGTGATTTACCCAACTCAAAAATGATCCCTTGCCGTAAATCAGTTTTGGTTTTGGCTCGGGCAACATTTATTCTTACCCACCCACACCTATTACCTTAGAGGGAATAGGACAAATTACAGTAATACACAAAGATGCGTTAGAAGGTGACCTATTTACTCCTGCTACTTTTCACCATTATTTTTAGAATGTTTCCATTGGCAACCGTAGTCTGAATTTCCGAGGGATCTCGGAATCCTAGATTAACACCCGTTCAGTTCAGACCTATTATTTAGACATTAGTCTTAAGCACGGAGTGAATTTTAAATGTTGACTAAGTAATAGTTAATTTTGGTTTGGGAGTGGTTTATCAACAGTTATATAATGCTAAGAATATTATAATCCTAATATTATATACAAGGCTAAAAGCCCCTTCTAGTGTATACCTGCCTCGGGACTTCATGGAAGTCACTGGTGTTTCTTGTTATTTTTTAAGTAAGCGACCGCATCCATCCAAATTCCTGAAACAACCCTTCTCATGTTCACATATGTCTCAGCTTTAGTTGCAGTCCCCACTTGTTCACACTTGTCTTCCAGACACGAGTCCCTAAACACCCCTCCGACCCAGTAGTATGTAGTAACATAACTCTTAATATCTGTATATACCAGTGTTTTGCTTGTACTTCATAATAAAGCTTTTCTTTCTTTTTTTTTAAAATACTCTCCTCTACAAAGACTAACGACAGTTGGCAAATTTTCAGTTTTATTTGTTTCAATTACAGATTTATTGTAAATGGCTGAATGCAATTATTAGAATATTTAATTAGGAGGAGTCTGCTAAGAGTGGCTTCATCAACTCCTCAGGGGAACCAACTTCATAACAATAGGTGTTCCAGCAAGGGGACAATGTGTATAATCCATGTTTTATTCCCAATCAGTAATTCAGCATAGGAAGGAGTCATAGGATTGCCTATGTCAAAAACTGGCTCAGTATATTTCCTGACTGCCTGTGTGTGGCTCGTGTGATCTTGGTCAGCCTTCCAAACTATCTTATCAGTTATTTCCCCCAGTTGTAACCTTTTCAATAAACCGGTATTGTGTCAATTATACAATTGACATGTGCCCATATAATACTATATGTAAAGTACATGTAATTTTCAGTTTTCAGAATTTTAATTTAAGTACTAAAAAATGATACCACGTAAAACATTGTCGAATGATATGGTACACGTTCCCCCCCACTACATATCTCCTTGTTATTGTAAATTATGGAAATAAGTACATATTCTACATAAATGAATCTATTTACAATAGGTCCTGTAGCTTGCCTACATTTTATACAAATTTAATAATTTACATTGTGATTTGTTATTGTTACAAAAGTATAATGTGCATTCTGAATTAATTCTCTAAACATGTTGAAAAGTGATGGGGCTCACTCCGTGAACTATAGACTTACATCTAACAACGAAATTTTAACCTAATTTCCCCGGAAACTCTATTGCCATTGATGCGGGAATGGTGGTGGGGGAGGTGGGCATAGTGTTAAACACTGGTTTTGTTAAGTGCTGTAATGAGTCAAAAAACTTGATGTGTCTCTGGATGAACTCATCCACAGACGGCACACCAAACAACGGGTATGTAGATGGGGGAGGTATGTCTGACCACTTTTCTTATGATCCCACTCTGAAATCGCTGGAGACTTTTAGCTGTATTGTCAGTCAAGTATATGAGTATAGTTGGGCACCATATAGCAGAGCTGGCCGGAGGACACATTTATATATCATCAGTTTGAGACCAAGCGACAAGTTTGGTGAAGCTAGCAAGTGCAAAAGCCGGTGTCTCATGACCGTGATATAAATTTATGACTAATTTCATTTGGCAAAAATCAACAGTTATAGGAAAGGCGATTTCAAATCTCTATATCATCACAGACAAAAGCAGCATGAAAAATATAACTTTAGCGACAATGAGCGCATCCACTTCACCTCCCACCACTCATCTTTTGTGCACAAATTAAATCGACAACGTCAAAATGATCTATCATCTCTCAAGTTCTAATTCGCCTACGCCTACTTCTGCAAAAGTAATACAATTTATAATGTCTATGCCTATAATATTTTTAATATCTAAACAAATGTCCATTTATAAAATAGAAAAATAAAAGGTTTTCTTAGTAGGAGTGCCACATGCGAAAAATGACACGTCCCGCGGGCTTACAGAGACACATTTATTTATAAGAACAATTTATTCAGGTCTTCACGGTGAAATACAGTCCCTTAAAATAGCAACCTGCGAACAAACATACAGAAGTGTATTTCAGGAGCGGAGGGTTATTAAGTATATATAGAATACTTAGCATTTTTACCTATGTGGTGGAAAATTAGCTAAGGAAAGCATTCAAAGATAATCTAATTTGCCAGTATAACTTCATTAGATCTGTCCAAATTAGTTACACGAAAGTTACTTATATTTTTTATTGTATAAATAAGAGGAATCGTCGAATCGAAGCAAAATAATTATAGCTTTCTCATGGTCACCTCTTCATTATGGCTCCGTTTCAAATTCCCCCAAAATACAGCTCTTTAATCTTAACTCAATTCTATAATAGGACAATCCATTATCCTAGAAATGGGTTAATGGGGGGAGGGAGAACATGCACATAACTGGGAATTAAAGTTGACTATGGAAAGGTAATTAATGAGAAGAATAATACTAATAGTTTGCACTAAATCAATGAAAATTTAGACAGGAAATAGTTGGGAGAGATTTACAAACAGAAGACCATTGACGATTTGGGAAAGTTAGTTCGGATCATTCCATTGGCTAGCTATAACCCCACCCAAAGTATTGCGCATGGTCGCAAGCCACTGCCCCCTCTACTGAATTATACATAGCTATTTTTTGCTCTCCCAGTTTAAAATGAAATAATTCTTTGAGAACAAACAAAAAAATTAAATTTAGCGTTTTAAGTATGAATGTCCAACAATAAATATCCATTATTGTCATCGATAATTCATAATATCAACGCATTAGTTTACTAATAAATGAACTATGTTAATACATATATATATAAATATTGCGTATTTGAAAGAAAACAAATTGATCTTCTCTGTGGAAAAAGGTTCTTCATAACTAAATGTGGGAATGGAATGTTAGAATTTTTATTTTCAACAATATCAGGATTTTTAAAAGGATCGAGCGGCACCCCCAGGTTGCCCAACATTGGTTCATAAACCATGCTGGTTCATATTAAATTGAATTCAATGTAAAACTCCATTGGCATAAATTATATCACCTTAAATGAAATGACTTTTCCAAACTTACTATTGCTGAAAATACACATAGGTTAATAGAATCGTGAAGTCCAAAACATAGTTTAAAAGTCGTAGAACAATTAAGATAAACCGCAATGAATACATACCTATATTCCATTCTTCTTGTCTTTATCTTTTCCCCCAATGTTTTCTCCTGTCCTGAAAAGGAACTGTATAGAGAGACGTGCTGAAGTAATCTTTTTGGCAATCTTCAGTCAGTCTCTTGACTAGTTTTTTCTTTTCCAATTTATGAATCCTGTTTTCGGTTTGCTCGTGATATCGACGTAATTTTGTTTTCAATATTTGATTTACTTAAATCAAATGATTTTTCCAATCCAATATTAGACATGTACCTCCCTCTAATTGAACCATGTGGTAATATAAATCAACTCTATAACCCTAATAAGTTTTCGAAAGAGGATGTTATAGATTGAATCCGATCAGCAGACGCTATAAAGGTGAAATATCTGGCAACGGTAGCAGGGCTGCTATTTTCAAACCGACAGATAGAAATAATTGTGCCGACATTCTTTACATTTTTTTCTCCTTTTTGAACCACGGAGGTGGGTGGCGTGGCTGAATGAGCTATCATCTATTTTTATTACCTCAGGCTAGCTTACTACGGGTAACTAATCACAAAACAGCACAAACCGATCCATATGACATTGACTGATAAGTAAGGGAAGTAAGTAGAAACACTTTATTTATTTAGAGAATTACAAAATCAGCCCTCTTGTCTAGTATGATATTGTTTGGAATAATTTGCTTTCGACCAGAGAGAAACGTAATACGTTATAGGTGAAAGAAACTCGTGTCTCTAACTCTAAATAACTAACCCCAAAACTCTTTAGAGCATAAAGAACTAATCAGATCAGATTTATTCAAGAGAGCTTTTTACTCAAGACTAACAAAGTTTTAACGAAACATTGCTTTGATTTGCTCCCCATCAACTGTTGGAAATTATGTTAATATAACATTATTATCTTTATTTACGTAAATTGTGAAACTAAAAATTTTATATTTCTACTTATTATATATTATAGATAGACATTTTAACGGAGTTATTTCATCATTTAAAATCCCTAAACTAGCTTACTATTTTCAGAACAGCCCCTTATTGAAAACAGCTCACTCAAGATCTTAAGAATATTTAAGGTGTTTAAGGTCGGCTGAATGGAATTCATTTAAACTAAAATACATAAAAGTATAGGTCTAGCCGAGAAATGGTTCTTGATGCAAAGGCACTATAGGGTTCCGAACAAAGCGCTAATTCAGTCCGTTTTTTAAATACTCTTGGCAACTACGTTAGAGACTTGCATTAAATAGAACAACAGTATCTCGGGTGAAAACTGATTAGTTGGATTGTTTGGTAGCTGAGCACCAACAGTTCCCCATATACACACCTAGAAAAACACTTCTTTGGATTACAAATGTATTAAAACTTATAAACCTATTGAAACTATTTTCAATTCAACTACTTTTGCCAAATGCTAACCTAATGTGTACTTTAATTTCTGAGCTCGAAAGAAGAGCCTTTATTTTCATTCATGTACGTGCGAGTGCATTTTGTTGTTCTGCCATATGCATGTAAGTATGTCTTAAGATAGTGGTCTTAAAAATGATTCAGCCGATTTGACATTGTAATGTCATACTCCACAATATTTTGATTCCTTTGTGGTTAAAATAAAACAATGAAAAGTTTCAAAAGTTTTTCAAGTTATTTTTATTAATCAAAATGTTATAACAAGCCAAACGGAGCATTTTTGATAAAGGATTTGAGCCCAATTGCATTTCTCTAAAGTCTATGGTTGCAGAGATATGGAAGCGCAAATCATCTAGCTAACTTAACCTGCTCTTGTCGACTTCAGCACAACTTTCCTACCTAACCTTCTAGAACCCCCCAAACATAAAGCTGAAGAGAAGCCGCGGTGCGGATGTTTTACCTACACAAGTCCTGTTCAATTGACCTTATACCCACAAGATTTTCCAATTTCCACGAAAATCAATCCACTCATCCGAATCCTCTTGTCTACTCCTTATCCAGTGACACTTATCCTAGAGGATACAGTCCTCTTCGCCACCAAAAACGACAGTGGCCTCACGATATATTGAAAATAAGTAAGTACGTCAAGTACGCAAATACTACTTTTTTTTTTTTTTCAAAGCTCTCAAACTTATAAAAATAGGATGTGGGAAAAATAAGGAAAATTATTTAGGGCTGATGAGTGCCTTTCTCTAAGGGGAGACCCCCATTTGAAGGATGTATGAGAAGGATATAGGGTGTGGAATGCCTAAAAGGGCGGATGGAATCAGGAAGGTAGTAAGAGTCTACCAATTAAATACTATAATTACGTACAAGTAGGTAATACCTGGTACTGGACACCTAGCGAGTCGGAGAAGAAGACGGGGACTCCTGGGAAAAACGTGTATGTACGTACATATTGTGCGAATGAAGTGTGTTGATATGAATGTTAACTGTATATTGTAAATTGTATGAATGAATACAACCTAATTAATAATGTTGTACAAGAAAATTCTAATTTCGTTCATACAGAATTATCAATCTGAGCGTCCTCTTCATGTAGTTATGGTATTAGTACTTTGCACAGAGCTTACCTAGATTTGCATCTACTTTTCTTCAAGAAATCATTCTTTAATTTGTGTATAATATTAAGTTTACATTGTTTTCTTTGTTTTAATTTAATTATTCAATAGTTTATATTTGATATAAAACAAATCTAATCAACATATTTGATTTTATGGTACAAAAAGGCCTGTCCCTGGTCTTTGGATCTATTAGTATTTTAGGTGATTATTAATAAAACATATATATAAAAAATTTCTAAATCCTAATACAGTGATGCACCTAGTGGGAAACATGATTCGTGACTGTAACAGTTGGAAATAGCAGCTGAGCTAGGGATGGGCTACGGTGACTCACTGCTACTTCTTACCCCTGTCACATTAGTGCCAGTATCTTACTAAATCTTGCTTAACCTGGATTTAGTGATTCTGTTGAAGAAAATTGATATCTGTAAGATTTTAGTTTCATTAGTAGATTCCAGTCTAATGAAATTCAAAATACCAATAAACTTCATTCTGCTTTAGAAATAATCAATTAGTTTTATGTCAAAAATAATATTAAACCAGTGCAGTTAATGTATTAATAGTATAAGTACTTACATGTGCTTTCTGAGAAGGTTTCTTGGAATCCGGTTTCGAATTCATCTGGAAAAAGCATAATTTGTTTGTTAAACAAAAACAACTCTACGATTGTTAAATTTTATTAATAAATGTTGATTAAAAACAGAGTTGCCATAGAGAATTGAATGTCAATACGTTAAACGAATTCAATCGCCATGACAAAATGACAGACAGTCAGACAGAATAGAATATAGGTAAAAACATAAGGGTTACTGATTTTAAAAAACAACAACAATGAAATCATAAAAAAGAATAATAATATTTTTCAAAACCTACTCGTAAATAACGTTGAATTTTGAAATCCTGAAAATACCTGTATATAAATACGAAGATAATATACGTATATGAAATTTACGAAAAATAAATCAATTAATTCAAACAAACACAACGAACTAAAAATGGTATTAGCACATAAACTTTGTGTCCTCATTATTTTATTATGTTTTATTTAAATTATTTTACTCCTCCCGACTCAAATGCTACACAGGTAATGAAGTGTAGCCCAGTAGAGATATTGTTTTGAATTGCAAAAGGTGGAGTAATTTTGATTTTCAGATATCCTGTATATGGCCCCACCGTACTAAATCCAATTTTTCGACCCTTCTTCCCCCCTTGTGTGTTTACCGCTATCTCAAAAAACCCGCTAAGAAAAAGCACTATTTTTCATTTTTTCCTCAGTAACTCACTTCCAATGCATATCAAGCAAAAATTATTCATCACCAAGTTAAAAGGGCATTAAATGTCATGCAAGTTTTATATGTAACATGTTGGAAAACTCGGAACAGAGATACGGGGCGAAGATAAGATAAGATATAATTTAAATAACCTTAACTTCAACAGCAAAGTTTGGACAAAAGTGGCGGATATAGCTGAGGTTTACGTAATCAATCAGTGGTCTATGCATTTGGTTCAGCCTGTAGCACGGATAATGAAGTCTTTGTTATTGCAGAGGGTTTTATTGTTGAATATTCAGATGATTAAATGCCTTCAATTCAACACCTTGCCTTGAAATTGGGATATATTAGAGCATTCTATTAACTCATATTTAATACTTGTTGATTGAACTAAGAAGGATGCATAATGCAGGAACTGGTAGTGATGAAAATATAGACATATGAGTCTGATTGGTGGTTTAATTAAATCGTAAGCGAATAGTGTACAACGTTTCCATTATCTCCTTGATTTTCCATGTTGAATTCATACTCTGCTGCGTCACGGTCAGATTCGAATCCTCAATGAAGATTAAAATGCAGCATCGAAGTCCTGTTTTTTTTTTGCAGCAGCATTGGTTGCCACCATTTGAATAGAGGGTGCTATTTTAAAATTGGTAATGACAAAGTGGAAAAGTACTGAGGAAAAAGTAGAAAAAATGCTTTTTCTTAGCTAGGTTTTCAAGATGATGCCAAACATACAAGGAGGAGGTCGAAAACTTGGATTTTTTTACGAGGGATGCGATGCGAACACTGACGGGCTAAAAATTTTGCTCATCATACGGGATATCATATTTCCTCAAAGTAGCAAGACCACTCCACATAAAAGCCTCTTCTTCTGATCTTACAAGTGGAATCCCTAGGCCTTTTTAACGACATTTATTCTAACCAGAAGAGAAAGAATTTCCACCAAAAAAAAAGAATGCCTTATATTGTATCGGGAATTTTTCGCCTAGAATATTTCTAAAAGAAAATCGCCTGGAAGAATGAAATTGAGTAAATGAAAAGAGTTCGGGCCGAAGAGGGACAATAGAAAAATTAAAAAAAGAGAAGACTGAAAGAAAAAATTAAAGAGATTCGTCAAATGTTCTTCTGAGAGATTCCCGTTGAGATATGTCAGATTCTGTTGAAAGTGAATGAAATGAGGAGTCCAGTGAAGAAGTTGAGAGTTCAACTACTTCCTAGGACAAATTCAGAGTGTTGCTGACAGTGATACACTATTTCGCTCATGCAAAAGTGCAGAATACTGTGGAAGTGCCCAGAAAGGGTTTATGCGTTGAATTATAAAATGTATATTGTCACACATCAATGAGCCCCTAAAAATGAGTAAAACTTTAAATGTTTACTCTACTCTGGGACTAAATTGTTTATGAAATTTACATATTTTAGTGTCTAATAAACATTTTTCTTACTTAATTCTTAATTAGTTTGAATAATTTTTTTATAAGTTGTTTTCAAATATAACGATAAATATATAATAACGATAAAATAAAGATTTTTAAATGATGGTGACATTACTACTTTGTATTCTCATAGCAAGCATTGGTATGTGATCAGCTACTAGTAATTTATTTATAACCCGTCCGATGGAAGCACTGCTGGACCGCCGAAGCCTGGAGACAATGGACCACATAGAACCCAAGCCCCCTGACGTGGACTGAACGGTCCACACCCAGCCGAGAGATCGAGGTCGAACTCCCGGCCGACTCAACCGAAGCACTATGACCCCTTCTACCTGCTCAGGGTGGGTCGATCTCCCGGCCGGTAGGCCGACACAGTGCAGACCCCTTCAGGGGTGGGGCCAGGTATGACCTGGCCGACTACAAACCAATACCTAGTACCCCTAGGCTCCACCATAGGTAGACTCTCACTACCTTCCCGAACCCACCCGCCTCCTTTAGGCATCCCACACCCCATATCCTTCTCATACATCCTTCAAATGGGACTCCCCTTAGTGAAAGACACCCATCAATCCAACATAATTTTCCACATCCTATTTTTTATAAGTTTGAGAGCTATGGAAAATAAATAAATAAATAAAAAAATGGTCAATTATTGGAACAGGAAACATTTCCGAAAATTGTGAGATATTCATAATGGAATATAGTTTATAAATGAATGCTATTTATTAAATTAGAATAGTTGTGGAGTATTTTTAGTAAAAAAAACTTTTCCTCATTAGTGACACAACAAAGGGAATTTGTTTGCATGTGGAACATTTCTCAAAACTAGTCAACTACTAGTTACGTTTCCTTAACTGATTATTGACCCTTATTGTTTTTCACTGGATTACTTCTCATTTTTAGCACCATCGAGGGATCAACTGAAACTACCATGAAAAATATCATGCTTCAAAAAAAATAATCTCCGGTCGAGTTTGAGTTGCTAACACCACTTTAATGACTTAATGTAGTTGCACAAAAAAAACAAAAAACAAGATGTCAATCTTGGTGAGGAGTTCTTTAATTTGAAGCCCCAAAAGGATATGAAAGACAAATATTTTATAACGTATACATTTTATAAAGTAATAAACCTCAGTTATGTTTTAGAGAATTGAAAATATTTTTCACGTATGTCGGATAATAAAATGGAATATCGATGTTTATAGGTCTGACAGGGTGCCAAGATCTTCAATACTTAAATACCCTACTTAATATGTAATGGAACCATCTATTTTTTTTCATAAACCAGGAGTTAATTAGCCCTTAGTTATATTGTACGGAGTCGAAAATAGTTTTTATAGCGTCAGGTAATCTCGATGTAACATTTTATGTTAATAGGTCTAACAGAATACTCACAATCCCCAAAGCAGACAGAGAGACACAAAAGTTAAATCATAAGGGGAGTTCTTTCTGATTATGAAAAAAAATCAACGAAACCCTAAAAACCCACTGTGCTTTAAGTGAATGCAAACTGTTTGACCTTGGAATGAAAATAGGTAGAAAATAACTATTTCTCAATCCAACCAATCGTGTTTAGTTGATCCTTGACAGGCGTTTCATTGATCTTAAAAAGGTGAACTTTTGTCAGTAAAACTAATTAAGAAAAACTTCTTACACAGTCATTTCTTCTAACTGTTCTATTTTCAACTGGATTAAACATCCTTTCGACATCAATTTCAATATATTAAGAAGTGGGTTTTTTAGACGTGTCGTCCCGTAACTACAAATGAGATTGATATACTTAATTTCAATTACTAGTTAAAATATAGTTGTTGTGTCTCTAATTATACATTAGGTTTCACCTATTTGGTGGTTTGTATCACCTAATTAGGATGTATGATGCTACAGTGAATGAATCTAGAATCACTTATTCTAAACAATAAAACAGCTCAAATATGGAAAAATAGGACCTTAATATTTAAAGGTTACCTACTCACCATTATGAGTTCCATGAATTGGAGATTCCCTGCGCTATCCTAACTAGCAAACTGGAAACGATCAAAGGAGGGCCGTGCAAGAGCCGCAGACGCTCGGGAGACAATTAAAGAAACATGTTTGGCAGGATTCCCACTATTATGAAGTTATTTGCAATAAATCACAACAATTTATGGGGCTAAATAATAATCCTGGATTATTGTGGAAGGATAGGTCTGGGTAGAATTTTATGGACTTAAAAGGGACAAATCGTCATATTGAGATCATTGAGTTCTCAGAATTTTTGATGTGAAGAATTGTATGTTTATGTCCGTTTTGATTAACCTTATAACTCTAAACCGTAAAAAAACAAAAAAAGAATTGCCAACAATTTAGCAACGAGGAGTTCATTATCTTTTGAAATATCGGATGCCTTTTTGATTATCTATACAGTGGTATACATTTTCTGCCAGACTAATGATTATTATTGTCCATTGTGATAAATTAAGAACTTCAATTTGTTAAATAGCTTTTGAGATGCGATAGATAAATCTTACAAGTTAGATAACCGGGACCAGCTTATTGCCTTTTAATTTTTATTGCCACACAATGCGCAATTATACTCAACAAACATGTGATTCAGGGTGTTGCGAAATATTCGTTTACATTTTCATATAGATTGGATCATTTTTTGTTGTTTCCATTGTAGAACTGTTTACAATCCTTACAGTGTAAATAAATAAAAATATTATTAAATTGGAGGAAAACATCATTGGCTCTTAGTACACAGCGACCAGCTAAAATAAGGCGAGATGAAATAGAATACACGTGAAAGCAGTTATGGAGCTGTGGAGCATAAAATAGTTGTTGATTTTAAAAGTTCCCAAAGGAATCGCTGTCACCTACTCATAAAATCTCAGATAGCTGACTGTGTATTTACCGAGAACCAGTTGATGGAGCCTTGGACGAGAGTCAGCTGGCTAACGTGGCAGACTAGAATAGACATCGCCATACCGCCTTACTCTTTCCCTAGCACACAACAATTATTTTTGATTCGAGGAACTTAAATTATTAAGAAAGGAACGGTGAGGGAAATATTTGTAGAAGCTGGGAAATTCCAACGTGGTATCCGGAACGTGGCAGACATATCAGAAAAATATAAATAGTCATATTATACAGAGGCATCTAAAAAATGTATTTTTTTCTCTACATAAGACTATATACATCCATTTTAGCTAGGATTAATTGAATTGTCATTAGAAGTTTAGTTCATTCCAATTTTGATTGCTATAGTGTAATTAATCAGCCAGTGTCAATAACTAGAAGCCGGGGTAAAAACTTAATTAGCATGTAAAAAAAGAGGTAAGAAAATCTCAGTGAATTTCCACCCGCTGCTCATCCTCCCAATTATTGTGGACCTGCCAGAACACAGCTAATGCACAAAACTGAACCATGAGGCATATCGAGATCCAACCTGCTAGTGCTAGCTATGGGACTAGGAAAAATTGCAGGCCACTTACAGTCTTGTCTACTATGGAGGAGTACTGCAGTGCATGGCCATAATATGAAGAAAAAAATGAGACAGAATTGACGAATTCATATGGAAAATTAGCCATTCAAAAACAATAAAAAGCTGGAAAAGGGGCCAACATGACCCAGAATTCTGTGAGAAGCACCATAATTTTAATAGTTCCTGTTTTATTGGATCATTTTACTTACAAGTAACGGATTAACAACTTAACGTATTGAAACTTTGAGCTGGAAGGGTGGACAGAAGTCTATCACTTATATGAGCTGTAAATGAAAATAAAACTCACTTTCCATCTAGGGATTCAACCCCATAACCTTCATAGTAAGAAGAAATTAGTTTAATAACTTAACAATAAAACCAGATCACTAAAATATAAAAATAAAAACTTTAAAATTGACAGTTCACCAAAGCAATTATAAGAGGGTCAGGGTTAAATGTTTTATGTTTCTATTTAAAACAAAGCTTTGATTTGTCCACTCTCTTATGCTGCTGAAAGGGTCACCACAAGCATGACTGTGAAACTCATCTCTTTAAACAGACATCTCTTATGTATGAAAATACAAGTTAGTTAATTAAGTTGTGTTTGTTTAGTAATCAGAGAAACATTTGAAGATAAAACAATATCTGTAGCAATGCTGGTTGATAGCTGTTAAATAAGAAAAATAATTTACTCAATAATTTAGATTTTTTTTTAAATATATAAAATAAATATCTGAAAAAATTAAAAGAGATGAATATGTAAAGAGACAGATATAAAGTAGTCAGAGTGAGTAACTGGAACAAGATGACAGCAAGGGAGGTGTATTTTGGCCGAAGTACAAAAGCAGAATGATTTTGACATGAAATGCATTCCAACAGGATGCAAAAATAGCTTGTAGGTAAATCTGTCCCAGTAAAACAAATCCATTTTAATTTTTTTCTGAATTTTTTTCAAATAAGTAAAGTAATATATATATAAGCTGATTTAATTGAACACATTTTAAAACTGATCCTAGATATTTAAAAGGATAATTACGAACAAGATAAAAAAAAAAAAAAATTTAATTGTTCCAGGCAACAATCTGACAACTATTGCACAAAGGGGTAAACATTTTTGTTTGGTCATTATCAAATTATATCACTATCTGAAAAGAATAGGTGAAGACTGTGATGGGAATACAGTTTCCATGTACTGAAACCCACTCACTGGTTTTTATAGATAATATTCAAATTTATTTTAATTTGTTTGGCTTTGATACCCTCATGCTCCAATATACCGTAGGAAAGGCTTGTTAAATATAGTTTAAAACCACCTTTTTCTATCCTCAGTGGCAATTTATTTTAGGCCTGCCACAAAATAAAATCTGCTATTTGAGGTGAGAATTAAACTCATGCTGCTCCGGTTTACACAAACTGATACCAAAAACTGAAATTGAGGAAAATTAATTAAGCCTTCCGAAATATGCTTCCTATTTCATCTTATTACCATATCATCCTGACCAGCTTCACCATCTTTCTAAAACCTTTTCCCTAAATAGCAAAACTAGCTCATCTGATCAAATGATCAGACTTCCTCACTATTGCATTGTAGCTATTTACAAACTACTTTTACCTATACTAGTTTTTATATAATAAGTGGTCCTCTTTTTCATTTTTTACAAGGTACAAATATTTATATAGAGGCGTTAACTTGATTTGTATGGGCAGCAAATAAATCAATTTATTTGAAAAAAAAATGTTCAGGTTTTCATAATTATGCTGTTTGAAACCATTGTCTTTTGCCTAAGTATTTTTAGTCACATTTTTGGAGACATCATTCATCAATCTGTATCTGCATGCACTATCAGCTCTGGATCTGGATGAAGTAATTTAATACCTTTAAAGTACATGTCTCATAATCTGTCCATAAGTACCCATTGCATGTAACATGTAATATAATATATATATATAACTCATCTCAAATCTATAAATCACCTTAGCCTAGAGGTAAGCATGCTGACTTCTAACTATGGAGACTCAAGTCACAAGGATTTTGGAGATGGGTCTAATAGTATTTCACTCTAGATGAAAAATGAATAGCTAATTAAATAGAAAAAGAGTATACCTGGTTTAAAAAACAAAAATTAAGGTTGAGAGGTAAAAGCTTAGTGCATGACACACTGGCTTCTCATCATGGAGACATCCTTGGTCTTTATCTTCATGATGTGTTTGTGCCACATCCTTTTTTCCCTTTTGTTAGTCCTTTAGATGTGTTTTACCCAGCATCTCACATATAGGATATTAAACAGACACGGGCTCAGTTTCGAAAAATTTGACAAGTAAGTTATTTAAGCTGATGGAAGGATGCAGGGAGTTATTTATACAAGCTTTCTATTCTAATCTTCTTCTACTAAAACAGATTCCTCTTCTTGGGACATCCCTTTCTCTTTTTCATGTAGGATCATACCGTATCCGATTTCCAGAAAGTATTGTCTCCAACTCCTAAATTATTCCTTCAAATTCTCTCAGAGAGTTCCTAGCATGCTGTCAGTGAAATATAAATTTCATTATTGTGATTGCGAAGGGTGTTTATGTAGCCATTGATGGCTTCTATTTATGCTTCTTCAGCTGAATCGTCAATACATTTTCTTTTAGTGCTACTAAGGATTGGTAGCCTCCATGGCTGTTTACTTCATTAATTTAATTGGTAATATTGTGGGTACTGGTAGAAGTGTTATAGTAATAATAATATTCTTCATATGCATATTCGTATACAAATAATGTTAAACATAAACAAAAATGAGATATCCTTGAATCATTCTCATAGCTTGACAAAAAAAAATGTAAATATTGTAATGTTATTTTTTAAGAAGGTAAATAAATTATAAAAAGTTTAATTTCAAACAAGTGAATGGAACAGCTGAGAGGGATGCTGGTAGTTCAGTTGTTTAGAGTTGCTTTAAAGGAGAACTTGCCCGTTGTTTAGAATTGTTTGAGAAGAAAGGTGATGAGTCTGAGATAGACAAAGATATTTGTCGTGAGGGCCCTCATACATCATATTTCCTCTTATTTCATTTCTTCATATTTCTTAATATCCTCGTGTTTACCCATACGTATACATAATTGTCAGATTGGCAGAATCAACAGGAGGCTATTGAGGCAGCATTATAGTAGGAGCATCGGGATCCACAAAACACACTACTTGAGCTGGAGCAAGACAAGTCGAGAAGGAAAATTGTGAAGAACTCAAAAACAGTATATGTCTTATTTTTTTATATTTATTTATTTTATGTTTAAGTTTGGTTGTCAAGGACCTCCCTGAGTTTAAAAATAATAAATTATAAGTTTAATTGATTTTTGTTGGTAATTAAACAAAACAGCTACCCAACATGGGGCCTTTTTTTTTTTTGAAACAGCTATAAAAAAATACTAAATTATACACTAAATTAAAGTTTTGGTTTCATCAGTGGGCCTTGGTAAATATATATTACAGCCATGCACCTAGCTATTTATCTGAATCCCCTCAGTAGAAATGAACTAAACATTCTTTATCATGAACAGTTATTCTCAAATATCTCGTTACTTATGGCATTGGGTTCGAGTTCAACTATGGGCTGAAAGTTTTATTTTCTGCCTAACTAGAGGGTGGTTAGCATACCTTGCTTCTATAAAGTAGGTACAGTAGGAATGAATTAACCTGGGTCGCTAAAGCCATGCTACACTTCCTGGAGTAGACAGTAGTCAGACATCTAGGAGGTTTATGACCTTCCCATTCTGTTATTTAAAATTGCATAGAGAAAAAATTATTAAATAACCCAACATAGGAAGTTGCCTAAAATTTAGGTTTTTTTTATTTCAAAACCTCAACAAAACAATACAATGTACAAAAAAGAAAAATAACAAAATATTTGAATTACATGTTTCTCCTCTTTCTGCATTTACATGCATTTGGCGGAGTGCCTAAATATAATAAATTTTTATTGTCGTTAATAGTTCATTGTTCTTATACAACACTAGGTGATGAGGCTCACCTTCTATTTGTCACCGACACCAACACTAAACACTAGGAACAAAACAAAACCAACTAAATCTCTACCTAGAACCTAGGACTAGAGTGTTCCAGCCGCGACAGCATCCTGCCATCGTTGGGGGAACGGAGCGGGGGTTATAGTGTTAAACACCGGGTTTGTTAGATATTGTAATGAGTCGAAAAATTTTATATGTCTACGCTGGATGAATTCATCCACCGTAGGCAGCTCAAATATCTCATGCAGCTCACTGTTTCTTCGCTGCTCGAATGAAGTACCTCTGACCACTTTCATCAGTATACCGTTATGGAATTGTTGGAGTTTCTTAGCTGTCGTATACGTCAGATAACGAAATAGCAGTAGCAGAGTAGGCCTGAGTATGCTCTTGTAAATCAGTAGCTTGAGACGTAGTGATAGATTGGGGGAAGTCAATAAATGCGTAAGCCGGTAAGACTTCATGCGTGTATGCTTCAACTTCTTCGCAAAATGGTTACTAAAATAGAGGTGTCTGTCCATTTTAATTCCCAGATATAATAGGTTGTTGGCTGGTGAATTTTCCTCCGTTCCTACTATGTAACTAGTAGGGAGCGGGCTTTTTCCCTTTTGAAAAGAGAAAATTACAGTCAGTCTTACCCGCGTTTACAGAGATATTGAGTCTTCCCAATCTCTCACTGATCTGGTTACAGGCTGATTCAGCCTGTCTTAGAGCTAACTTGGCACTCATGCTGCTGCTGTACACCGCTATGTCATCTGCGAAAGCAGTAACTGTGGTATTTTTGTACCGGGCTCCGACAATCTCAGACGTGTATACGTTGAATAATACAGGGGATAAGACAGCTCCTTGGGGTACTCCACAGGTCAGTGGCACAGCTTCGGAGAAGCTATCACCCACCCTCACCCGCAGCGATCTGTTTTTCAGGAAGCTAGCCAGAATTGAATACAGTTGTTCCGGGCATTCCCGGTCGCAGAGCATTTGACACAGTGTCCCGTGAGACACCGAGTCGAATGCTTGGGTGCAATCAATGGAAATCATAGCCGTGGCTATGTTTCTATTCATGTTATGGCTAACTTCTGACTGCACCTTCAGAAGGGGGTGCTCTGCACTCATACTAGATTGGAATCCAGTCTGCTCTGGCGGAATGATATCATTTTCCGAGCAGTAATCTTTGAGATAATTCAAAAGAATTTTCTCAAAGATTTTCCCCATCTGTGGTAGCAGACTGATCGGGCGGTAGTCGGCTGGGTAATCTCCACTTTTGGCTGGCTTTAGTAATGGAAACAAAATGGTTTGTTTCCATGTGTCAGGAAAGTACCACAATCTTATACAAGAGTTGTATAAGTTTGCTAGTTGTACTATCCCTCTCCTCCTCATTTGTTTGAGCAGCACTGTTTGTTTCCCGTCGTGCCCTGGTGCTCGGTTTCCCTGACACCGGCGAAATTTAGGTTGGGTATCAACATTTTTGATGAACATCCAATCCAAAATCATATTTACGAGCATTATACCAGGAAATAAACTTATTACTGTTTTTCCTTTGACCGAATTTTTCATCAAATATTAAATAAAAAAAGGATGCCCTGTATGTTGGGTGGTGAAGTATAAACTTTTATCACTATTGAAAAATGCTTTTACTTTTGAAAGTTAATTTATTAGACAGTGCTCAGGGAAGAATGTAATCAGTTACCAATCACTCATTGAGCGGGACTGCTGCTGCTACCTATGAGAGGCACCAGGAACTAATTCTGCTCTCTGCCTCTTGGCTCTCTCTCCTAAGCTTTAAAAAAACAGTGACTTACCCTTTGGACAGATGAGGAGTAAGAGAAGTAAGTGAAAGAAGAGGAAGCACTTTTTTTTTCATTTGGTTACTCATACTCAATAATATTAGAGAGGAGTAACCTTCACCCAAGCGAAAGGAGAGAGAGAGAAGAAATAGTGGCCAACCACTACCTTAATTAGTCACCAAGTAAGTTATGCCTTTCAACCTTAATTTTACTATTAACCACAACCTGTATTGTTGAGTAACATGAACTTCTCCAAATGAGGAGAAATTTTCAAAGCTTCTTGTAATATTTTTCATTGTATAACTTCTAGGGGTTTAGGGAAAAAAAAAAAAAAAAAAAAAAAAAAAAGCCTGAACCTACCATGACCATCTATCAGTTACCATCAAGACATCAGCCTTCAGTCTTAAATTGAACTACTGCCCATTTGTCATTATTTACACTTATATTCAACACAAATTATAATTTATTCAGAACCAATTTGCAAGTTAACTAACAAACTCACAATTTCAATTTAGTTATTATCTGTTTCAATATTTAAAGATTGCTTGAGTCTATTATAATGTTAATAAAATCGGGGCAGCTTCAATCCGTACATGTGAATTATTCCTAAAATATACCTATCGGGTTTGTTTTCTTCATTTATTTGAATTCTATTTTTTATAATTTCATCTATTTATTTATTTAAATTTTGAGTACAAGTATTTATAATATCAATTATTTGCTTTACTATTAGAAATACTCAAACTCAAAGGACCTAAAATAAATTTGGAAGAAGAAAAAATTGACAAGAGAAGTCACGAATCGAAAGAATGGTGACATTGGTAAGTCAGTACACGATGAGTTAGTAAGGCAGGTGGAGGGAGGTATGAGAAAGTTGGTTAGTTGTGCCCCACTACTCAGGCATTCACTTGGCTAACAGATGGTAGTTGATTACTAACATACCTGAACTATGGTCCTACCTCCACATCCTATGAACATTTTTAATGTCCCTACATATATAATAAAAAAAATGTAAATTTAAACAACCTATTGTGTACAAATGAAGGACATAAATAGATGGTAATATGAATCCGTAACAATTACTTGGTGATTCACAACTTATGGATGACTGAATTTTATAAAACTACACCAGGGAATTACATATTTTTTGAGTTTCTATTATAAAATCAAATCCTTATAAATGTGGATCTCAAGCAAGCTCACCTTAAAACAATATATACATGGTGTCTAATCACTAGTCCACAAATAGATCTTTTTTTCAAACAAAGCCAATAAGAAAAACTGAAATTATCAGAATAAGCATTGTAAAGGGTTGGCCAAAAAGTCTGTTCGGTTTTTGTCGTCACAAAACTTCATGCAGTCTAATATGTAGCTAACTTCAGTCCGTCCCTTGCGAGTGAACTCTCATAAGATACTAGACACTTCAACGTATTTTGACGCGAAATGCCGACAAGACTGATTGTATTTTGTGTGTTTAGGATCATCCTGAAAATGGAAAACCAAAACGAATATCATCGACACCTCATGCTTTTTTATTTTAAAAAAGGCAAGAAAGCAGTGGAAACTTGCAGGAAGATATGCGCTGTATACGGAGAGGATGCTGTAACAGAATGTGTGTGCCAGAAGTGGTTTTCAAGATTTTGATCAGAAAATTTTTCGGTTCAAGACGCACCTCGCTCTGGCTGGCCAACTGAGATTAACAGCGACAAAGTGAAGGAATTAGTCGACACCAATTCCCGTTATACAACTAGGGAGATCACAGTTATCCTCAAAATATCCAAATCAAGTGTTGAAAACCATCTGCATCAACTTGGCTACGTGAGCAGGCTCGATGTTTGGGTTCCCCATCAACTTAGTGAGGCCAACCTCGCCCAAAGGATTTCCATCTGCAATTCTTTGAGGAAACGTGAAGAAATGATCCTTTTTTGAAGAGAATGATGACAGGGGATGAAAAGTGGATCGTCTATAACAATGTGGAGCGCAAACACTCATGGGGGTAGCGCAGAAAATTACCACAAACAACCCCCAAAGCAGGACTTCTCCCAAAGAAGGTTATGCTCTCGATTTGGTGGGATTGGAGGGGTGTTGTCTTTTACGAACTTCTTCCCACGAATAGGGCAATCAATTCGGATGTTTACTGTGACCAGCTGGACAAATTAAATGCAGCGATCCACCAAAAGCACCCAGAACTAGCCAACTGTAAGGGGATTGTCTTCCATCACGACAATGCCAGACCACACACTTCTTTGCAGACGTGGCAGAAGTTACTGCACCTTGGCTGGAAAGTTTTGTCGCACCCTCCATATTCGCCCGACCTTGCACCTTCAGATTTCCACCAGTTTCGGTCTCTTCAAAATTCATTGAATGGACAGAGCTACAACTCCGAAGAAGAGGTAATTCTTCCACTACTTGGAAAATTTTTCACTTGGAAAATTGTTTTGCCAGTAAAGACAGGAAATTCTTTGAGCATGGAATTATGAATCTGCCCATGAAATGGCAGAAGATACTGGAACAAAACGGCAATTATATCATTGATTGAATAAATCGCTTTGTGTTTAAAAGTTGTGACTTATTTTCGCTTAACTTTTAACCGAACGAACTTTTTGGCCAACCTGATAGGTCATAAGAAAACAAAATAAAAAAAAGTGTGATACATATTAATATTATACTCAAATTATTAAATAGATATTTTGATGTTTGAAGTCATGCAGATTGCTAAGTTAAAAAACAAATTCAATCTGAATTAAAAGAATGGTTATCTGTCACTAAATGCTTAAATTTAGTATATTATTTTAAAGTATGAGATTTTGAGAGAGAAAGAGAAGAAAATTAGCAGAAGGAAAGTGCTTGTTAAACAATTAATAAATAAAATTTATAGCATTAAACATAGCAGAATTAAGTAAAATTGCACACAGGACAGGAAAATAGAAAGTAATACATACCTGCCAAAAGATAGAAGAAGAGTTAATCAATAAAGAAAACAGGTAATTGAGTAAAATCAGCAATATTTATAGTGAATAGAAACTTGCATAAAACTATAGTAATAAAATATTTTAAATATTTACATACATACAAAAAATAGATAAACTCATTAGATTATCTTGACTTGCATTGCTAATTCTACAAAGGATAAAGAAATAACCACCACCAAAGCGTATGTGTGACTAGAGATTTTATTAAATAAATAAAGCTTGTTTTGACATACATTAAATTAAGACATAATGAAACAATATAAAGAAGGCAAGAATAACATTCAAAAGAGAGCATTAAATATTAGAACGAACAACAAATGTCTATAGATAAATCCATAACCCATGAACTGAAAGTGATTCTTTGATACAACAATGTTTGCTTATAATCAGTAAATATATAAGTGAAAAGTAGAGTCAGGCTTAAAGAGGGTCCCATGTCTGCTAAAATACACTTTAGCCTGTTTCACAACTACCAGCCAGCAAGCAACCATATAAATATGGCAGAATACCAACAAAAACATCTTAAAATATAAATAAATTGCTCTTTAACTTGTTTATAAAACAAAGAGTACAAAGAGACCGAGAAAAATAAGAGTTGGTAACAAAATTAATGACTGTTTGCCGCAGAGTGACACAGCTCAGGCTCTTAATATTTTTATATCTTACCGTATAATTTTATAAATTAACTATTAATAAATAAAAATTTACTATATAACAATATAGTTTAAATGCAGTTGAGCCTAGCTGGAGATGTAAGTTCTCTCCTCACCTGTAACAGACAGAGTTGCAGATGTCTCTGCTGTTCCGCAGCTGTTAGTTGCTCTGCAGGTGTATCTTCCTCTGTCACCTAATGACATTAAATTATTATTTTTAATAAATATAGATAATCAGTATATTTGTTTTTAAATAAATCATAAAAGTTACTAATATTATTGATTTGAATGCAATTTTCAAATCAGAACAATACTGGGAGGCATAAACAAAAAGTGAACATAACAAAAACCAATGATAATATTATATCTTATATGTAATTTGAAACCTAAAAGAAACAGCAACAGTTAAAAGACCAATGAGTGGTCACAGATTCATTGTATGGCACTGAATGTAAGGTATGAAGATAAAGGAATATACTAGAAGCACACCTTGTTTTTCCATCTCTTACCTATTTTATTTTCCCCAAAACCCTGAGGACTTTGGACAACTTACGTTATTTTTATTATTTTTTTTTCTCCTCTTCATATACGCTTGTTATTATAAATTAAGGAAATCATTCTATGAGATGCATAGCCGTTTTTGACAAAAACTTACAAAGTGCTCTGAGTTTTTGCAAAATAAAATTGGGGGAGCTAGGGGGGAGGCCACATATACAAATAAAACTGTGGAGAGACAGAAAATTACTATACATTCCTTCTTTAAATTAAGGATGCTTGTACCAAGAGCTCTACTGCAATTAACTTACTACAAAATTAATTTCTTTGGTTGGGAATATTTACTATAAAAAAAATTGATAATAATCAAAAGTTGAATCAAATTTGATTAACTGCAAAAGACTTTACTTTTTATTTGGTACCTACCTTATTTATGTTTAAGTAATGAACATGAAAAAGAAAAAAAAATATGATTTTCTGAAAATAATAATATTGTACTTAGGTGACTGATATCTTGAATTACACATAATTTTTACTAAAACAAAATTAATAATAAACGAATTATTAGCCAAAGAAAAACGATATTGACAGGGCTGGGGTTCAAACCAGACCACTCCAAATCTCTGACCGGGCACTCTTTCACCGAACTATCCCGAGCTGGGATTATTATTTTCAATTTTGTTATAGTTCATATTAATTGTAGCGAGCAACCAGCCAACAAAGTACAAAATTATTATTTTCAGGAAATCATACCTTTTACCTTTTTATGGCCATTTCTTAAGTACATAATACCAAAAACATATACCAAAAAAAATTTAAAGCCTTTTGTATATATATTATAGAATTTATATATATATTTTATATATACATTATTTTGTATATATATAGATAGGTTATTGAATTTCAACTATTACCAGTTCATTTCTAATACTAAGCTTTCTCAAACAAAGAAACTAAGTTGTATACCATTTGTCTACCAAGATTGTATTTATAAACCATATACAATAAACAAATGTTTTTAAATCATCATGTCGCCAAACAAATATTTTATTTCTGTAGCGATGCTACAGAAAATACAAAAGTAATTTGTAAATAGATTCGCCTGAGGATCTACAATTATATATAATTATCTGTAAATTTAAAGGAGCTATGGGAAAAAAAAAAAAAAAAAAAAAAAAAAAAAAAAAAAAAAAAAAAAAAAAAAAAAAAAAAAAAAAAAAAAAAAGAGACATGCACTAGACTGAATAGATTCAATATAAATGTATTTTTTTACTATGAAACATTGTAAATTTAAATATGATGATAATTTTATCAAACAAATCATTCAGAATACATTATTGATTTTCCTTTTAAGTGAAGGATTGAAATTGAAATAAGTTTATTTAAGTTTATCTAAAAATATTGGTAACGTGAAGGCCCAAAGAAAAAAACACAAGTAAAATTTTCATTTAAGTACTAAACTATTTCATTATTATAATACTATTTGAATTTAATAATGATAATTTCACATTTTTTGTGGCCAGCTGTGATTATCAAGGTAATGCTTGCAGTTAAAAATTAAATGAAACAAATATGTACACTAACTTGGATAAGTCCTAGGTATGTCAAGACGGCTGACACCGTTTCTGTATGCTGGTATGGCACCAGGACCAAGTGCAGGGACACCAGCTTTGGACCATGTTATCATCGGTTGAGGATTGGCTTCAACTATACACTCAAACCTGGCACTTCCACCACTGACCACAGCAATATCCCTCAACGGCTGAAACAAGTAATGCATGGATTATAACCCAATGAATTTCATATCTTACAAAATCCCTGATGCACCAACACATGAAAAACTAAGACCAACCCAAGGCTGTCACCATAGTTGGTAAGAAGCGCTGAGGTATAGGAAGTTTATGCTGTGCTAGTTACTTCTCAATCTCAAGGATTTCTTATTAACATTATTAGAAAAACAGCATATTGTAACAATGTTCTGGCAAGGATAACTAAATCATATAACTTGAACAGAATGAATGAATATGTTGACTGCCAAGGGCCCCTCTGAAAACTTCCCACTGGGTTTCCATTGTTACGGGATCCCTTTAAGGGCCAATTCCAACTGTATTGCACCCTCTAAGCATTAAAGAAGTAATAATTAATTTAAATCTTTTAATGTTTTTAATTAATACTATCATTTATCATTTACACCATCGCCAATTTCCCCATGTTTAATTGACTTGAAACTTTGAAAGTAATTGGAGTTTTACTACATTGGTCTTCTTTCACTTCCTAAAATGTAGCTAATTTACCATAGTAAATAACTATGGTAATTCAATCCCTATTAATTGATGTGATTGAATTCACAACTATGTATTCAATTATGACTTCAAAAATTACTCACTGTGATAAAAAGTGGATGTTTCAAAGGCTGCTGGCAGTGCAACATTTGGTTGACAACTATTGGAGATGAGGCTGCACTTGATCCGCCACTTGCCCATGCCATGGCCCCTGCACATTAACTTACATTAATTATCGCATAATTAAACACAACAAATGTATTACAAATGAGCATATATAAAAAAAAGTGCATGTTCTACAGCAAGTTGGCCAAGCTTTAAATAAAATAAAATAATTGTAAATAAATCTTTCTTGTAACTTTTTGATCAAAGTTATAACTATTTTCAAATATTGAAGCTACTATTGAGAATAATAAAGCAAATTATGTAGGAAAAAACAATATAAAGGAATGTTTTGTAGTGGATAGCCCAATTTTGGCCTGGAACCACGATTTTTTGAGAGGGTCTACCAAGGTTGATAAAATTAATTCCTCATTTTCCCTTTGTGACATTGATTAATCTAAAGTATGAATGGAATAAGTTGTAATGATTGGGATGTGGGGGGGAGTGAGTTTTGACTTGCTAAGTAAAACCTATAAATGTCCTAAATCAATATGATTGTAAAGTGCGAGTAGTGTACATTTGAAAAGGCGGTAAAAGATTGGTTAATGACGACCAGGAAGAATACTGATAGAGAGCATTGAACATGGAGATTTAACAATGATAGCATACATAACATTGAAAGTTGATTAAAATGATAAATAATTCCAATTAAAGAATTAATAATGAAGATTATTCTGCTATGAAAATACATAAGTGGTCAAGTTCAGCAAAAAGAGAAAGACTATAAATAAAACTTGAGTAGAGGGGCTGTCTCTCTTAACGATTGACCGAGCAGGAGTCGAGGCGGGGAGTTGGATGGCGCGGAAAGAAGAGATTGTATTAGTGAAAGACTGATTTTGTTTGTTTTTGTTGTGTTTTTTTTTAGTGGAATTCTTTTTTATGTTGGGATTGTGGACCCAACCAATAATTGTATTCCTTTCTCTTTGATATTAATATGGATGCCTGAGATATCATTGGATAAATGCTAACATAACATTGTGTGAAGATCTCCATATCTTCAACCTTCAGTCATCTTATATGAGGAACCAAAACATCCAGAATAAATCCCAGGGATAGGCAGTGAGATAGATTGTGGAGAGGAAGACATCATTTTCAGGTGAGTCAGATTTACTTTTATCATTTTTTGTGCTTTCCCAATCAAAGTATAATCAAAATTAATTTTCTTTCTACAATGTCACAGGTCAGACAAATAAAATTTACCCCTTTCTCAGAGTCACAGTTTACACCCTCACAAAAGCTTCTGACAATTAGCCAATGCGTTTACACAGCGGTTTTTGGGAATTTTCCCATAATTTTTTCTTTATCATTTTATTTTACTATTAAACTTTGTCTATAATCTAAGTCCACGTCAAGATTATTACAGTTCGAAAGAAGACTGTTGTCATTAATGAACTAGTATAGTAACAAATAATTAGCATATACTTGTAAAGTAAAATTAAAAAATAAAAAATTATTGAATATAAACATACCTTTAAATATAAGTTTAAAACAGATACAAAAAATAAGCAGAAAATTTGAAAAAGCATTAAATATGATGTGATTATTTAAAAATAAGAAAGGAGTTGAAAAACATAATAAATTAGTGCTTAAACAATGATGACATTAGAATGTGCTCTTATGTTACATGCACCTAATTAAACTATTCTTGGAAAAGGAAAACTATAATAAACTTAATCATAATCTAAATAATCATACAATTAGTTATATCAAACTATTTAAAAAATAAGGAAACATTCTGAAAAAAACATTTTGACTGTCTATCAGCTATCATTCAGAAAAGCAAACAAAAAATATCAAACTACCAAAATTTTCTTTAAACAAATATGGAGGTTAGTTGCACTTGACAGCTTGATAAAAAAAATTTTTTTTTCTAATTAGATTACTTAACTACTACTTTAACTATTTAAATAGTTGCACATTAACAGATAATAATTTTGGTGAAGTACTTAGACCCATGTGGCAGTGGGAGTACAGAAGTATTGCTGATTGATATAAACTAATACAGAGAATAGTTTTTAGGTCTTGATTATTTTTTGGTGCAAATACAATAATAAATAGGAATATAGGGGGTTGTGGGGGGGGGGGAGAATTTATTATATTTCGCAGATTTTTTTTGCAAGATACCAAACAGCAATCATGCCAAATTTTGTGTGAATCAGACAGTAAATAGTAATGAAGGAAAATAAGCTCGTAGGAATGGGCAAAATATCCTGAGTATTTTCTTGTAATAAACAGCATTAGTGCCAAATCTGATAATAAATAAAGATTGAGAGCAGTAAGGGGGTTGAAATTTTGGGGGAAGCAAAAAATGTAAAGGTGCATTTTTTGCACCCCTCCTGGCTCATGTGCAAAGTGGAAATTATCCATTCCAAATTTAGTCATAATAAAGGGTGTCCCAGAATTAATGCAAGATTTGATTTAAATAGAAAACACAGTTTTAGTATTTTTTTATTGAATTATAAATTAAATAGGATAGGGTTATTTATGGAATAACACATGGGGCAAATGGCCTCCACAACTTTGCTGGCACATACCCACTCTTTTGTTGAAATTTTCCATGACCATTTGGCATAAATGTGGTTGAATTTCGTTGATCCAGCGTTGAATTTCCTCTTTTAATGCATGGGTGGATGTGGGCTTGTTGGCATACACCTTTGACTTCAAATAACCCCATAAAAACAAATCTAAAGGTGTTAAATCACACGATCCAGGGGGCCAATTCTGATCATCAAAACGAGAGAGTACACAACCTGGAAATCTCTCATGCAGTATTTGAATTGCTTCATGGGCTGTATGGCATGTGGCACCATCTTGTTGAAACCACTTATTGGCCACATCAGTATCATCCAATTTCGGCACAAAGAACTGTGTTATCATGTCGCGATATCGAGCACCAGTAACAGTCACTGCTTTACCAGCCTCATTTTCAAAAACTATGGTCCAATGATGCCTCCAACCCAAAATCCACACCGAACGGTGGCACGTTGTGGATGCATTTGTTTTTCGACATTACATGCGACAATTTTGTTGATTAACAAAGCCATCAAGATGAAAATGTGCTTCATCGCTTAGGATAATTTTGCTCGAAAAATCAGCATCCACTTGTTAATGTTCAATAATCCATTCAACGAACTCTCTTCGCTGTGTATGGTCATTAGGCTTCTATTGTTGTGTTAACTGAATTTTGTAAGCATGGAGACCCAGATCTTTAGTGAATATATGCTGTAGAGAACTTCTTGAAATTTTCAATTCTGTTCTAAGACACTGAATTGATGTTCCTGGATTTTTAACAACACTCTCACACACTGCTTCGATATTGACATTTGAACGGCTTGTTTTTGGACGACCAGTATGTTTAGTGTCTCCCACTGATCCAGTCTCCCTAAATTTTTCAATTAATCTCTTCACAGTTGATGAAGTCAAAACACTATTCCGACCATATCTTGTATGAAATTTTCAAACTGCGGCCGACAAACTTTCATTATTTTTGAGATAATGTTCAACAATAAAGACACGTTGTTCTATCGTATAATGCTCCATTTTTATTAACCCTAAACTGTCTGTCAAATTGTTTTTTTTTTAGGGTTGCCAGCACTTTACTGCACAAATGGCGGCAAATTCAAATCTTGCGTTAATTCTGGGACACCCTTATTACTGGTATAGAAGTCCATGCATAGTCACACCCACACTTTTCTACTTTATATATTATATAGAGTTCATTCAAAATCCCTGAAACTTCTATATGGTAACTTCTAGTATGGGCTAGGTAGTTATTACTCTCGGGTGGGTGAGTTGATATTTTGATTTATTTTAGTTTTAATTGTTTGTTTCAACATTTTTTTAGGTTAACAAGGCTTGTCCAGACCCAATACAAAAATGTGGACATAAAAAACTAACTGATGAATTTTTTAAAGCAATAAAATATTTTAGCACTAATGATTAGTATCTATTGCTAATGTCAGTTAATGAAATATTTAATAAGATATTAAAAAGTATACCACCCAATAATAGCATGAGATAAGCAACTGTGATGGATGAAAAAGTATTGACGAGCATGCTACACAAAATTGTTCCAAAATAAACGATATTGAACCTGGTGAATGGTGTGCTACATGCTGGTATGGGGAAAGGTTAGGAGACACAGTGCTCGGACTTCCAGGGATCTTCACTCTCAACAGGCCTTCGGGTTCTGTGTCACTCTCAGAATCCCACTTAACTGATTTCTTCTTAGTGCTCTCGTGCAGTACCGGGAAAGGGACACCGTCTTCTCGTGCTCCAGGAGGTCTTTTACCAGCAACCCAACCCTTCTCACCTGGGACCACCACTCCAAACTCATAACCAAAGTCATACTTGAAGTATATTAGCCCTGTGTTTGGATCGATCTCCTTGGTACCTGTGGTTTTATTTTACTATTTACTATTAAATTATCAGTGAGACATAGTCATTTTTTATTAAGCTATTCTATTAGCAGTAATACATAATTGTAACTTACATAAAGAGCATTGTAAATCAAATTAAAGTAATTTTATTTATTTAAAATAATTATGAACTCCACTTTACATCATTACCTAATAAAATATTTTTAAATTCTGTCAGTTACATTGCATAAACATTATTCATTTAAATGAAGCAATCAACTACTATTTCAGAAATTGTAGCAGATATAAAGTTGTGTGAAAGTAGTAATCTAAGATAAGTGGGTAAAATAAATATAAAAAAGAGAAAGAATCAAATTTGATTGAGTGAAATCAAATCGGTCTTGGATCAATTGTGAAAATCAAAATGTGACTTCATAATGTATTAGCTTAATCATCCATCAATTTAAAACAGTGCCTAATTGATGAGTCTTACCATGCTCAGCTAGTCTGGACTCTTCCCTATAAACTTCAGGTTCTTTCTGACACTGTTTCAGTATAGGTCCTGGTTTTCCATTCTGCTTCACATCACTAACCACTTCAGAAACAAACTGCTTGGCCTTAGATTTAAACGATGAACTCATCTCAGTTAAATGCTTGTTTGCAATATCTACAAAAGATATTAGATGTGTGTAAATATGGATGTTTATATTCATGGTATAACACCATTTATCATACACAAAGGTTAAAAAATGTCAGATAATGCGCTAAATTGGTTGAGAAAATTTTTTTAAACACAAAATAGAATGCAGTTTAACTGGATTCTAATGGCTATTAAGAAATTAATGGAAAAATTCTTTAAATCATTAGTTTTTTAAAGTTTAAAGTAGTTTTGAAATGAACGCCATTCCAGTTTCTCTGTGTATCGGTGACTTTGTAGAAGGTTCCACAAAAATAGTTAACAAAAATGTAATAATTACACAATTTATAAAGTATTTTTGCTAAAGAGAGTTTTTTTGTAGTAATTTAAAGAGTATGAAACTTATGCAGCACTCGGACCACCTCTCAATACTCTCCTGTTACTTTCTATGTTTTTTATTTAATCTGTGCACATATTTTAAAAAGATTGTTACATAAACAAAATCTGCAGTTAAAATTAAAAGAAAATCTTTAATGTAATTTTTATTAATTAAAATGATGAGGGCACTGATCTTAAGATCAATTAGTTAACTTTACTTATTATAGCCATTGTTAACTGTTAAAGATACTTACTTGCAGCAGTAGAAGGTATAGCAGGAGGTGCATAATCAAATTGAGGGGGGTCTCCCGGCTGCAGGTCTATCATGCTCTGGGAGGACTTCTCGCCAAATCTTCGTCTCATCTCCTCGACCCTCTGCAGCCTCTTTGCTTCACTGCTCACCTCACTCCACTTTGCTTCTCCTTTCGGAATAAATTTTATAGGAAGAGATGCCTGCCTCTCAGTCTGTTTATGTTGGGTCCTCTCTACCCCACCCACAACCCGAGTCGTCTGCTTGACAGTAACAAACTTCTGGGTGGTACCAGTAGTTTCTGCATACTTCATAGTATTGGAAGTCTCGACACCTAAGGGGGGAGCGAATCCCATTTCAGGGGGGGAGCCAGGCTTCAGCTCAATAGGCTGTGGTCTGAACAGTCCCTCACGAGTGGCTGTCGTTCTTGATTCTGGCAAATGAACAGGCCTGAAGCTGACACCTTCACTTGGTTTCCAAGACGTTTTGATTCTTGTTTCATAATCACTTTCATTGTCAATCTCTTTGGATTCTCCTTTGACAAACTTGGAAGGACTTGGAGGAAATGGGATGTTTGCTTTTTGTGGAGCTGCTGTGGTTGGAGCAAAAGGCTCAAGCCTCTCTGATTTGTCAGAAATTTCCTAAACAAGAAACCAACAAAATTAATAAATATGCATAATGTACCAACGAACAAATTATTTAAAACTATTTAAAAAAAAGTGTAAATATGAAAGATTTCATTTTTAAAACACTGAAGAAATGGTTTCATTATGTTGTTAAGTTTGTTATGTTAATACCTTTAATCACAATACAATTTCCTCTTAATTATCAGATACAAATCACATGAGATTATCACAAAACAAATATTCATGCATCATTTATATTTATAGGCGATTAAAAAAAAATATAAAATAATGAAAGTTAATGTTACAAGTTACATGTCTCTTTCTATGTCTGCACTGATTTTATAAAAGCAAGAAAAATAAGTCAGTTGTATTTCTCCTGATTATGTAGAATATAATTATAATTGGTTACATCATTTGGTTACACGTATTCACGTACACATGTTCAAAGTCGTGTTAGATGTTCTTAAGAATTTTAAGAATCTTAAGAAGGTGCATGAAATGTCTTACTCTGTCTTTTCTATTAAGCTTTTTGTTAAATTTATAATATAATATTTATAAGTTATAATATAATATAATATTTATAGCTTTGTTTTATAACTTCCTTTCTTCCCTCTGCCTAAATAAGAAATAATTGAAAAGTTATTTTCCATTCCTTAATTAAATACTTAGTTTCTTATGCCTCTATTATATTGGGTGAGTTTTTTCTCTCATTGCAAGTCAATATACTGATATTGATAAGGCTAGCCAGTTAACTCACTGAGAAATTCAGCGGCCCCAAAATGGTAAAAGAACAAGTAAACATCTGCTATGGCTTAGCCAGGGAGAGGCTCTAATATAAAAAGTATATTTGTCAGAACATGAAAATAATGATATAATTAATCTGAAATTTTAACCTATATTAAAAATAAACACAGCAAGATTATTACCATTCCATTTTATTATCAGTTAACAACAAAATAAAAAAAGGCTTTCTATTATAGAGAAATCCACTAAGTAAGTATAGAGTTAAAAAGTTCAGTGTGATGGACACTTGCTAAGCTCACCTCACTACCTAGGCAAGTATTCCTGTTACCCCCAGCATGTGAACTGGCATAATACTCTCAACGTGGATTCATCATGAATTGATGAAATTAGCAACCAATAAAACAATTGTAATAACTTAGCCAATATAGTTATAATTAGTAAAAAAAACAAAAAACAATGTTATAAATCATAATGTTTCAAACAAACAAACAGTTCTAACTCAGATTAAAAAACATTGAGGAAAAATTTATTAATAACAAATTAGGAGTAAGCCAGAATGTTTAGTTTAAGAAATAAAAACTGTATTTGTTAATATCACAAAAAAATATTATTGCTCCACAATCATCACAAACCTTCTTTTCAATTTTCTTTTCTGGCTTCATGATAAATTTTTCTTGTTTTGATTGAATGAATTTTTCGGATTTAGTATGTGTAGTGTGATGTGATTTCTTGAATATCCTCCTCGGTTCATCAGTGTCTGCCATATAGCCACTGTCCTGCGGGGTACGTTTACCGTCCTTTATAGGAGTTGCAGCAGGAAGGCTCACAGGTGCAGGCTGGGCTGAATGAGGTCTAGGAGGTTGGGTAACAACTGTAGGAGGTTTTACTTTTCTGTAGGTTGGTTCTTCAGTATCGGAGTCCCATGGAGTCCAGCGTGCCTTAATCTTAGTCCCTTCTAAATCACTTTCGTAATCACTCTCAAAATTCTTCTTTTGAAATTTTCCTGGCCTTGGCATAGTGGCATATTTCTGTGTTTTAAAGCTTTTTACAGTAATATCGTCAGTCAAAGAGTTGGACCTCTGAAAAGATTTCAGTGATTCTATTGAGTTTTCCCTCTTTGGTGGAGGTATTGTTCTCACTGCTCCAACAAGGCGCTTTGTGGGCTCTCTTTCTATGTCCTTCTCCAGATCTTGTTCTATCTGTTCAACATATGATTGGCGCCTCTCATTGGATGGAGGGGTCGCAAAGCCAATCTCAGGAGGGGGGCCAGGTTCAAGCACAAAATCATTAAAACCCTGTGGCATTGAAACTGATCTCACAGGCTTTGATTCAAGTTTTAGTTCTTTTTTTGGTTTGGGGGATTCTGTTTGAACTGGTAGGCCAGGAGGCCAAATCTTTTTCGCCTCAGAGGGTAACAGTGTCTTTTCGTTAACTATTTGCGATTCATGGCTTGACTGAAACTCGCTTGATTTTTTGCTTATGATCGTTTCAGATGGAATATTTGTTCTGTGTGTTGTGTGAGCCTCAGCCACATAAATTATTCCTGGTTGTGCTGATGATGGTGGTATTATCTTTTTAGGTTGAAACACAGACGTTTTGGATTCTGCCTTGGTTTCTGTATTTGATGATTGGAAGCTACTAAATTTTGAGTCAGATACCTTATGTACTGATTGACTAGTTTGAGAGCTTTCAGAAACTGATGTTGGTGGCCAAACAGATGGCAGATTACTTTCAGGTTTTTTATGAGCCCACATTTTATCCATGGCCAATCCATCAAAAGAAGGAGCAACTGGTGATTTAGGTTGATCCAAATAAGGTTTGTGTTCCAGTTTTGTAGTCCAAAGCTTTTCCATTGCAACTCCTTCTGCTGATGGTCTTGGAGAAGTTGGTCTCAAAGGGACATCAGCTGATGGGCGAAGCATTGGACTCTTAATAACTTCTGTCTTCTCTTCAAAGCTCTCAAATTTCTTAGTTTGACTGAAACCTTTCTTCTCTTCAAAGCTTTCAAACTTTTTTGTTTCAGTTGTAGTTGGCAATGGGAATATCCTAACTGCTCCAGATGGAACTTCAACTTCAGAAAGTTGTCTATGTGTTTCTTGTAACTTCTTTGCTTTCTCAACAACTTCTTCCTTTGGATTATTACTTAAGGCCTTTGGGAAAAAACCCATTTCAGGGGGTGGACCGGGTTGTAGATTAAATTCACTCAAATCTTCAGAAAAACTTTGTTGATATGATGAAGAAAAACTTTCACTTAAATTTTGGGAAATACTAGATAGCTCTTGCATCAACTTAGATTCTTCAGACGTAGTAGACTTAGAAGTCTCTGATAATGATGGCAGCTTTACAGGCTCAAAATATTTAGGTAATTTAGCTGCTTCAGACTTAACTTCAGGAGGTAAACGTTTCTTTTCTTCTTCATTTTCTCTAATGATGGATCTAAAAAAGTCCAAAGAACTTTTGGTTGATATAGAATCAGTTATTAAATCTTCATTCTTGGACTCCTCTGGAGGAGATGGGATGTATGCAGGTATTTTGGGTTGTTCATCTAATATTGGGTGTTCCAAAGGTTTCGCTATCTGTTTGGGAGATACAAAAGATTTTGGAACTTCAAATGGTTTGGCTATTTCAGATGGTTTGGGGACTTCAAATAGTTTTGAAGGCTCAAGTGGCTTAGGGATTTCAAATGAAGGCTCAAATTTCTTAGGAATTTCAAATAGTTTTGTAGCTTCAGAAGGCTTTGGAATTTCATATGATTTCAGAGACTCAATGGGCTTAGGAATTTCAAATGGTTTAGAAGTTTCTGATTTATTAAAGTCTTTTTTTATATCTAAGGATGAATCATAAATATTTTCTGATCTTTCAACTTTCATGGAGACATGTTTTTGACTCTGAAAACTTTCTTCAACAACAACTGATTCACCAGGTCGCTTAAAAGTAGTTGTGTGTGTTTGACTGGGGTATTTAAACAAACTTGTACTTCCTCCACTCTAAATATGAGAAAAAAACAA
Source organism: Acanthosoma haemorrhoidale (assembly GCA_930367205.1). Lineage (NCBI taxonomy): Eukaryota > Metazoa > Arthropoda > Insecta > Hemiptera > Acanthosomatidae > Acanthosoma > Acanthosoma haemorrhoidale. Next base: position 98,991,889 of record OV884011.1, read on the forward strand.
TAAAAATTAGGAATAAGTAACAAATATTTTCCTCCAAATTATTATTATTTTATATAAATATTTCTTATGCAAACAAAATAATAAATCCAGACATAAACAATTATAAATTAATTATAATTTCTATTGAACTACATAAATACAGCATTAAAAAAAAAAACTTACAATTAGGTCAGAGAAGACAGTCGAAGTTGGTTTGGTATCCATAGGAGGTGGAGGGTCTACAACAAGAACATCAGCAATACTCTTTGCTTCACCGGCACTATTAGTAGCTGTAGCACTGTATTGCCCAGTGTAGCTGTGGTCAACTGTTAATGACAAAAAAAAAAGGTTGATTAACATTTTTTGAAAATGTATGCTAAGACATATTAAATGGTATATACAATTGATCTACTTTTTTTTTTTAAGTATATCAAAACAGCCCAAGTCTGTAGAATCTATCTGACATACCTTTATCAGCGATAAGAGAATGACAATGGCCCTGTGAGATGGTCCTGTAGCCAAGTGTTGCTGCAGTGATTGGCTTCCCGTCCTTTGCCCAAATGACAGATGGGTTCGGTGTTCCAGTCACTTCAATTTCTAAAGCCAACCTCTCGCCAACATAAGGAGTTTTTGCCTGCAACCTCCTCCCAAGTACTGGTGGAAATGAACTCTCTGAAAAATAATAATTTGGTATTGAGCTAATCTTTTTTAATAAACTAATAACATGTGTTGGATAGTGATTAGCACATCTGACTACTAAATATAAAAACTGGGTTCCATTCCTGGCTTCCTTGTCAAGGAAAATGAGTTGCTGCTTGATAAAAACAATGGGAAATCTACTTTTAAAAACCTAAATAATGGTTGGGAAGAAATTTAATCCTGATTGTGAACTCAGTACCACCTATATCATGGTTACTGCCTCAGTTTTCATACATTCCACAGACATCTCTGAACTGCTTAAGTTGTAATTCACCCCAGACTTCCTTCAGGGCAGCAATCTGTAGATCTTTATTTCATCCTGAGCAGTTCCCACTAAGTTTTACTAACTCGCTGAAGATACTTCATTTCAACTGCAGTCAATCTACTTGTTTGCCTATCTAAAATGACCCAGCTCTCTGCTCAATATAGGAGATTTGGGAGATACACCCTCTTAAAGATGCAGAGTTTGACATCATTACCTACCTCCCTTTTACCTACAATTGAGATGCATATCTGATTGTTTGCCTTTGTAATCCTGTAACTCAGTGCCAGGTCAAGTTTACCAGTCCTGCTTATTACCGTGCCAAGGTAGGTCTAAATTTCTATTCCATTATGTGAAATATATACCTCTGGCTCCTTAACGAGCTGAAGCACTTGGCTGTTATTAACATTCATTGTCACCCCCTTTCTCTCTTCAATTCAGTCTGCTATTCGGTTACATCTTCTTGAAATTTTTGTTGTGAGTCAATAAGTTTGTTATCTGCATAAATGAAAAATTGTACTTAAACATCCCTCATGTTCTATCTTACAATCATTGTTCAAGCTGTCCTTTAAAGTATTTTATGTATTTTTTTCTTTTTATTTGCTACATCAATGATCTCCCTAAATCTGTTCATTATTATTCCTATCACCTATATACCAATCACCCCCAAATCTATTTATCATTCCCCCCTCCAATTTAGTAGCTGGGTTTGCCAAGACTCAAGCAGACCTAGATCAAGCACTCTCCCCATCTCCTCCCTCAGCTCTTACATCAACTCCTTGTATCCTCCCTCACTTTGACTATGACTTTGTGTGGGTGTATGAGGGTTTCTCAGTGGGACTCAGAGATAACCTGCAGTGAATCAAAAATTTCTTCATAAGATTTGTCTTTGGGGCACCACAGCATCTCCCATCTCTACAAGTTAGATTGACTCTTCCCCCCCTTCCATACACATTATTTCCTTTATTCATACCTTTTAGAAACCATCAATTCCCATCACCTTCCCAATATATTCAATACTCTACTGCTCAAATTCTCAGTCTACTTCTAGAAAACAAGATCCTTTCTCTACGAGCTTTATACTCCGGCCCACAAAACTGTAGAATTCAATCGCTCTATCCTCACTTGTTCCGCTACTCTCTGAAACTCTTTTCTCCCTCCATATATGTGCCATGCATCACCATAATGAACTTTTAAAACCCTCCTATTTATTGTTCAAAACCTCATCATTGTTCAGACATACCCTTGCTAGTTTGGAAATGATTTATTCATTATACATTATTTTCATACTTTTATTCATTATACATTATTTTCATACTTTTATTCATTGTACTTATATTTTATTTTCATTGTTTGCTGTTTGCTGACATCTTCATACTGTTTTTATCTTTTTTTAAATATGCCAGTTCATCTATGACAATCTTTTATTTTATCGTATTATTATTAATTTTTTTTATGTTGTAATTTGTCTTTATAATGTAATAGTTCTTTTTGTTAGCCAGAAATGAATTTTCTTTCTGTACTTCTTTGTTATTCATGGGGGACTTTGTCCCAGAATAATTTGTTTTTCTATATATAAGTCTATTTTGTTGATAAAAGCGATACAGAGCAAAGGGCTTAGGATACCTCTTTGTTTACCACTCTGTTGTGTTGTGAAAATATTTGATAACATCCCATTAATTCTAATGGGATTTATGATATATCAACATAATTCCTGTGGGACATATTTCTTTTTAAGTGCATTCCATATTTCTTGTAACCAAGTCAAACACCGCCTTTATATCACCATGTACCATCTGTCATCCTGGCTGCAAAGCTGCCCGCTCCTATTTTAAGTATATATTTCCACAAATCGTCATAACTTTCTTTCTAGAATAGAGCGGTATAGCTTGGATGGTACCTTAGAAAGGCATGTTGGTCTGTTATTATTAAAGTCAGATTGGCTTTCTTTCTTGTAGAAGGGTCTAATTATATTATATTGCTGTTCCTCGGGAATTGTTTTCTTGATCTATATCTTTTGGAATAGGGACTGTAGGGTATGAATCATTTCCTGTTTTCAAAACATAACAAATTTAAACATAATGGTCAATTTCACCAGTTTTTCCCACTTTAATTTTTTTCCACAGCATCTATGACCTCTTTTTCTCGTATAGCTGCATCATATTTTTCCATTAAGTGTTGTAAGAATTGTCTCCAGTAAGTGATTCACTAAGCAAATATATTCTTATAGTGTTTCGACCATCGGTTGATAATTTTTTTTGGTTGGTTATGCTGCTCCCATTTTCATTCTTGACAATCCTTACTTTTTCCAGGGTTTACCTTTAAGAATCCTTTATATTACTCCAAAACTGCTTAAAATTCACATGATAATCCTTATTTAAACACCACTTAGGATTTTCTCTTTTCACTACTGCCTTTTTTAGATTTTGTTTTCCCTCATACATTTCCTAGTTAGCTCTGTTTTTGATATAAATGTATCTCTTCCTGTATTTTTCTTTTCGACTACAGCTACTTTTATTTGGTCTGTCCACCAATTGGATCTCTTACCTTTCATTACAATCGTATGCTTACCACATACTTCTATAGCATTTTCCAGAATAATACTTTTAAACTTTACCCCGACATCATCTATACTTTCAATTTAGTCCTTATACTTCTAAAGCGGGTTTCTAAGAAATCATTGTAGTTCTTCTTTAAATCCTCTACTTCTATTCATTTATAGACTTTGGGCCTAATTTTTGAGGTCTGAGAATCTACGTGTGAGTCTATTAAAATGAATTTTTGTCTAAGTACTGAGAATAATACAAAAAAATCCCTTACTTTTGACAACTATATCGGCTGAGGAAGAGGCTGAACCAGCTGAGTTGGAAGCTGTCAGGCTGTACCTTCCTCCATGCTGGGTAGTGGCTGATGGTATTCTTAGGGTGGCCCTCCCCAACGACCAAGAAGTCTCGCAATCCAATGGGAGTGGTCCATTGTTCCTAGTCCAACTTATATCAGGAGTGGGCTGACCTAGAAAAAACAATAATTAAAACACTTTCAAAAGTATAATCAATATAAGCAAAATTTAGATGATGATCTTGGTAAACATAAAAACAATTACCCCCTCTCTCAATACATTAGAGCTGGGTCATGTAAACATGTTCATATCTCCACACAGTTTCATTTTTGCCAAACAAATGTTTTCAATGACATTAAAACTATATCTTCAAGCAGTTATGCAGTATCAATATAAAAAAAAAAAGTTATTAATCTCATACTTAAAAATAAACTAGAGGGCTCAAAAAGGCTCCATTATATCTGAAAATATAAGCTGGAAGGATGAATTGAAAACAATGCTAGTGACATTTTTGTTCTGAAAATTTATTTTATGTTTAACTTCATATTTTTAATTCAGTGGTAAGTAGGAATGAGATTGGCAAATGTCGATAATTAGTAGAATACATATTATTTGTTGTTTTTTATCGAATTTATTATTCATTTTAAAAATAACTTTAATATTTTAGTAAATAGTTTTAACACGCTATTATGATCTTATAAATAATTGACAAAATGTTTTAATTCACTACAGACAATTCACCTATAAAATTTGTTAAATCTTTTTTTTCCAACACTTGTTAATCATAGTTTCATTTTAGAGCCTGAAGATGACATCGTTTTATTTGGAAAAATAATCTTTGTAACTTTGTTAACTTGAACATTAAATCTTTGAATTGAAATAGATCTTGAAACAGACATTAAATGCCAATCCATATCCAGCCCATATTGCACAAGTTCACTCAAAGCAAGCTTATTAAATCTATGGTAAATTAAATTAAGTAAGATCTTTACCATCTATGATTGCTTCAAGAAAGACTGGTCTTTCTTGGTCAATGATACAGCCATTGAGAGGGGCCATAAAGCGAGGAGCCACAGGTTTCCTCTTTGTAATTACTATTCCAGATGTAGACTTCTCTAAAACGGTCTTAGAATCGGACTTATCAAGGCCTGAGTTTTTAATGTATGACGTCTCGCCTCTTGATTCCACCCCATCTACATTTCTATATTCTGTGGTTTGAAGTGATTCAACCTATCAAAGAAAATGTTTCATAATATAAATATATAAAATAAACTCACGGATAATCATAAATAGTTCTTTTACACAAAAGTTTTCATTATTAATGACATAACATTTTTTAAAGTTATAAAAATTCAATTTCAATGCACCACACAATTAAGGGTTTTAGTGACTTTTTGTGATTCTAATCCACTAGACTCGCAATAAATACATATTATTAATCAGGACTTAGAGATATTTGGTAGGAAAGATGATAGAAAAATATTCATCTTTTTTAATACCAAATAATTGATTAATAAATGATCCTTCATTATTTTTTGTTCGCTTCTGATAAAACTTCTTTTATCAAGATAATAACAGTTAATTATATTTAAGATAAAAAAAAAACAGTAAAGCAAACAAAAAAATCTTAGTGGTATAAGGATAAAAGTTGTAAATCCAAACTAGAGAAGGAAGAATATGGAGGATATCATTGTGGTCTATAGGCTTGGTGTGGGATTTCGTGATAGCATAAGGGAGAAAAAGAAAATTTTGGTGTCAAAACTCTGGTTTTTAGGCATTAAGAAAGAAATTGGTGTTTGTGAGGATGATAAGGAAGAGAAATGCAAGTTAAATTTATTGGGGGAGATATGATATACTAGGTTAGAGAATTTGCTGAGGGATAATTTACGGATAAGATTCCATTTGGACAAGGTGAAGTTCTGGGGCCTTTTAAAAAAAGGCAGATCCATCTTAGGAATTTTTGGTGAGGATAAATCTCCTGCATTTCGTTCTCTTATCAGTTCCCTGATGTGTTGGAACATCCATGGTGCAAGGGGGATCGGTGCAGTCTTGCCGATCGTGCCAGAGAAGAGAGTAATTGGGTAAGACGGCAGCTGAGGACAAGATAAACAGTCAAGATTCTAATACTGCAATGATGTAGTAAAAGTTATTGGGGTCAAACTGAAGAAATTCATCGAAGTGGGCTGGAAGGGATTGTGCATTTAGGCGATATACAGTGAAAATGTTATGTGAGGATAACATAATAAGGGAAGAGAAAACAGAAGGTGTAGATACAGAAGTTTCTGTACAAATGAAACAGTGGACAAATGACACTGGATAACTGCCTTTACTAGCTTGTATCCATGTTTTTTTCAGTTCCCTCCAAGTCTTCAAGTTGGTTTCAATGATATTGCATCATTTTTTTGTGGCATAAAACTTTAACAAGCATGGGCCTAATTAATTGTCCCATGTGACCGCAGTTTTACACTGCATGTAAGATGGTGCTATCATGAAGAGCTGGTTAGTGGCTCGTAAATAGGCTGGCCATATGACTTTGAAGGCAAATATTTATGTTGATGGTAATGGTTGTGATTAGCTCGTTGCTGATAATGGCAGCTGCTCAATAGCAGAGGATTGATGTAGCACCACTATGGTACAATAGTTGAAAGGATAAAATATTTAAAACTGCCAAATGTTGGTATAATATATATATTAATATAACTTTAATTTTTTATTAGGAGACTTAGGCCTAGGATATAGTTTACTTTTCATTTCATAACAAAAATATAATTAAAAGTCACTTGGACATGGAAAAAAAATTATAACTTTTTCTTATATAAAAAAGACCATTTTCATAATGAAAAAAAAAAATCATACTGAAAACAATAAATCATCTTGATACATGCTAAGCCAATAATTTAAATTTAGAAAAAAGTATGTTAATTTTTTTTAATCTTTGATTTTTTATCATCCATTGAGAATAAATTCCAAATAAAATATTAATAAAAAAAAATAAAAAAATTAGAATGAAAAGTAAATGCAGAAAGCTCTCTCCAAGCCATTGATCTCAGGTTTCATTTTCTAATACAGTCTTTTGGCAATCTTCCACAATTCTATTTATCCTATCATTTTTCAAAGCACCGCGGATTCTTGATCTTTTTATTGCTTGAAGGGTTTATAAAAAAATATATTATAATATATCTACACGATTACGCAAAAGATGAATACATACCGAAACTGGTGGCTTATCTCCGATTTTCTGAGAAGTAGCTTCAGACTTTGAAGTAAAGCTCTTAACTTCAACATGGGGCTTTGCACCTCCGGTAGTGCTTGATGAGGAGCTGCTACTGAAGTGACTGGTCTGGCTGGATTCAACAACAACAGATTTTTTCATCTCAAACATTCCTTCAGATGACAGTTTAGCCATGTCAAATATGTTATCTATGAGCCGACTTCCCTCTGTAGAAAAAGAACAAGTATGCATTATGTGTTTAAAGAAGTCAAATGAATTACAGAATTTAGTAGTAAAAGTGTAAAGGAAGCACTTTTTTCTAAATTTTGATGAATCTTATTCATTCAAAAAATGATCTCCATCAATTTAATGATTAAAACATGTATGTGGGTTTTTTTTAAATTTAATAATCTGTGTAGTGTTTTTTAATTTTCTTTATGTTCTGAAATGGAGATTATGTTCTTAAATGACTCATACAAATAAGATAATTGAAGTTCATCTTATATTCAAATGAATAGAATAATAAATTGAACTACTTAAAATTAAAAAAAAAAAATCATTCTATTTTTAAGAAATAAATCTAAAATGTTGCAATTTCTGCATAATATTAATATATATATATATTTCAAAACATACACAAACATATGTTTTTTGTTTCTATTTTTGTATCTCCAAGACCTAGTTTTAAACTATTTCTAGCTCGTGTCAAATAAAGTTCATCAATCTTTCATGGATTTATTTATCTTTTAAAATTTTACTAAAAAATATATAAATAATTTAAACAAGCAAAAAGTATCACAGGTCAATTGACAGTCAAATGTTTGGATAGTAAAAATAAATGGACAGAAAAAGGTTTTTATTAGTTAAAATAAAATAAAATAGAAAAAAATTAATGAGCTAAGCATGATTTCTGTTGTTTTTATTCAACTTTTGCATTTGACAATAAATTAATGCATTTTTCATAGATTTTTGTTTTATTAAACTTCTAAATTCCCAAGATTTTAGAAAAAATTGGAGAAACTTAAGTTTTCAAATAAAATATCAACAAATAAATGTGGGTAAAAATTAATTATACGATATTGAGCATTTAAATTTTTTTTAAATATGTATTATATACAAAGTGTAATAACTTAAGTCACCCCCTCAATCTAGAGATAAAATTTAAAAACTAACAAATTTGTAACACAGTGTTATTGTCTTTCCATAACTCATAATTTCTTCAGGTTATAAGCTGACATCTTCAGTTATCTCTACAATAAAATAAAAAGCCAAATAATAAAAAACTTTAAATAATATTAAATAGTAATACTATATAAAAAATCAATCCTTTTATAATTATACCACCCCACAATATGTCAATGTATAAATACTTTGTATAAATACCTTAATTTTTTTTAATCCACTAGAAAAATTGGGGTTGTCACACACTAAAAATTTTCATTACTAAAGGAATTGAAAAATGACTTATTGTAAATGATTAAAAAAATTGTGATAAATGCATTTTCTAAAACGAGATCTGCCAGGGGTCTAGCACCCCTGTCCGGCTTGAACAAAACTGCTTGCATTTAATTAGAGGCAGTATTGGGTGGGGAGTGAGGTGCCAAAGAAACCTGGCAAAACTCCACGGTGAATAATAATATACCCTTTCTGACTTCCCATGACCCATCTGATATTAAATGACATTTGATAATTAGTAATTTTTTTTTTAACATTGGCTACAATCATAAATAATTTAGAAAACTTATAAAAACAACAACAATTTCATTGCACCAAACAACTAAGAATAACTAAATTTTTTTAAAGAAAAATTTTAATAAAAAAATTAATTTTTGTAATTTTTTTTTAAATGCTAAAATTATTATTATTAGTAGAACATTACAAAAACTTTTAAGCAAAGAACTGTTATTTCATATTCTGCCAGTTTTATACATAATTCTACTTAAACTTACCAGTAACGACGAGATTTGCTGACAGTGAAGCTTTACCGAGGGAATTTCCAGCTGTGCACATTATTTTTCCAGATAGAGATTTCTTTGCCTCCGGAATGCTAAGAACTTGTCTGTACCCACTTGTCGACACGAGAAAATCTTTACCTGAGACTGGTTCTCCATTGTAAAACCATTTTACCTGCAAATATTAAATAAATCTAAGTGATCATAACAGTGTAAATAGATAAAGCTAATACGTTTAAATGTATATTGTAATGTTATTTTGGGGTTAAATATTATTAAAGAATTGTTCTAAAACCTGAAATAGGAATTTTATTAGTTTAAAATAAATTTTCATAAAAATAAAAGTTTTATGTAGATAAAAATGATTAAACATAAAAAGTTGTGAAATTTAGAAAAACTAGTGAAATTCAAATAATTTCGGGGAGCCTTGTGACGTGGTAGGGACTACTTTCTTAGAAGCATTAACCAACCATTAGGTGGAGTAATAATGTGACGAAGGCATGCAAGGTCATGCCCTTGGGGATTTCTGTTTCTGCTGCCAGAGAGTCAAGACACACATTGTGTGAGGACCTTCCTATTTACAATAAGTGAGAATAATACTGAGCATTACTGAGTGTTGGAGAAGAGAAAGGTCCGTACAATCAGATGATCTCTGGTGAACAAATCCTTGAAAAAAGTGTTAGATTACCTTTTTTGTCCTGATAATTTAATCAAGAGACAATTTACAAAATACAAATACATTTCTTCAAAATTTAAGTAATTATAGCCACAATGTGCACATATGGTTTAAAGTTACATAAATTCCTAAATTGTAAAGGTTTTGAAAGTATGTAAAAACGAGTTAAGTGAAATTATTGTTAAGTTTTGTGAGTGTGTGGTTGTCCTTGAAATCCAACCTTGAAAATTTGAAAAGAGTCAATTTTAATTAGACTCAAATGTTTGATTGTATGTGTTGAGAACGTTACAATATTAACATTTAGGGTTATTATATTAAAATATTTTTAATTTTATTGCATTAAAGCTATACAATTTATAAAGAAAAATATTTAATTTTATTATTTATGAAATGGAACAATTTTTTATGGTAAAAAAATTAACAGTGATAAAATCAATTTTTGATTAATACTCTCCTACTTCCCTTAAGTTTAATCCCCTATATTTTGGTAAAATCACTCTAGACCAATTTTACATAACATAGTATATTATAAAACTGGTTGCTTGGCATAGGTTTATACCTACTCAGTATTTTTCAAAATTATCCTAACTACTGTATTTTCTTCAAACTTTGTGACAAACTTCTTATTATGTTTAACTGAATAAATTATTTTGTTTCCATCAAATTAACTAATTCAATTAGCTAATCACCTGAACAGGTGATATCAGATCCACAAATAATAACAAAACTTTATAGATACTAGTGAATAAGAATATATTTTTTACCTTGGGGGTGGGTTTTCCAGTTACAATACACTCAAATTTCGCAGATGAACCTTCAGTAACAAAAACATCAGAAAACAGTTCTTTGAATGCTGGTTGCTCTTCTGGTGTCATGTGATAGGTTTGTGAAGCAAGAGTCTCTAAAGATTCAAGTGTCACTGGAGTCTTTACTATGAGATGTGAGAAGCACTTGGCCTCGCCAAGCTGGTTTACTGCTTTCGCAGTGTACACCCCTCGATCTTCTGGAATGATGTCTTTTATTTTCAAAAGACACAGTCCTCCTGAATCCTGAGACATCTGGAAGAATAAATCAATACTATTAAAAGTAATTAGTTAACCATAAAAAGAATTTCATTCATTACAAAAAGTATCATATAAAAATTTCTGTTTTCTTTCACAAAACTCTGACAGTAGTCAATATTACTGGTTTATTCAACTACTATACTCTAGTTTCTATGACCTTTTGCTGGGCTTTTTATCAACACTGGTTCTTCTTAAATATTTTTTTATCGGCATTCTTCACTCTGACTTGTATTTGTTTAACATTGGAATTGGTTATGTGTCTTCAAGAAAAGTAAGTTTAAGCTCATTAAAATTTTGATGTTATAAATAAACAGAAGTTGGAGAGAATAATAGAGGTGAAAGAGAGACTGGTGCTACCAATGGCCCACCATAACAAATTGCAGTCATCAGCAATAAAAATATCATTATTATTAAACTTTTAAAACAAGATGTTATAATACAATTTTATTGGTATATAAATATAAAGTTTGTGGAGTAAAAAGTTTTTGTGACAAATACAACTCCTAATTAACATATCGGTTGTCCCCGTTGTCTGGTTTTAGCATACTGATTTCTAAATGTGGAGAAATGGGTTGGATCCCATACTCGACTAAGGATTGTTTCTTTATCCGCTGTGTCTAAATGGTTAATTCAGCCTCATGAGGAATAATGTGTAGTTATATTGTTGTGATATTTGGATGTTGTGAGTTTGTGATGTTGCCTTTGATATAAATTCGAAATTAGTGAGCATAAAATGGCGGTAAACAAGCCGTGGATCATGGCTATGGAGGGATGAACATTATTTGTTGCCGTTATATCTACTATTAATAGTTAACATATAAATAATATCAAGAATTAAATATATATATTTTAATATTGGAGTTGTTAACTTTAAAATTTAAATTTAATAATATCTGAGACAACTGGCATTGGAAAATAAGAAAGTTAAAAAATCAGAGGAGATAACAGAGGCAACAGAGGAGATAAAAACGACGAGAGAGCCATAAGCAGGCTCTCTTTCAGTTTTACCCAACCACGAGACAGGAAGGATTGAAGAGATGCTAGCAGTGGACGGGTCACTGACCTCGTGGCACAAAGACGACAACGAAGGACAAAGGAAGAACCAAGCAGAGAACAAAGAACCCAGATGAAACGAACAGAAAAGGACGCACAATTTAGTAAATCTGGCCAGTCACGATTATATTAAGATAAATTTTAAGTTTAGTTTTTAACATTGTAAATTTGTAACATACGTGGTTATATATAATAAACTAATAAAAAGTTTTGTAATAAAATCTAATTTTCCTTTTACCAGAGATTCTTTTTTTATATTAACATAACCTTTAAAACCTCAGATTAAATTTAAAAAGAAAACAATATAGTTAAAAAACGTAACAATATAAAGAAGCAACGAATCTGGTTAAGGAAATGGAATTTTAGGTTGGGAGGCATTACCTATTGCTAATCACAACAGCATCTCAGTGTAACCTACCAATCATGGTAACAAGCTTCAGTTGACCTCATCATGAGTTGTTGGGCTATATATATATATTTTTTTAATTAACTTACATCTCCATGTCCCACACTACTACAGTGAATAAACAGTTTACGTTTTATGCACATTTCAGATTGTTAATTTTATGTTGCTGTTTTTGTATCATCTACAAAAAAGTGCATAGTTTACCTTCAGGCTTTAAAGCCCTATTTTTAACTTTCTTGCAATTATTCTAAAGAGACAGTAGTCCCAGAATAAATAAAGATTTATTTATGATTCATTTATTAAAACATAACAGGAGCATACATGTGTCCGATCAGATTGCTGGAGCTCCACGTTGTTAAGAGACCAGGTTACAGTGGGGGTAGGCTTTCCATCAACGATACATTCAAAACACACCGTTTCTCCGGACTTCACTAAGGTGTCAGAGAGGAGTTTTTTGAAGATTGGCTTACCCTCTTCGACTGCTTCAGGTAGTGTTGCTTTTGGCTCGGACTTTTTATCTACAGCTTCAAAAAGAAATTTTTTAGTTAATTTTATTATATTTCATAAAGGTAATTAAAAATAGCAACAATATTTCTTACACACAGGAGTATTTATTGAAGACTAAAATAAAAATTAATCAATTCATGCTTAGACAAGAAATAATATTTCAATCCTAAGTAAAAACAAACAAACCTGTCACATTGAGGGTGCACTGGGAAGTTGCCTCACCAGCCGAGTTGATAGCTACAACTCTGTAAGTTCCAGAATCCTCAACCAGAGCTTCTTCAATAATCAGTGAGCACCTGTCACCGTGAAAAACCAGTTGAATATCAGCAGATTCTTTCACCGGCACAGTATTATGGTACCAGATTACCTAATTAACACAAGTTCAAAATTTAAATAAAAAATTAATAATTGAGGCCTATAATATAAAATCTGGCTTTATCAATAATTTTCTCAAATAAACTGTTTTTGCATTTTTTCAACAATTCCTAGGTCAATTCTATCATTAAAAAAAAATAGTTTAGTCAAAGGGAAAAAAAAGTATTAAATTTTTATTTTATTTTAGAGTGCTAAAAGCTTTATTTATAATACAAATTATGATCAATTCTGTAAATAAAAACCTTTTATGATTGTTGTGTAAAAATTGGGTGTAAAAAAGTTTTTAAAAAAAGTTAACACTTCATTGCATTTCGGAAAATGTATTTGCTTGAACAATAATGTACAGACCATTACAGGCACACACATTTGAAATGTTGACATTTTCAATTCTAAATTGAGCAGACTAACCCATTAACATCCCATCCGTTAAGGCATACATCAATGGGATGAATTTGACATCATTACGTTTATTGTATTAAATTAAATTGTTATATTGTGTTGTAGAAAATAAAAGTGTCAATTAAAAGGAAGCCTTTTTGATGAAGCGAATAACTTTTTCCCTCCCTAGTTAGGACCAATTTCAGTAAGTTATTGTTTAGTTACAAACTAGTTACAAATTAAAAAGGTAAAACTTGCTCCACCCAAGTTTTTCTTTTAATGAGTACATAACATAAAAAAGATAAAAAAACTGTCACCGCCTGAAGCTTTATTTATTTTTGTCTTTGATGATAATTAATCTGGTAGGTCCCAACATTTTAATTAAGCGTACCTTTGCTTGCTTCAATGATCTTGACTTCTTACTTAGTTGGTCAACAGCCATGAGTTCGCGTGTCAAAGCTAGAGCCAGCATGGAAGGAAAAAAAGAAGCAATGAAGACAAACCCCTACCCAACAACACAGAATATCCATGTTTTTATTTGTATAGGTAATTATTATCGTAAGTACGGCACTAGGCCCGCCAACAACAAGCCTCTAAGGGGCACCCATCACTGAAATCAGACTAAATAAGAATACACTACATGCCTAGAGAGACTGTAGGCCCAGCCACCAGTGGACTCTCACCACTGTACCGAAACAACCAACCTCCACCGAGGCTTCCCACACCCCTTAATCCTCTCACACCACCTGCAAGCAGTTACTCCTAGTACAAGGATCCGATTAACATAAATATTCTATATTTTTCCCTCATCCTGAATTTCTAACTAGAGAGCTTAGAAAAAAAACTTAAGTATGAACTCAATAAAATTTTAAATATGAAACATTTAACATAGCTTAATCCTGAGATAATACCAATTTGATCATTATTAAATAAACTGTTATTTTTAATTAATTTTTATGAATGCCCTTTTACCTTTCATAATAAGAAAGTAAATATATATTTTAAAATGAAGAGGAACCACTATAATTTATTAGGGCAAAATTATCAATCACATAAATTCAAACATAGAATAAGATAATGTTATTGTAGAACAAGCATACTTCGGGTTCTGGTTGTGCTACAATTAGGCAGTCGAGTCGGACTTTCTTCCCTTCAAAAACTGACTGGTCCTTCAGAGGGATTTGCAGTATAGGGCGGGCTGGCTCCATCTCCTCGGCTATGTCAGTGTCTGAACTCTCTTCTGGCAGGCGCCCCTTCACTGTAAGGGTTGCAGTCGATATAGCACTCCCACCTTCATGAATAAAAATGTGTCAGTCCCTATTTATAACTAAACTATTTTATAATTTTTATACTAAATAAACTCAAACTCAAAATAAACTATATTTTAGATATTATTTGAGTTGATATTATATCGAGATAGATTTATTATATGATTTACAAGTATAAAAAAGTTCATTTCATAATGTAAACATGGTATCCAAAATTTCTGAAATAGTTAAGGAACACCAAATTCACTGCTTGAAAGTAAACAGTACACTATTAATCAAGTTAGGGAAAATTGCAGTTTTTGTGTACTTAATTAATTTGATATACGTCAACTGTGTATTTTAATGCTGTGATGCTTATATATTTACTTAACATAATTTCATAAATGTTAACTAATTGGTCAGATTTTAGCATTAATATCAAACAGCCATCATTTTTTTTATATTGACTAACCTCTGTTTGATGCCTTTATACAGTAGATTCCTGCATCTTTTGGGAATGCTTCAGTTATCGCTAAACTAGCTTTGGTCCCTTCTCTTATCAGCTGCAACAGGATAAAATATTTGTTAAATAGAATATTTTTCTTACACAGAGAACTTTACTTTAAATACAATGGTTCATTTAATCTCATTATATTGTCATTACAGTAGTTATACATTTATTAATACAAATTACCAACATTTAATTTTCAGCAATTATGTTACATTAGCAATTAAAATATATCCTAATTAGACCAAAATTTTCAAGTTGTTATTGTGAAATTATTCAAAAAAGTAATTTAATTCGATACAAAATAATATTTTTCAATATCAAGAGGGGTTGTGATTATATTACATGATTCTATAAACAATATGTTGTATGCACTAAGCCAAATATTAGGTTAAAATTTCAGGATATTCACGACAAATTTTGAAATTATTTGAAGCATTAATTATAATTTGAGTGTTAAAAATAGATATTTTCAGAATACTTTAACATTACAATATAATTAGTTACAGTAATAATAATAATAAAATCTTGGATCCACATAAAAAGATCGAGCAACAAACTGATCGAAAATAATTCCCAGGACATGAGCAAACCTGGGAAGCTAACACAAAGTTAATCTCTATATTATATCTCTTAACTCATTTGAGATAAGCAATAAAATCATTTATTTGAAGCCTAACACTTAACTAATAAGCTGAGGCACTATCAGCATTGTGCGGCTTGATCATTTTTAATAGGAAAAAAAAATCATTTTAAACTAGAATTTGCGCACTTTGGGATTGTTGAAATAACAACTTCATATTTAAAAACATCACTTATAATAATGGAAAATTTTACAATAAGAAGACAATACATATGACTGGCAAAACCATGAGGTAACACACCCATACTGCACCTAGCCCCCCTTTTTTTAGGGATCCCCCCCCTTCAATATTTGGAACTTTCTGATTGAATTGCTTCTTTATAGATCTCTGGAGTTTTCAAAATTCTGCCCATGACAAGCTGAGCATATTAAATGGGTGGACTCTCCCTGTCCCTATGCTCTGTAGTAGTTTTCTGATATCCTTAATTGGAAAACGCATAAAAATCATCTTCTTTATCGCTTAGTTTTCTGGCCAATGAATCGAATTTTTCTTGATCTTTCTTATTTTCAGTATCTTCTTTGTCATTTATCCTCCCTACATTTCAACGTTATCTTTTAATTTTTAAACAAATTGTTACTAATATGATTTTGGCAGCGAGACATAATATATTAAATTAGTGTACCATTTAAAAATAAAAATATAACATAGAAATGTAAATATTAAATCAGTTGGCTTGAGTTTTTGGAAAATGGACTTAGGTCACTTTCAAAATAAATGGCTTATGTATATAACTTATTATATACAAATTTTTAACTTGAATGTAATTGATTAAAATACTTTGAAAAATTTAATTGAAAAGACGTTGAAACATTAACATTTAAATATTAAAATAGGGCAGCTTTCATAAAGTGGAGCAGTTAACATAACTGTTGAGTTCAACAGACCCATAGGACAGGAGTCATTAACCAGTGGCCATCACGGTTAATTTAAATTTTCACCTTAGGTTTTAAAATATTGAGCATGAATATTGAGAATGAATATGAATAAACACATTGTAGACCTATACTACATTATTTTTTCAATTGGTAATAATTTTTCAATAAAATAGCCTTCAAGTATACACTTGAAGTTCGGCATATTTTAAGATTGATATATTAAATCAAGTGTTGTTTTTCTTACTTACTTGCAACACTTACAGTCCGATAATAAAAACAGAAGTTGAGCGTGACCTGAGCATAGGAAATAAATATCTAATATGGTCCATTTGCTTAAAAAGATTGCTGACCCCTACCTTAGATAATAAATGAATTTTATTTCACTTATTATTATTTCACTTTTATTTAAAATTTAAGAAAGTGGATCCTGAAAGGCTTCTGTTTTTCTTCCCTTAATGGGAGTACTAGGAAGTAAAACGCAAATTAATAAAAAATAGATTTATAAATGATTTAAGTCAGTGAATATATATATATTTACTATATTATATATGTATTTACTATATTGTAAATTTATTTATATATTAACTTAGGACGAACAATAAAAATAATTATTGCATATATGCAAGCCGAGCTTTGTACTAGATAGCAATTTATGCGAGACATATGTAAGTTTGGGCAGTGTATATAAAAAATTATGTGAAGAATAATATGAATAGCAAATGAACCTGACATACAAATAGCTACTTACTCTTTTTTTTCTAATCCTAACAGACTCTTCATAGTTTTTTAAACTGAAACCTGTAATAAACTAAAACTTGTACAACGATCAACTTCACTGAAAAACAGATATATAATTTAGAAAAAAGAAAAAAAGAACAAATCAAGAAAAAGAAAGAGGGACGGATTAAAAGCCTAAAAAGAGAGCCGGGAACAGAAAGTTGATCCTGTTTGGCGAGGGATGGGTATAAACTTGGCCTGCTGTTTTGCCCAGCTTGGCCCAGTATCAACTATACATAGTTAAAACATACATCTGTAGAGCACTAGGGCAGGGGGGTAAGGAATCTGTTTAATATCGGCATAGACTTTTATCTAGTACATCCTGATTCAAAAATATACATATTTGGAAATTTGGCTATCACAGATGGAGTTAAAAGTAACCAAACTGGTTAAATTTAAATAGCAAATCATTAAAAGCAAAACTATTATTAACTGTTATTACTACAAATAATTTTAATAGTAACTGGTATACCAGTATATATAATTGGTGTACATACACAATAATAATACAAAAAATAATTATCTGAATATTTTTTCCCAAATTCAAATTTTATTCAGCAAATAAATTATTTTATATTTATTTCAATATTATCTACTGTTATCTTGTATAATACTAACACTTAAATAGTACCTAGGAAAATATGCAGCTCAATAATAGGTAGACACAATTCAAACAAACAAATAAACAACATATTCATTAGATACTAAGTTATGGAGTATACTTTTCTTTTACTCAGGACTGTTATTGAGTTTCATTTAGTTTTGAATTGCTTTACTTGGAAAAGAAAATAGAAAAAAATATGTATAGCTAAACTTCATTCAAACCTATAGAAATAAATATAAACTTGTGGTTATTGACCCCCTTGTAATTTATTTATGTTCAAAGTCATTGATGTCATAGTTTATTTATAATAATATAAGACAGAAGTGAAAATAATAATTTTATAAATAAAATATTTATCTTATGAGCCAATATTAAGAATACAAAATTAAAATTCGACTTTATTTAATAAGTCTTATCTACTTTTCATTTTTTATGTTACATACATTTTAAAAAAAAAAATGAAGGGCCATGTATACTTTAAGATTGTACTGTTATAAAAATATGAATGAGGTTCAGTTCCCAAATAAAATGATCTAAAATTAGTTGAATCGTGAGGCTGGAGTTTCCAAAGGAATTGGCCCACCCTATATTTATTTTAAGCTTGCTTGTGGGAGCTTTTACGAGCGGTGTGAGCTGCAACTAAGTCAGCCTGCTCATTTATCTCTTCCCACAGTCAGCTATTAAAAATGACTGTGTATAATAAAACATAAAAATAGTGACATAGGTTATCTAGTGTTTGAGGATTAACAACTGTTCAGTACTCTCTCTCTCTCTTTCTTTATTTATTTCAGGACCTTGGCCAAATAAATAGACAATGATAAGTTTTAAAGAGCACAACCTCTATCATTTGTTGTTTTTATTACTAAAAAATCTATCTGCTATTCTCTGTTATTTCTGAACTCTGCATGCTTTTTTTTCTTCTGATACTAACAACTTGACTTCTACCATAAAATTTCAGATGGTCCAATAGATATTTTTGGACTGAATTCAGGACCTCTATTATTTTTTATTATCAAACAGCACAACTGATCTACATAATCATCTCCTCAATCCATTCACATATCAGTTCGATGTATATATTATAAACTAAGCATATCAATGGAGTGATTTCCAGGGGTAAGCAACAATCGACAGGGGAAAATAATCTGCAACACCTATGAATAATATAGCATTTTAAATTGAATTGGCTCAATGATGCTTCTTGGGATAACTCAGTTGGTTATTATTGATACAGATAATTAATGATATAGGATTAATTAAAAAATTATTAAGAAGAAAAACAAAGATTATGTATAAATAAATGGTTACAATAAAAAATTAATGCCCAAATATCACTTCACATAATAGAGAATTAATCATGCAAACAAAAAACAAGGAAGGACAAAAATACTTTTGATTGCTACAGCCCAAATAATTAAGAGCCTTTTGGAAAATTTCCAACCCTTATCTGCAATTTGGCAATGACTAGAAAAGAGATTCTTAGCAGGAACGACAATAGTACATTTTTAACTTGTGTGATGATGAGTACATCAACAAGAAAATGTAAAGGGTTTATTAGTAGTTACTATAAACTCTCCAGGTCCTAAACCAACACAGCAATGCTTCCAGTTACCTTAAGTATAAATGAAATAATAGATGATTGAAATAATTGCCAATATAAAAATAATTTAACGCCTGATAGGTAGAGAAATAGAAAGAGATAAATGCAAAAAATTAACTCTGATAAAACTCTGATACATTTATATATTATTTACTCAATAACATTATTTTGTGTGGATTTCATAATTCACTTCAGAAAAAATAACACAATTGGTGTCATTTATCACACTTAATAAATCGATTCTCAGTAAAAATAATAACTATTTTAAAGAGAGTGAATATAGGCTCTGCCAAGTTCCTCCCCTCCATATGTTAGGTCATCACCTTGTCGGCGGTACTCAACATAACGAGCCATGATGGTTGGGTGGGGGAACCGACTGACTCTTGTCAGTTAAGGCATGCCCATTGGCCATTTAACTATTAACTGATATAACAAATATCTATTATTAATAATAATATCAATAAATTATTTCACAGCTAAGTGCAATACACAATAATAATAACAAATGGCTTAATGATAATAAATTAATTTTGCATTCATCAGACAATCACATAATTGAAGAGTTTGTAAAAAAAGAAGTCTCTTTTTCAAATTTTCCTTTATCTCAAATGGAGCATTCATGCAGACTATTTATAAAACTCTGAGTTTTACTGTAAGCTGTACTACTCTATAATTCTTCACATTTTAAATATTGAATTAAGATTTTTTTTTAAAATCAAAGGGTCTGCGTTGATGACAGATCATGACAATTAATGATCCTCAGATTATAATTTATAAGTAAAAAAAACTATTATCTATATTTTACTATACTGCTGCTAGTTCATGGCCACAACATGATTCCACCATAATTCCTAGATTGTAAATGTTTGAAAATGTGTAAAGTTAGGTTAAATAAAAATATTGTTATATGGTGTGAGTGCTTAGTTTGTCCGAATCAACCATGAAAATTTAAAAAGAGTCAATAAATTAAATTCAAATTATAAATAAATTTAAAGTCTTCATATTTTTTTTATAGTTATAAAACCTGTTCATATTAAAATTTTAATTATTCTGAGTGAGGAGAATGTTACAATTTTATGCCTACATGGAGCCCAAGCGTTACAAATTGGCACCCAGCATGTGCCAAATGAGCTTTACAATATGTTTTTAAAAAAAGATAAAGAATGAGCCTATAAAAAACAATGTTCAAATATTAAATATGTGTTTCATCTATCTATCTATTCATCTAGTCAATAAGATGCTACTCGTGAACTCTACATGTTGCCAACCTTAACTAAAAACCAACCAAAAATTGAGATTTTGAGTTTCTTCAGTTAATACATGTTCACAAAATTAAAATCATTAATAAAAAAAAATTACAATCACTTCCATTAGCTGAGAAGATGACAACCCTTACCTTAAGCTCTTGAGTTTCATTGACAACTCTTCCATCATGAGTCCAGTCCAGCCGATCTGCACCTATTACCTCACAGTCAAGGCGAACTTTCTGCCCTGCTCGAGCCATTACATTTGTTAGTTCATTAGTGAACTTGGGAAGGGGTACCGTCCTTAGTGGACTCACTGATTTACCTAAAAAACAAAATAAAAAGACACAAACACATGAAATCTTATATTTTAAGGTTTGTCTTATGGTGATATTTAATAAAAAAAACTAAAGAGGTTTCAAATGCATAGATTTTATATGTTACTAGCTGACCGCAAGGCATTGCTAGGCAGGAATGTTGCAAGTCTCCTTTCAAATTAGCAAAAACAATATTAGGGGATTATTTCACACCAATCTTTTTTTTTTTTTTAATTTAAGCTAAATGGAATGTGGTACATATTCATAATGTATAAAATAAAAAATAAAAATAATTTAGTGTAAAACCTGCTTTGTTATGTGTGTTAAGAAATTGGATTTAAATGATACAAGTATTACATTAAGTTTTATAGAGGGCGACCTATAGAACTACTAATTGTGTTCTGTGAACTTGGTATATTTGATTGTATTCCCATAATTGTTTTTACCAAATTTCTCATAATGTTTAAAAATAAATAACTTAAATGTTTACTCTATAAAATTAGATTTTTATTTGTTTATATAGCATATTAATATTAGTGCATTCATTATTAATAGTTTATTTTATATTAAGTAATTATTGATTCATGTTTTGAAAGCCTATAAGAATGAACTGTTTGTATAATCAACATGACATGTAATGATATTTTTATGATCAATTAAAATTATTTATTTAAAATAAATCTAAAGATGAAGGAATTTCTAATTTTATTACCTCAGGTAGAAGGAAGGAGGAGCAAGGAATGAATTGACTTGACCAAAGAACTGTTAGATAGAAAGAGCAGGAGGTGATTAGGGAGCTTGTAGAGATTGTGTCATTTCTAAGCCAGCATGGAGGAGAGAGGTAGATTCCTAGTAGTTTACAAGATCCACCCATCACCAGTTAAGAATATATTCACTTTATTACATATCAATGTTTGTAATACTATAATTAGATAAATATTATTTTAACTGTATCTAAGTTTATTGTAGACATTTATGCTTTTATGAAATTTTTAAATAGTCAAAAATAAGCACAAATATTTTTTAATGAAGTATGTTAAACAAACTATTATTCCTCATAAACTTTTTACATATATCCCTTTACCATTTATGAGCAAGAAAGTCAACATTTATATAACAAAAGATGTTGTTATATTACAACATAGGTAACATCCCAACATAATCTCAATAATAAGAAAAAGAAAAGTTAAAATGTTATTATTTAGATAATTTATAATGAAAATAAAAATTGGAGGAAACATACATTTAATGGTGACTCTCCCTCGACTAGTATCAGAGCCAGCAATATTAGTTGCTAAACATGAATATTCTCCATCATCTTTAAGAGTGACTTTTTCTTTTTTTAATATAGCCTCACCATTATTGTATGTGATATTGCAGTTTGGCTCATTGTCAATACAATGTTTGCCATAGTACCACTATAAAAGAAACATCTATGAGTTAAATATATTTGATTTTTTGGAATTATGGTCTTAATGCTCTAACAAAACAAAATAAATGTTAAATTAATTTAGATAAGGTTTAAAACCTCCTTAAAGGAGTGATATTATACCTGAACATTAGGAAGGGGTACACCTGATACAAGACACCTTAGCAACATCTCTGAACCTTCTTGGAATGTTTGAGAGCTGAGAGGTGTCACAAATACAGGAGGAGACGGCACATCTTCAGGTAAACATTCTTAAAAAAAAAAATTATTTAAATTTAAACATTTTGTAATTCTTGACAGTGATGAGCATTTTATTGTCTCCAAAACTTTAACAAATGGTACAATAAAAAAAAGTGTTAACACATAATAGGTTGTAACTCACAGTTAACCCTTTAACCATGTGCTAGAGTTGCACGGGAACAAGCCTGTCTCAAGGACACCCCCCTCAGTGCACAGGATTCGTGGTTTGGCTTGCTGTTACACTGCAACACTTTTCTACATTATTTATGGACTTACATGCTTCAAATGATAGCATAATAGAAAGGTTACAAGATCGTAGTACAGGCTAAACGCTATTTCAGCTGACCACCAGCTTCTTATGGAAAAAATGCTGATATTTTTCAGTAATATTTCCTCTGAAGGTCACCCCCCCCCCCGCCCCACCCCTAGGCACAGGATTCTAGGTCTGGCTTACTGTCACACTGCGATACTTTTCTGCATTATTTGGGTACTTCTTTTGAACTCTATTGCAATGCTTTGTATCTGCATGTAATAGTTATAAATTGAAGATACCTTAATTCAATTTTTTTTCATGTAATTATCCCATCAAATTTGTCATTAATGAAAAAAATATCATATTACATTTTTAATGTATTGTTTATTTTTAGTTTAATTTTTTAATAAAAAAAGTTTCCTCTAACCTTTTTTGTTGATGCGCAAGGGACCCAGAACAAGTATGACATCAGTCAAAAACATTGATATGGGTTGACGGGGGTTCATAGTGCATTCCCTTTCCTCTAGACGGTTGAGAAAGCAGATCTTACTGCAGAAGCCATCTAGCGGAACCAGGGACAGTTAAATTGCTCTTACTCAGAAGATGCTCCTTGCAAAGCCAATATAGTGGCTCCGTGCATGAAGGACCCACAGGTTGAGCCACTAAAGTGTTCTCATATCATTAAAGGGTTAAGGAAGTGAAATGAGTCAGAAGTATAAGAATAACACCCTAGTTTAAATTTTTTTTTGTTATTTGGAATATATTTAATGATTATTTAGCATTTCAAATCTTCCCCAAATACTGACTATTGCGGCTAAACCACTGACCGATGTCATCAAAATAGTAATAAAGTCCTGGCAGAGGTAACATCATCGCTGCTACAAGCAGTGAGATAAGTTCCCCTCTCCTCTAAACTGAACAACCGAATCATTTTTACTAAGTACGCCAATGTAGTAATGCCACAGTACCTCTTTTGTAAAAATAATTATCATCATGCGCTAGAAACAGAATACACACAGGCAACCGTCAGCAGCACTAACTTGGCTTATTATATATAGTCTATAGGTTATTGAGACCGCCCTGGTGACAGCACAATGACCATCTTTCCTACCCATCTATACAAGAAAATTTGGTGGGTAGAGAGAGCTAAGAAGTATAGCTTAAATTCCACTATGAATTATTTGCATACTTTATAATTTTTCTGTGGTGTGCCAGTTGTGGGCAAAATATTATGGACATATAAAAATATCTGTCTTATTATCTGCAGATTATTTTTTTCATTGTCCTAAACACTTTCAACAATAAATAAAGGCTTAGATAATTACATATTATAAATATTTAATAAAAATGTCAATGGGTTAGTATAGGGTGTCCCAGAATTAACGCAAGATTTGAATTTGCCGCCATTTGTGCAGTAAAGTGCTTGCAACCCTAAAAAAAAAACAATTTGACAGCTGACAGTTTAGGGTTAGTAAAAATGGAGCGTTACATGATAGAACAACATGTCTTTATTGTTGAAAATTATCTCAAAAATAATGAAAGTTTGGCGGCCGCAGTTCGAAAATTTCATACAAAATATGGTCGGAATAGTGTTTTGACTTCATCAACTGTGAAGAGATTAATTGAAAAGTTTAGGGAGAATGGATCAGTTGGAGACACTAAACACACTGGTCGTCCAAAAACAAGCCTTTCAAATGTCAATATGGAAGCAGTGTGTGAGGGGGTTGTTGAAAATCCAGGAACATCAATTCGGCGTCGTAAACACAGTTCTTTATGCCGAAATTGGATGATACTGATGTGGGCAATATGTGGTTTCAACATGATGGTGCCACATACCATACAGCCCATGAAACAATTCAAATACTGCTTGAGACATTTCCAGGTCGTGTACTCTCTTGTTTCGGTGATCAGAATTGGCCCCCTAGATCGTGTGATTTAACACCTTTAGATTTATTTTTATGGGGTTATTTGAAGTCAAAGGTGTATGTCAACAAGCCCACATCCACCACCTGTGCATTAAAAGAGGAAATTCAAAGCTGCATCAACAAAATTCAACCACATTTATGCCAAATGGTCATGGAAAATTTTGACAAAAGAGTGCGTATGTGCCAGCAAAGTCGTGGAGGCCCATGTGTTATTCCATAAATAACCCTATCCTATTTACTTTATAATTCAATAAAAAAATAACAACAAAAATACTAAAAACTGTGTTTTCTATTTAAATAAAATCTTACGTTAATTCTGGGGCACCCTATATAACACATAAAATAAAATAACGACACATAAATAACAGTTAAAATGTTGTGTAAACAACAATTAAAATAAGAAAACAAATATAATTAATATTTATCGGGTTCTACAGGCCAATAGGTACATACAATTGAACAGATTTGTACAAATGATACTAATGTCAAGCTTTATACACAATGTTTTATTTTGACATTTTAAAACAATATTTATTTTCCATTTATATTTTAATTTGACTTTTTTTTGTAAAATTAATCATATTTATTCAACAATAGTATCTGTTGTTTGGTCTGTCCTTTAAATATTAAATTGTAATCAAATGGTTTTATTTCAAATTAATTTAGTTTATTTAAACAATATATATTCTATTTACAATAGTAGAATATATTGCTATAAAATGGTAAGACTGAAGGAGGAGGTCATAGACCACTCTTTCTCTACCATCAGGGTTAGGTTAGGTCTGTAAGACCCCCTCATGACGGCCCAAAAATATATAAGTATTAACAGATATATAAAATGAAAAATCACTGCCTAGATAAAAATTCCAACTGTTACCTATGACAGATAGCATTGCCGTAGTGACAGCTGATCCAGTACTGTTGTTGGCGATGCAGGAGAATCGAGCACTGTCTTCTGTAAAAGTTTCTTCAATTCGGAGGGAACAGTCACCATTATCCGAGTAAGAAACTTTATAATCAGTGTTCTTGTCATCGATCATAACACCATCTTTCTCCCACCTGACTTGTGGTTCAGGTTTTCCTGAGACTCTATAAAAATGGTAATTCATTTCATAAAATCATAACTACAGGATAAATTATAATTCATTGGTCTAGTATTTTAACTAGCTATTATTATTATTATAAAAAAGAATAGTTACTTACTTGCAACTGAAAACAAAACTCGATCCCTCATTTACTGTAGCGTTATTCAGTTGAAGTGAAAATGATGGAGCCACTTCCTCGGATACCTTTACTTTTTTAGGAGGGGGGCTAGGGGTTTTCCTTATTTCTTCTATTTTAAATGGACTTGGTGTTAAACCTTCTCGGATCTTGAAAAGAAAACAGAAAATTATATTAAAAAATATGAATGTTTTATCTAATTTCCCGTTATAAAATTAATTTTTGACTGTGAAATTCGATAATTTTATATCTTCACAAAGCTATGCTGGAATCCACTGAATGAGTGAATTTAGACTAAAATGTGATTACATAAATTACAAATTAATTAGTTAATAATAAACAGAGATAAATGGTATGGTAAAATCCAGACTTACACTTTCAATTAAAGTTGATGAGTATTCTCTAATAACTGTTGTTGAATGTGTTGTATCTCCATCAACATCCTGTAATCATAAATAAAAATTACATACATCAATAAATATACTTACTTGGACCAATAAATTAGTATTTTAGATAAATTTTAAACAAAAAAATGAATCTAATAATAATTTTGAAAAAATAAAATAAAATTTAAACGTTTTACGAGTAATACATTGTTTGTACTTCTTTTGCTAAAGTCACAGCTAGATAGGTTGGCCTATATGGAAGAATACTGCCCCAGAAGATAATTGCAGACAGTAAGCTCTTCTGTACATTGAGATGTTGGGGCTATTCTAATTCTAATTTTAATGTGTAATTTGAGGTTGCTCCTAGCGCTCTCCAAAGTATTTTGTTATGAAGTGTTGTAAGTTTTTTCCTGATGGACTTGTCAGAGCAATACCTTACAGGACGAACGTAAGTGATAATCAATATTATGAATTTCGAGTAAAGTAATGCCATACAAGTATATTTTAATATGCTACAATAAGTATGTTGTAGTTTGTACATTGTGTTCAGTTTCCAGGTTAGTAGTGTGTCTAGATATATACCAAGGTAGCAAGTGTTCCAATTGATTTGTATACCATTAATTTCTATCTTTCTTAATCTATCTTGATGATAACCGGATAGAGTGAAAAATTTTGTTTCTTGTTTTAAAGGCTTAAGTTGTAGCTTCCATTTTTTTAACTAGGAGGATACTTTATTGACTGACTTCTGTAGTTCTGTGAAAGAAGCTTCAATGGTTTCTCTATAGCATAGAATTAGAGTCTCATTAACAATCATCGGTAGGACTGACGTAGAATGAAAAGGTCAGTGACATTCATCAGAGAAGGAAGAACTTGGCTCAGAGGGATTGCAGTATTTTCCAAGTATGAGAGTCTCTCAACTCTGAATGAAATATATGGATTTACCATATGGACCATTTTTAGCAGCTGAAAAAAAGGAAAGAATCACTATTTAATTACAAGCAGTTACTAACCATGAATTGTATTATAGGCTGAGGTGATGGAGACTTTAATCTCTTAGAAATTGCTTTTAGTTCAGAGCTAACATGGCTGAAGGTGTCAAACATCTCCTTGTTTTCAGACTTAACTTGGTGAAGGCTATGAGGAATGATGTTTCCAGCACCTACAATTGAAAACATTAAGAAAAATTGGAGAAAGGTCTTAAGTAGTTCAAATTAGAAAAAAATGATAATTTAACTGCATCCATAATAATTTAATCACATTTTATAAAACAAAAACACAAGCTATCATCTTACCATAAAGTTCATCAGCTAGTCTTGAAATTTCAGCTATTCGTTCACTTTGTTTCTGCTCACCAGGTTTAAAAAAAATATCAAGTTCTTGGAGAAGTTTTGTGACTTCTGCATAACTTTTAATAAATGTAGACCTGTGCACTATGGTGGTCAATAGATGATTACCTTCTCTAAACCAATCTTCAGCCTAGGAAAGTTAATTTTACATAGTTTTAAATAAATTTACAATTGAAATTATTCAAATTAACAAGCTGACAGTGGTCTGGGGGATTAATGCCGACTTTCTGAAAGCACTGACAGGCCAAGTTGGTAAATAATAATAACAATAAAATAAGTAGTTAAACTGATTTTTTTTTTTTTTTAACAATTCAGATTATTGCTTATATAGAACTAAGTAGAAATACTAAACACAATGGGAATTGTGTTCTGAAGGTATCTTGTAGCTATGGATAGGTTTAAACTTCAGCGCAACCAGTGGAAAGAACTTATTACAGGGAGCGTTAACAATCAATATGTTGAAGAACAACACTTTTATTTTTTATTACAACAACCCTAACATAATAAGGAATATATTACTTGAAAAATAACAGTTAATAATAATAATGAAACCAAACATAATAAAAATTGTATTATACCTCTTGTACTAGAGTATATAACTGGATCGTAAGTTTAATTTTAGAGCGAGCCCGTTTCACCTGTTCCTTGATTTCTTTCCACCTCTGTTGAATTAATGATAGCTCCCTTTCAATGTCAGTTCCTCCTTCTTTAATGCATAGATCTTGCCCACTTCTCAGAAAGTCATTTATTTTTACTTCCAATGACTACACAAATCAAAGTGAAAAAAAATTATATTCTCTTTTAAATATGAATTATAATTCATATAAATAAATAAATATTTAAGCCATAAATATGGAGTGGTACAGGTAGTAAAGTAAATTTTATTATGTACAAATACAATTAATAAAAACTTTGGATATTTACAATAAATTAACATCAACTTAAATATAATATGTCAGTCGAGTGACTTCTCCACATTAATAATAAATAAATACAAAAATAAAAGCAAGTAATCTGCATTAACCATCATAATTTAACTTAAATGACATAGCTTCTTATACATACTAATACAATTATACAATCCATACCATTCAGGTATTTCAGAGCTCCGTTATAATTAGCTCTTATTGAATGATAAAATGATATCGAGATAGCCTTCTCTTGGATAAAATAGGACAAACCGCAAGGAAATGCATATCTTCTAGCTGGTTCAAGTTGCAAAAAAGCAGAGGGCACTATCATCAAAACTCCATGGTTTCCTGTTCAGGTTGAGGATCTCGGTTCTGGCTTCCATAATAGTATCATCTGCTTGCTGTTTAAGTCGTTGACTTAAGAGAGTTGTTTACACTCTTAATAAAATTTAAGTATTTTACAGGTTAACACTTCAATATAATAATAATGAGCTTACGGTGTCTAATAATATATATCAAATTTTAAATAAATATTTATTTTAATAACTTTGTTCTTTTAGCATTAAAATAAATGTATGTTAATTCATATTCTGGATGTATTTCATCATTACTCCCTTTCTTTGAAAATTTCGAACCTAATTAGATAATCAGTAATATCCTTAGTAATTAACTCTAAAAGGTGAAGAAAATACCTGTATAGTCGTTTCAAAAGCTTCAAAATCATGTGAAGAGGTCAATGCTTCACTCAATGATTCACCGTAGCCTCGAGATGATATCAACTTGTTGGAAAGGCTTTCAAGACTTCTCTCTATTTCTCTAAGGTTCAAATAGAAAGCTGCTCTCTTTTCAATATGAAATAATTTACTCTCTCTTGCTGTTAACAACCTCTGCCATGAGTATCGAAGGTTCTCAACACAGGTTTCTACCGTCCTAATGTCACTGTTTCCTTTTGGACCTTCCTGAAATTTACAGGCAAAACATAAAAAAAAAAATAATTTACTGCTTTGTATATTTATTTAAAAAATATTATTGAAATTAAGAAAATAAATTCAGTTTTCAATTTGAATAATGCTTAGTTACCCCTCTTTATTTGCTGCAACTAATCTGTGAATGATATTATAATGATAACCTCTCTTTGTTAAAATAATTAGTTATTTTATAAAGTTTCTATTAACCCATTGACATACAATGACGTCTGGGAGACGTCATTCATTCATTCAACTGCTACTCTCAAAATTTAACACATCTGACTGAACTACATAAACAACTCAATGAAAAGAGTTTTTTTTTCAAAACCCACCAAAGGTGATAACATAATTTCTTGAAAATAACAACAGAATTTATGTAATACATCTATATAAACTACATGCTACATTTTATATAATTTTTGAAAATATACAAGGTAATTATTTATAAATTTAATGTACCTTCAAACAGTACTCCTACTTAACCATTGACTCTTTCAATGACCAACCAGAGTGGTCTTTAAACCATACTTCTTTTCCATGTGATAGTCTATGGTCAGCCAGTGCTCTATGTCAGGGGTTCAGGGTGCTAAAAGGACCTCCACATCCTATATTTTGGTCTTAAGGCAGTCTGTATTAAAATTTAGAAGTTTGTAATTACTCATTATGTGTCTTCTTTTAATTCAGGTTCCTCAGTGCTTTCTTTGAGAGTGGTCCTGTTCCTAAGAGGTGACGTAGTTAACACAATTAATGCATTGGGTAGGGATTTTTCTGTCACACTTTTCCAACATGTGCTCGCTCTTTCACAGAAATGACTTTCTTGCCCCAATGATTTTTCCTGTGGCCGAATCTCTGGTATCTAAAACATTGGGGAACCAATTCATTTTCTTTTTATTCAACCACAGGAAATATTACATCGTTCAGATTCCTTACTGCCTGGAGCTATTTTATTTTTTGTAATGGCTGGTCCAGAAATTTATTTTTTATTCCTACCTCATTGGTTTTATACCGTGCAGCCACCATATATCCAGTATTTCATGTACATCTTCGAAAGCTTTTTTTTGTCTTCTTCATCATCGAAGCCCCCGAAATTTTTTTTTCTTATTACCGCAGGGTGCATAGGTGTGGTACTGTTATTTTTTAAGTTGATAGTGAAAGTTATTCAATCCCTAATAATTGAACTAGAAAGTGGTTTCTTCCAGATCTTCTAACTAATGTCTCCAGTTCTAAAATTTTTAAAAAAAGTTTCTCCAGACCTCTGCTCAATTTTGTGGCTGTCGGAATTATTTTGATGATGACTGACAGAGGTCTTTTCGGGGTTATGGTTTGTGAGCTGGTAGCCTCACTCTCTACCTCATTTAGGCTGTTGCTCAGGTGAGTAGTTTGACTTTTATTAGTCGAGGTTTGGATGTGGTTCTCGCCTTTTTCCATCATCAGTTTTATTGTCAGGGACACGAACACAACTGACTTGCCTAGATTAGACAAACTGCAGAGAAAACCTAGCAAAAACCTATTACTGACTCATTCAACTGCCACTAGACTGAGAGATTCAACTAACTCCTTTGTCTTGACCATGCTATTTATAAGCCACCAAACCAAAGTATTCACCCCTGGTGATCAACCAAAGTATCTGGTTTTATTAAAAAGTAACCTTGGTCACCTGGTTAGGTCCAAAATACTACAGTGCAATCCCACTAATCTGAATTAATTGTCGTTAGAGGGTGTTCGAATAAGTGAAAAATGTGGATTATAGAGGTAGGAGAAAAATAAACTGGAAATAAACAATAAATGTACTTAATGTATGATTAAATGGTCTTGTTGCCGAGTCGGATGCAAGTGAAATGGGAGCCGGCTTCTTACTAGCTCTCATCTCCCAGGTCTCCGATGAAAGAGTGCCTGATCTTGTCTCGTTATTCTATATCTCGTACCTCTCCGCTGCCTTATTGATCTTTCAACTGGTTGTTCAATGGCAGTTGTTTAGGATATTATTACTTTTCTTGTTTTGAGTTTGATAAATTAAAATATTTATATTTAATTATTGATATTATTTATATTGTAAATATTAATGGTAGATACAACACAACGAATAGTGTTTAAACATTCATGAATCGTGATCCATGAGTCGTATATTGTCCATCAACGCTCGCTAATTTCGAGTTTATCTCAAAAACACCATCAAAAATTATCACATCAAAATATCACAACAATATATTGTTGTGATATTTAGACGCTGTGAGTTTGTGATATTACCTTGATATAAACTCGAAATTAGCGGGCGTAAAATGGTGGTAAACAAACCGTAGATCATGGCTATAAAGGAATGAACATTATTTGTTGCCATTATATCTAATATTAATATTTATCATATAAATAATATCAAAAATTAAATATAAATATTTTAATATTAGAATTGTTAACTTTAAAATAAGACAACTGGCATTGGAAAATAAGAAAGAAAAAATCAAGAAGGCAGCGGAAAGGTAGGAGAAGGACGAGACCGCGAGAGACAGTCTTTTTCAATTTGACCCGGCTACAAGACAAGGTGGGCTTTGTCCGTTATGATCGTCGCAGGAGACACGAGGCAAGCCTCGGGGAGCCACACTACCAAGAAGAAAGGAAGAACAAAGACAACAGAAGAATTTGCCGAAGGACGCAACTTAGTAAAACTGGCTAGTCGCGATTAATGTTAAGGTAAATTTTAAGCTTAGTTTCTAACATTGTAATTTTATCACGTACGTGCTTATATTAAATTCATGAATCCATTTGTAATTAAACAATTTTCCTTTTGCCAGAATTCTTTTTTATATAAACAAAACCTTCATAAAACCTCAGATTAAATTTAAAAAGAAAACAAAAAGATAAAAAACGTAATAATATATTAAAATCAAAAATAAATAATATAAAAAATAAAAGTCCAAATGTATAGCAAAAATATTAAAAAAAAAAAAGACCAAATGTATATTAAAATATTTTTAAAAAGTCCGTAATACATACATTAATGTAGTACACATATGCAAACATATCTACAGAATATGAATGTGATATGTTCATACATATCTATAATATCCATAAGTAATTTGTTCATATGCATTTAATTTAGGGAAACATTTTTATTTTTTGTAAACATTTTTTTTTTAATGCTTTTTCTCAGAACTGCTGGAGAAGAGGAATCTGCTGCCTCTGTTCGTCTTTCTTCATAGCCCATTTGATGCACTAGTAGAAATTTCCAATAACTTCTTCGTGTTTCACTATAAGCCTAGTACATTTCCTCATCTGTTTTCAAATTGAAGTAATTTTCTTCATTTCATTCAAACCGCTTGGTCACATATTCTTTCCTCATAGTAACAGCAGTATTTATTTCTTTGATCAAATCAGAAATCATTTGACAATTGGATTTATTGACAGAAGTTTCTTCAGAAACACATTCTTTGACCAATAAGTTATTCCAAGAAGTGTGTCTGAGTTTTGAGTTGATTGACTCCCAAGGTGAGGCAAGGAAAAACATTACACCACTTCCTCTAGATTCAAAGCTTTTAAAGTTAAAGTTATGACTCCATTTTGTGATACTACATCCGAAAGCTGATCTTTCTTGTAATTCATCTTTATTATGATTTGGTACTTTAAATAAAAGTGTTTATACAAAGTTGCTATATAAATCCACTCTCCTTTGGACTTTTAACAAATTCATATTAAAACTTCTAATAAAATTGAAACAGTTCAGCAGTTGTATTACTGAAGTGTTCGAATTAGTGTAATTTGGATTAGCTAGAATGCGCTGCATTTCTCCACACATTATTTCAACACAAAGCTCACTTTCTTAAAATTAACTTAATTCTAATAAATAAATTTAATTTTATAACAAAAATTACAATATATACTGCATTTGATATTATAATCTTTTACCTCCAAGGAAATGTTTTATAAACACAATTCTCTTCTGATTGGTCAGTTTTGATTTAATTTGGTCTATTTTAACAGAATAAATTCAAAAAGAGCTTCTTACCTGCACTCTTATTCGCTCTAGAAGGTGAGCACATTCAGCATGGCATAGATCAAACATTGCAGAAACTGCTTGTCTGTCCGCGTCTAAACTCCTTCTAAAGCTTTCAACATTATCTGAAATGCTTCCTAAAGATGTTATTTCTTCTCGATGGTCTCTTTCAATCTGGTTCTCAATCTATAAACAATTTTTGTCAGTATATTATTATACTCATCGTATTATAAATAATTTATAGATATTTATTTTGACACTTATTTCATTTTATTTTTTAACCCTTTAACATTAGTGCTCAAAGCAACATTAGTGGCTCAGCTGTGGTTGTGTGTACTTGATGAGTAAACTTGATAGTTTACCATCTAACTGGGTGAAGCCAATATAGTGGCTTTGAAAGGAGTGTTCTTGTAACTAAACGGCAAACTTTTAACAGTCCCGGTCCTGCTAGACGGTTTCTGTTGTACGATCTGCTTTCTCATCTCTGTCAGGAGGGAAGGGCATTATGAATCCCTGTCAACGTTTTAGACCGATGGCGTACCTGTCCTGTCCCTTGCACATTGTTATAAATAAAAACATAAAATGGACTATAAAACTAAATTAAATGCTTACTGAAGTAACATCTACTATCATTTCTGATAAGTAGAGATCAACTTGGTCGATAATGCACTCTATTAATGAGATGTGTATAAACTCAACTTTAGTATCTATAATACTACAAAGCTAATTTAATAAATTAAACCATGATGTATTGTATAGCATATGGTTGTCATAAAAAATAAAAATAAAAATAAGCAATAAAGTAAAAATGTAATACAATATTTTTTTCCATTAATGGCAGATTTGATGGGATAATTCCATAAAAAATTTAATTAAAGGAGCTTCAATTTGTAACTATATACAAAACTTAGTCCAAGAATTCAAAAGAAGTACCCAAATAATGCAGAAAAGTACTGCAGTGTAACAGTGAGCCAGACCTAGAATCCCGTGCCTGGGGGGTTAAGTTAAGTCAAGGTCCCCCCACCTTCAGAGTGCTTGGTCCCACTCAACACTGGCCCATGGTTAAAGGGTTAAAAGGATGTTATTTGAGAATTTAATGATTATCTATACCATTATAGTAGTGACTTAAGTATTCAAAAAGTTAATTAACTTCATATACCTGGGAAATATTACTAAAAAATGTCAACATTTTTTCCAAAAGAACCTGGTAGTCAGCTGAAATAGCATTTAGCCTGGTACTAAGATCTCGTAACCTTTCTGTTATGCTATCATTTGAAGCATGGAAATCACCTATATTTAAAAAAAATGCAAATGTTAATGAAACAGAGCTTTAAAAGTAAGGTATATAAGTTATGAAAAATAAATAAATCATAGCAAAATTCATAAGGGATTAAATACATTTATGACTGTTAAGTTTAAAAACAAAATAAAGTAATTTAATTGATTTATGAATTTTTATATTTTATACCTTAAATAAAAATAGGTATTAGTAGATTAACTGGAAGTAACTAGTTTTCTTAATTAAATATATTATAAAATTTAATAATATTTTTATTTTCATGTATAAACTGTTAATAACTATATTTTTTAAAAGAAAACCATATAATTCTTTTTAATTATGAGTAAAAGGAAGCAAATTATTTGTTGAATTGTAGACAATTTACTTCAAAGCTCATGGTGTAAACACTTCTTAGATTTACAAACTGAATGTATAGCATTATAAGGTTTAGACAATTAAATTTCAGGGTTATATGGTACTTAACCCAAAAGCCAAAAATGAAATAATTTTATCTGTAAGTTTTTGTATCTTACACTCAATAATGATCGTAATCGTATAGTATTTTCGGACTATCTCAGTTGCAAATTATTCAACAGAACATCACCTTGCTACTTTAACACTATTTAAGTTAATAATAAATATTCAAGCAATTGTTCACAGAAGTGTATGAAACTATATTAATTAAGAATTGTACCTAGAATTAAAAGCTGGTAGTTAAAAATTATAAATTGATTAATTTATTAAATTAATTAAAAATTGAAAAGTTACTAATTGATTTTATTTAAGTTTAACTTACTCTTAGTTAAAAGGGCTTGAGCTGTTTCTTGTCGCAACTGTATCTCGGTCAGTGCTCTCTTTATTTCCGGAAGAACTGCATTTAGTTTCTGCTCAACATGGCTGGCTAGCTGCCGTGCAGAGTGCAATTCAGGGTTCAACACAGGGTACAGTTGGTCATATAGCTTTGATACCCAATCAACTGTCTATGACAATCAAAAGGAATTGTTTATTCTTGGTTATCAAAGGATCAAGTAATAGAAAAAGATGCTTACATTGTTAATACTAAATAATAACAAAGAATAATTTGAAAAATTATAAAACTAGATATGAGCCTAACTTTCATCAGAGTTTACCAAATCTTAAACAAGCTTGAAAACAGTAATCTTGCTAAGGACTAGCCAAAGAAAAGCCATGCAGTTGAAATCATAAAATTCGTAAAAGAAAATAGTATTAGTTTGTGATTCACTCAGCCAAAGAAATCTCCAATAATTTAAGTACATCAGTAGACGAATTTGTTGGGATACCTATTTAGGCAGAATGAAGTTTGATGTTAGATTTTCATCAAATTTATTAATGGATAACATTTCGATTTACCATGCATATCAGCATCAGGTCCTAGGATGAGATGATTACAGTTAGATGATGAATGCTTAAACCATACTGAAGGAATCCCTTCACTCCAAATATCTATCTGACTATTAAGACAAGATCCAATAAACTCATCTACTCACTTATGAATTCACGTCTAACAATGAACTCCCAGTTTAATAATTTAAGGAAATTACTGTCAACAGACATTAGCATAATATATAGATTTTGAGATATTGTAGTACATTGCATGTTTTTATTGTTCATTTTTGTGTTAAGAAGCTGTTTTACAATACTCGATAAATTATTTAACAAGTTAAACATTACACCAGTTTTATAATTGGCTATTTTCAAGCACGATAATAAATTTGTTTTGTAAATTGTTTATAAAGTTCATTTCACCCACGCCGCCTAGCTAATTAAACATTGGCAATTACTGGCAAAGGTTCAAAAAAGTTTCTATCCCCAGAACTGTGTCTAGACTAAGATCATTAAATTGTATTAATGATATGTGCTAACAGTTTGAGTTAAAAAAAACAGAAATTTATTTGAAAGTTTAATCTTTCGATTTATTTGTATTTCTTGAGGCGAACTGATCAATACTATTTTATATAAATAAAATCCTTAGAATTGATGTATTTTAATACAAAATAAAGATAATGCAATTAAGAATTAGCACAGATAAAAACACAAGCATTAGTCAGTCTTTAAAAAATTAATCAAATTATATATATAATTAAAAACAATTATTATTATTATTATTAATATATAATTATATAAATTAAAAACATTACTATCACACATATAATTGTGATTTCAGTTACAAAAATCAGAATGAAAAATGGGGTTAGGTCATATGTTAATCCAGACAATATAATGTGAATAGAAAGTGCAAAAAAATACAGGAAAAAAAAATTGAATTGACTGGATAATGAAGGATTTAGTAAATGTAATTGAGACATGCATTGTAGCAGTGAATTTTTTACTTATTACAAGAAGCCAAGACAGCCTGTTGAGAAATAAATTCGAGCAAATGAATAAACATAAACGAGAATTGAAAAATCAAGTACTTTTGGTTCAAAGATTAAGTATCCATTTTATATTATCATATTTGTGGAGTTAATATTGTTATTTATACATCATAATTGTTTTGATGCTTATTGCTGTTGGCCAGTAAAGCAAATAATACTTGTAGAGCAGGGAACTATTGAGACAAAATTGCCATGTCATATCAAATGAAACATCAAAGAAATCTTTAAATCTCAGTTCCTTGACTGATCCAAGAATAGTTCCTGAGGTCATTTACACATCTGGCGAAAACATTAACTTTATAGTAGGCAATATGTATATGAATGCATATAAAATGTATATTTTCATGCAGATATAAAATGGAGACACATAATTAATAAATATCTATAATAAATAGAAAATTCTCAGTTACTATGGAATAAGGAGGTAGTGGTGTTAGCACAATCTAAATATTTTTGACTGGTCTTTCACTTTGTAATTTCAGAAAGCAAATGTTTCATATCATACTAGTCAAGATAAATGATTTTCATTTATAAATGAAGTTTAAATGTTTGTTCTTTTTATGTTTTACAAGTATTTCATTGACCATAATTAAAGAAAATAAAAAAACAAATAATAACATGCAACACGCTTAAAACATTTTTGAAAAATCCTAATTAATATAAATATTAACTAATTTGGGGTCAAAATTAGACCCAGGTCAAATATCGGGGATACTTAAATTTCTCTTTAAAAAAGAGGATAACTTTTAAACCCCGCAATTAACAAATAATTTTGCTGTTTTTCTTAGTGATGATGAGTGCTATGATAAATTTTAAAAGAAACATGTAAAAACACATTTAAATGTGTTAAACAAAATCTTTTTTAATTTAGTTATATACTTGTAACTAATACAACTATAACACATTGTTATAAACAAAACATGTTGACCACTACATCTATAATTTTCAATCACTATAATAATGTTAAAAAATTAATGATAATAATTAAATATGGATTTATGCTAGGAAGCCTTACTACCATTGAACATTTTAAAAATTTAAAAGTGTTGTGACATCCAAATTGTCTTTATTTTGAATAAATTAAAACCAAACTGCTATTTACAATGAAAATTAAAAATTTTGAAAGCACTACTGGCATAATGATAACTATAATATGACTGTAAACTAAGACTATTTACCTTAGTGCTAGCAGCCATATTGTCATGCCAGAGTGACCTACTCTTGAGTTGTTCCTCCCGCCTTCCGCTCAAATAGTGCTCCCAGTCCTGCTCAAGGTTTCTGAACCTCCGCTCCACTGTTAATCTGATGTCCTCCAGGCAGCTTCTTGCTCGCCCAGCGTCTAGCCCTGACTCCTGAAAAATTGGCAACAGTCCAGTTCCAGCGATAGTTACCAGTATTTTTAGCCAATGGAGGCACCTGTTCCTCAAAAAGTTCTAGCTGCTAAACACCAGTTTAAATTTGCATTTTTTAAAAAGTTTTAGTTCAGTTGGCTTAATATATCTTTATTTTTTTTTTAATATTAACTATCTTTTAAGATGTAACAGGTTTTATTGGTTTAAAATTAATTTTTAAAAATTCATTACTTTGTTTGATCAATGAGAGAAAGATATAGTAATCAGTGTAAATTACACAACACATTGTTCTCCAAAACAAATTTAAACAAGTTGCAAGAATTTACAGTTTATTTTATTGCAAAAAAAGCCAAACATAGTTTGATTATTGATAAAGAAGATTTTTAAAAGGCATCTCAATTTTCAAGCTAATTTATGTATTTTATAAACTAATCAATATAAGTAATATAATTTACTGTTCTCAGAAGAGAAAAAATAATTATTCTCAAGTAGGTAGGTAAATTTGAAAAATTATAGCAATAATTGATTAATGCTCAAAGAAAAAAAGATACAGTGCTAGGATTTAAGCCCAGGATGATCTGAACTCCATCCAGGTACTCTAAATAAGTTACTTTCTAATTTTCTTTGAAAAATCATCACTGGAAATTGTCTAATGTCATACTAGACCAGTTAAAGAGATTATATATTGATCAGTCTACTGGTTTGACAGAGATTCCCTGGCCAGAGATCAAGAGATCCCAGGTTCGAATACTTTTCTTTTTTCTTTGGGTACTAATTATTAATGCAGAGCTGTACTTAATAAAAACATTCCAACATTATATGGTCATCTTCATGAAATTTTCGTTCTTATTATTATTGGGTGAGATTTGAACACATAACAACATCGTGTGAGTTGGTCACACTACCCTCTTGACTTTGGTACAGATACCCTATCCTCAAGTAGTACCTTGCAATAAATAGTAAAAAAAAAAAAACTAATTGCACTGTAAAACTTACCTATGATTACATACTTAAAATATGAAAAAATACATTAAATATATTGTGGCTTCTTTTCTATAATTAAAGCTCTAAGCAAAAATATTTTAGAATTTATTGAAATAATGTATGAACAAGAAAGAAATAACATTGTTTTTGGAATATATGACATTTAAAATCATTGACAAAATTAAATATGATGCAATCAGAGAAAAAAAAAGA
This sequence comes from Acanthosoma haemorrhoidale, assembly GCA_930367205.1. Classification (NCBI taxonomy): domain Eukaryota; kingdom Metazoa; phylum Arthropoda; class Insecta; order Hemiptera; family Acanthosomatidae; genus Acanthosoma; species Acanthosoma haemorrhoidale. Next base: position 99,031,997 of record OV884011.1, read on the forward strand.
ACCATTCCAAACAATTAAACTGAAAGCAAAAAATTAACATCATTCTATTATGCTACCACTGATGAACAGTTGCAGAGGCACTAAATGAATAACATCAACAATCTAATTAAAGCATAATGTACAAAATTATGACCCATAACTTTTATTATATAAAAAAAACTTTATAAGATATTCACACAGAGGTAAAAATAAATTATAATAGGGCAAGATGTAGCAATAAAATAATAATAAAATAGTTTTTTTTAATTCAGAAGGTTTTAAAATGGGAGGAGCTACATTATTTTGGCACTTCCTGGCCAGTAGTACACAGGGTGTCCCAGAAGTAAACACCCACCCATATTTCAGGTTCTGTAAGGACATCTATTGCCATATAAAAATAACCTATTAACTGAGGCTCACAGCTGTCTTTCTTTGAGATAATAAATTTTTAAAGCTTTTCACTATTTTATGTTTTAATATCTTGAAAATAATTGCTGGCTCCACACCATTCCTGATAAAAACCTTTGTAACTTGCAGAGAGCACTAAAAATCCTATTATATTAAACCAGTTATTTTGTAGTTATTTTATTATTAAAAATGCAAAATGCCATTTTCAAGTTTTTTTGGAAATTAGTTCGAACCTAGATCGACTTCTCTCTGCACACACCTAGATCCACTACAGTTTAGAAAAAATGCATAATTTAATGATCCTATTGAAATATATAACATGTTTTTCTAATGCCTAATTATCTGTTGTAATTTGGTTGTCTTTTAAGATAGAAAAAAAATAATGGTCACTTGATAGAGGGTAAAAATCGATAGTTACACTTTGATTAAAATTAATTAGAATTGAATTTATTTTAGAAATTTCAACAGATGTTATATATTATCATTAATTGTTTAGTGCAACAAATAATAAAAATAGTTTTTACCAAAAATAAGTTACAAACCAAATGTTGATAACCACTGCTGAATAAATTTGGCAACTTCTTTTAATAGCATTAACTAATGCTAAAAGTGGTAGAAAATAACATCAACTATAATGAACTAACTACTAGGTCCCTTTTAACTTTCTACACATTTAATATGTGATAGCAGCCCTTGTTACTTCAATATAATGATGCAATGTACCAATTAAAATAACTCAACCAATCCACTCTTGCAGAAGCAATTATCACCAAGTATCTAGATATGAGCTGTCATGCTAATAATAAATCAATTAATTACAGAATAAATGTTCAGTCAGTTAATATTTCATATTAGATGAGATTTTTTAATGGAAATTGACTAAGAATCTGTTTTTCAATACAGGCATCATAATTTATTATATATCATGAAATTTAACAGAAAATACACCAGAACAAATAAAAATAATTCAAATTCAAAGGATGGAAAAAAATTCTAAGTTGGTATAATTTAATTATTATTATTATTGATGTATGTTATAATTATCTGATGGCTTTTTTTTTTTATTATTATTATTTTTAAAACTGATATTATGTACAGAGATGAAGGATTTTTATTCATTCGTGTATTCTGTGTACATCTATTTTAAAACAAATAGAATAAGCCTTGAAGTTTCATTTTAAAAATGATTCTAATCCTTCCTCCGTTGATTACTAGATTGAAGGAAACATGAAAAATGTTCCATTGCTCTCTCAACTCAATTTTTTGTCAACTGCCTGAAGAAATGCCTGAGTACCTGAAGAAACTGGTATTGAACAATATTTCTCATCCAATTTTTAAAACTTGAATTTTGTTACAGTTTTGAGAACAATTTTACTGACTTTTTGGTGATCAAGTTACCCTTTCATGCAAAATATCATACCTCATATGAAAGTGGAATCGTAAAAAATTGTTAATGCACCTTTGATGACATTTTTAATGACTTTATGTAATTATAGTTCTCTTTACCTCCCACACATATCCCATATTATTAATCAGGACATCAAGATCTTTAATTTGATACCCTTCAATGTAAGTAAGATGATAGTAAGTATAAAAAATTAATGACAGAAAAATATTTATTTTTTTAATTACATTTAATTGACTATTAATTGTCCTTTCATTATTTTTGTAAGATTTGAAGTTTTGACGACTTTACATATTATAATTCACTTTAGCCCAAACACATACCATATATTATTAATCTGGATGTTGAATACTATATTTTTTTTTACCTCAACTAATTAATTATTGAAAATTATTCATGATTTGTAGAGATGGCTAAATTTTTTATTTCTTCCCAATATCAAATGGAAACTCCAGGTAAGATTTCATTTCTCTGGCTTGAAAAGGTGACTCGTCAAGACCAGTACAGACAGTGGGGTCAAAAAATAAGGTTTTTTAAGTATTGATAATTCACAGCCAAAGAAAAAATTTACGAGCAGAATATTTTTCTGTTAAACTTTTAATGATTAAAAATAATAGTGAGACCCTACACTACAACAAAAATTTCCCATTTAAGGTTTTCTGATTTTGAAAAAACCAATGAAACCCTAAAAATCTTTTTGTTTGAAGTTGAAATTAATAAGCTAGAAAATTATCAAAATGATAAATGAATTATATATTTATATGTGATCCTACTGGTGAAAATTTCAATAATTTTTGGTAAAAGAAAATAATATTGCTGTGGCCAGGATTTTTTTTTTGCTAATTTCTTTGGTTTTCGTTCATATACTCTTCCAAGAGAGCTGAAGAGTCGCCTACAGGCAGTGCCTCTACTTTTCTCTAAACGGTTCTGTTAAGAGATAACATGGCTCAACACTATTTTTCACCAATATTTATTAAAATCAAATTAATACTAAATTATTACCCATGCAAGAAACTATACAACAGAAACCTTTCCAAAGAAAAAATTACTAACTTTCAAAGAATCTTGATTGAAGTTAGTAGCAGTATTGTCCAATTGTGCTCTCAGCTGCTTCGCCGACACCCAAATTTGCTCTCCTTTCGATACATTGTCTCTTGTAATGATAATATCTGGATGCATTAAAACATTTAGAAATCATTAATCAAATATATACTGATATATTAGAATAATATTTTAATTTTTACTATTTCTTTACCAGAAATGTTATCAAGCTGAGCATTCAAATTCTGAGCAAGAGACAAGGCCCTGACATAAGAACTCCCAAAATTTACTCGTGATTCGAGGGTGGTCGACAAACCGCACCACCTTGATTCCAGTTCGAGGCAGGTATCGGCTATTTCAGTTTTTTTCCTTCCTCCAACTTCACGAGCACTTGATATCAATGCTTTGATCTCAGGTGTTTTCGTCTTTAATGAGATAAATATAGAAATTATGTATAGCAATTGAAATAAAAGAAAAAAAAGTTTACAAAAGAACAAGTTACCTGCAAATCATTCAAGTTCCTTTTGTAAACCTGAAGAAATTCCTTAGCAGATACTACCTCATCACCCATGTTTCTTACACCAGAAAGGTAAGCTTCCATACTGGTAAGAAAAGCATTCAGCTGAAATATAAAAATTAATCCTTCAAATTTTGACTTTAAAAGTATAAGCAAACATCAATTAGCGAGTCCAGAATATAGTTCACACATACAGAACAGCATGACTTTGAGTCTCATCAGGAGAGCAAGATTATATTTCATAATGGACCAACAAATTAATGTCAGCATTCCATATCTGGTTAGAAAGGGGAAGTATAACTTACTGCATTAGTCTTTCTTACTTCAAATTGGATTACATGAATATTACTTTTTTTAATTGCTTGATTAAATGTCCTTTGAACTTCCAGTTCAATCTGTTCAACTTCCCAATTGAAATTGATGTGATGAATGGAAATGGGCTATACTATTTAGAACCCCGAACCTCTTTTTTCTAATTAAATGGTTAAGATTCGATGAAAGATTAGATCAAGCTGTTTTAAATTACAAATTCTGGTAACTTTTAATCATTAATTAGTTAAAGAGAGCCAGGGTTGCATGAGGCATGCAGGAGACATTTTAAATACCGTTACCTTTGAACAGACTAACTCCCCACAACATAATTAATAAATATTTCTATATTCGTATCAGCTTAAAATTTGACTCAGATGACTCATTGCACATATCCTGCATTATCTTTGCTAGTGAAACACAAAACTGTGAACATAATTTTAAAAAATTATTAAATATCAATACTTACGAGATTATATTTTTCGATGAATACTTTATAAGCTGCATTCGCTCGTACGTTTTCTTCTTTATGGGCAGTGCACTGGACACTTAGGTTAATTTTCTTGTTTTCGATGTCTTCAACTGTACGCTTAACACCCTAAAAATAATTGCTTGGTTTTAACCATCAGTTGGTATTTTATTTATAAAAATATTAAACATATTTGTGATAATTGAGTTTGAAGTTTGCAAGCCTCTTGTAGTTTCTACATGGATTAATATTAATATATGATAACACTGGAATGCACTGTTTATTCCCAAATTGTAAACAGAACGTGAGCCCCATCACCTAGTATAGTATATTTGTTGACCTTTTAACTTCAAACCGATATTGTTATTAAAACCCACCCTCCTTCAAATGCATCAGCGCATTGCAGTAAGAGGAGAAATTGTAATATTTGTTTACTGAACTACTTGTTCACCTATTGTTAAAATGATTAATGAAGGGGTAAAAAAAACAAAAAAAAAACTGTTTATTATTATCCTTGGAATAATCTTAGAATATTCACCTACCCCCCCCCCCCCGGACTATTAGTCAAAGGTTAAGGTCATTTAATGCTGCTGAATTTTCGAACTATGCTGGTATTTCCCAAAAGTATTGCTTGCTAAACCCTGATAAGTATTTTCTTCGACAGTTCTAACATCCAGATTCCAGAATGTCCTCCGGTAACCTAACAGGTTATTATTTTAGGTTAGGTAAAACCTTTTATTTTAGCTTTTATTTCACTAGCTTTTATTTATTTTATTATCATCTTCATGTTGAGGTCGGAAACTTTTCATATGTATATATTTCTGATAAGTCTAGGAAGTTCTTCATTAACAGCTTTTATGGCACTGCACTCAATGTTTTCTTCGAATGCGAGATTCATGGTATAAGAAGAATATTGTTTAATGATAACCCATAAAAATTAATTGTCTCCTTTATTATTTTTCTTCTAATTTTATCATTTGGTTGCGTTTCAGTGTTGTCTATCATATCTAAATAACTATCTGCAGCATGTCACACTTCTTTTGCTATGTTGCCTATCTCCTTCATGATTTCAAGCCAATATATCACAAACCTTTGTCAAGATTACCTTATCTGCTTCAGACAGAAATTTACACTGCACTGTGACACTACACTGCGAGGGTGGTCTAAAAGTTTCCGACCTAACAAAGCTTTTATTTTAGCTTTTATTTATTTTATTATCATCCTCATGTTGAGGTCGGAAACTTTTCAGACCACCTGTGTAAGCCTAATTCGATCAGCAAGTCTTTAGGATTTTAATTTTATTTCTGGAAATTTTGCATTCCAAAAATGGATAATTTTATTTTGATAATCACTTTTCTTCTATTGGTTATTTGTAGCCAATAAATAAGCTCGGATTGCTGTAATATTCATATTACGGTTCTATTTCATCCTTGTTTGCTTATGTCCTAGGTGGGGAGTGTTCTCCTCTTTGTCTGGGATATTCAATAGTCTCCAATTATGATACAGAGTTGTTATGTAAAGTTCTTATGGGTCCATTCAGCAGTGGGGCACTGCTCACACTGCCTGCCAATGTCAAAGGCTGGTGGTCCAATTCCTCTGGGTTCATCCGAGGCTATTTGACTTCTTTTTCACACCAGTGCTAATGGGAGGGGTGCATCACTAGGTAAGGTAGCCTAGTAGCACACCATGGGTGTGCATTGAAAATGTGCTTATGTATGTGTATGTATATGTGAGTGTGCATTGATATTTTCATTTGTGAGTGGATTACTGTACTGGGAACTGGGGGATTGTAAAATACCAGCAACTGCACTCATCAGTCACCCCTTGCAGGATTTTTATTGTTATTATTATGCACACATCACTATAATTATTATGTGTTTTTTTTGGAAGTCTTGGTGAAAAATGAAGATTTAGGATGTTTTATTATTTAAATTGAATTAACCAATAAACGAGGTACTGTCATATAAGATATTTTATTTTATGAAAAAGCATAACTTTTAATGGATTATGGAATTAACATTAATCACAAGAAAAGTGAAGATGGTCAAATTACTTGTGATAGCAAAATAAACACTAAAAAAACTCATATTAAGAAAAAAAACAATGAAATGATGTAACTCTAATCAAGTGACTTTAGGTGAATAAAGGTTCCAAACAACATTCAAAGAAATTATAGACAAAGAATTGTCTGAACTAAATCAGTTTGAAACTGTACATCATATGTGCAATTTTTTTTTCCAAGCAAATTTTTGGTTTTCTAACAGAAATTGAAATTTTTGACAACAGAAAACATAAAATTTTATTTTCTTGATGAAAGATGCCCAAACTATTACTTCAAATTTTATTGTTATGTGTCCAGCTACAGACAAGATCATTAGGAAAGCAACAGCGGAGTTGATTGTTATGTTCTTTAAGCATTAGCTGTATGCTCTCTTCCACTAACTAACAACGTGTTCATGCTTCATTTCAAGTCACTCGCCAGCTTTAGAGTTGTAAAAAAATAAATATCCCATGACTGTACATAAAGTTGATTTTAGCCTAACATATTAATTAGGCAGTATTAGACTGATAAACATCATAATCATAACAATATACCTCAGCTGTTGGGGATTCTTCAAGGATTTTATATCCTTCCTGAAGAACATCCCCTGTAACTTCCTCTAGAGATTTGGAAACCTCTTCATGAAGAATACTCAAGTGGTCAAGATCAAGACCAAGATCAGCAGTAGACATCCGAACTTCGAGTTGATCTAGTTTTATTAGTGTCTGAAAATTCAATTCAAACTGATTTAAATTCCTGCTAAGAATACATGAAATAACATTTTTTTAAATCTATTTGAGGCAATTTTAGTCACATATTTGTTAATGTTTGCATATTACATACTAATACAATCCTGTTAGGTTTATTTAAATAGAAGGAAGAAAGTTGTTTTTATTTATAATGTTTGAAAAGATATAAACCTGCTCAGCTGATGTAAAGAATGTGATTGCCCGTTGGAGGTTTTCTTCTCTCTTTCCAATATTTGACACATAGCAAGCTGCTTGCTCCAAAATTATATATGCTTGTGCTACGGCCTCAGGTCCAGCAAAGTGACCTTGCAGAGAGAATTCTTCACTTAAGCGTACTATCTTTAATGAATGTTCCTGCATCTCCTAAAATATAATTGAAACACATAAAAAATAATACTGGTATTCTTAATAAATTGAAACTAAAAGCAATAATTTAATCTAAAAGAGATTTGTTTAAATTTTCTGAATGATTAACAAGCAATAATAAATAAAATTTATCAAAATAAATATTATCTTGATAAAAAGTGAAAAAACACGTGAATATATGCAACTTGTTTGGTATATTATTCATTGACTTCTAACTCAAATTAATTAGCCACTTTACCTTAGCTTCTGGAAGTAGTTTGCAATGTTCATGCAACAAAAGACTTGCAGAAGCAGAAGTATCACCAAGTTGATCACAGGTATTAACAAGACCATTTGACCTTTCTTCCAGTGTTCGTTGTAGTTTCGTTAGTTCAGATGTAATGAGAGCAAGCTCTAAACACTCTTCCAGCTCTGTCACTGCCTTAGATGTTTTTTCTTGAAGCCTTATCCGTCTCTCATGAAGATTTTCCATCCATCCTTCAACTTGTGCAACGGCTGAAAATGTTAGTTATTTATTAATTATTAATTAATAATTAATATATACAGTCTAATATTCCATGGGAAATTTCCATTGTGATAAAACAAATTTATGCTTTGGAGAAGTGCCCATTCAATAGTATTTTTCAAGGGAAAAAAAAAGAAAATTTCCTGTAAAACAATTAAGGATGTTATATGCCAAATCACTAGTTGAAGAACAAACATACTTGCAAGGAGCCTCTATATACACCACCAGTAATTAACGGTTTGACTATTCCTTGACTAGTATTTGGTGACAAAAAAAAACCCTTTGCCAACATTTTTTTGAGTTTAAACGCCCTCTGGGTAAATAGCAATTTAATCTAATTTATCTTTTATGCTGCATATCAATTAGAATTTTTGAAACTATAGCTTTCATCGTAAATTTCTAATGCCTGTCCACTGATCAAGTTACCAGAAACTGGGATGTTAATCGATAAGCCCTGTGAAACCTATCATACAACTTGCCTACAGCAAGTCATTTTTATTTGGCTTTTCAGGCCACTTTTGAATTTTTCCTAATTTTTTGATATACCATAACAGGGTTTCTGTCAACTGTGATTCCAAACAAAACAATTCATTCATATTAATTAAGTTTTAAGTTTTGAGAAACTATTAGAACAATTATTATCATTCAGTGTTGTAAAGTTATTTGTGAGAAGCTGCAGAAATAAAATGTATCTTTTACAGGTATGAATTGAACTCGCTTTGTTTTGATAAATACTGTTCTTTACACAACTACCTCAAAAATAAATTATTTTTCATTTCCAAAGGACTTTGGAAGGGATATAAGTTCAAAAAAAATAAATTGATTCCTGGATTCATAAATAAAGCTTTTAATATACTTACCACAGATAAAATAAATAGCTACTACTTTTGGAATAAAAAACCAAAAAAAAAAACCTATGGTAGATCTTGCATCTTTTAAGTATACCACAAACTTAATTTAATTTTAATATGTTAACTGGAAATTATCCAAAGTTGAGAACCTAGTAGGAGTAAAGGCTTGAAAAGGGATTCTGTAGTTAAGGTGTTTTGTAGGAATAAAAAATATTACTATTCAATTCTGTGTACCTAGAGCTGCTGACAGTTTGATATGGTCAGGCCTCGAATCAAGAGTAGCCGAGTCACGAAGAGCCCTGAGGGCCCCCAGAAGTTCTGTACCAGCAGCGAGTGTCCTTCCGAGCCTAGTCAGAGCTTCCCTTTCACAAGATCTTATTTCATTGATACGAGATCGCATCTCATCTATATCTACAGGAATTTCAGATTCAGCAAGGACTTCAGTGCAAGTACAACAGTCTTCGAACTCCTCTGCCCATCTGTGAAAACAAAATGCATATGAATCCCTAAGAATCACATCATTTATTACAAAAGCAAATCATAAATTCAATTAATTAAATATAAGCATGTAGACCTTAAGTTGATTAGCCAGGAAAATATTCCAGCTAGTCTATCTACCTGTAAAAACATTTTAAAATAAAATTCAATTTCATCATAAAAATATTGTAACAATACATATATTATTTTACTAATATTACTATAATAATAGACTAAAATGGCATAGATTAATGGAATAAATAGTGGTAACTAAATACTGGTTTCAACTATCAAAGAACCTGAATCTTTTATCATACAATTATTAGGTAGTGTTTCCAGGGACTAAGACTACTAATCTTGAGTTTATGAGGGTGGCTTAGATCCTAGATTACAGTTTGGGTTATGACTCAAAAATTTAGTTTCTGCCTAATCACATTCATTTATAGTCTAGTTGGTTCTACAAACTTGGTACTTAACCCTTGATTTGGAAAAATTAGCTATTGGATTAGCTATTAGTACTGTTGGATAACAGTGGATATCTAGTACTAAACATTTAAACTGCCATGGACTGTAATTGTAGAAATTATTTTAAAAGTATTTACCGATGGTAATTAACATTGAGATCTAGGATTCGACTCCTGGTCTGCAAGTGGCTGTTGATGTTTTCCCACGCAGAAGTTAAGGATCTTGACATAGCAGAATACACTCTTGGGCTAGTTCCTTGGCGAGAGATAACAGCCTCAGCCTGGTCGACCAACTCTTCCACTGGGCTCTTCTTAGACTAAAAACAAAAATATGACTATCTCAAACTCATCTTCAATCACATGATGAAAATGTGTATCATAAATGGAAAATAATATCAATTTGACTAAACATGTTACCAATCGAAAGAGTAAACTAAAATGAAAATGACATTTACGTACTCCTAAAATGTTTAGCACACTATGTTGGCTAGATTAGGGACATATGTACAGTATATACTTTCTTTAAAACAGTTGACAGCAAAATCATCTATTAAATCCCTACCTCCACTCAATACTGCTTTATGTTGAGATGGCACCCAGCCTCTGGCCTTGACATTTTTCTTGGTGTCACAGATGACCATCAATGCGATGACCACATAAGGGACTTGAAAAGACACTTTTCTTTGCTTTTTTTTTTTATTTTTAAGATATTTTGGAAAACATTATTTGGGACCGTCAGAGTTTAAAATTGCATTTTTTAGCATTTAAAAATTTGATTTCTTATTTATATAAAAAATAATTTTATTATATTTGGTATTTATGTTTTTCTCTGGTGGGTGAGATAATGTTGAATCCTGGTGAAGAGAAACTGACCAGGTTCTTGCCCCCTAACAGCCTTATCAGGGAAAATGGGTGCCAAGAACCTAGTTGGTTTAAAAAAAAAAATCTGAAAATTATTAAAAACACTAGGTATAAATAAGAAATAGTTGACCCATGGATCAGTGGTCTTGCCATTTTTTTTCCCTTTATGTATATGAAATATTAATGCTAATGACATGCACAGTGGTTTCAACCAAAACGATTATCGATTATCGGACAAAGCATACTATATATAGGTCAAAGAAAAAGGTAACGTTTACTAACGGTTAATTTGTATATTAAACACTTTTAATTAAAACAGGTCCAGAAAATTGTGAATAGAATTGTTCAATAATGAAACAGCCCGATGCAAATTTGAATCAGTTTATAGACTTGTACCGATCACAGAACGCAACTGAAAGTGGTATTATTTTTACCTATTCACTAGTTAACGTCGCGCAAAATCATGCTAAACATTAGATCCGTACATTCATCGTGAATCAGTCTTAATACAGGAATAAGTACAACCCATAATTGTCCCTGTTTAAATCAAAGAAGTTCACCTCTACTAAACCGACATTAGGTAGATGGCATGATTTGTTGTTATCATAATTGTCGTTGATTCACGATACGGTATCACGTCCTATCTAGTAAGCATGATACATCGATCTTCGATGCAAGAAAAACCACCGGAAATTGCCCATGCTTTAGGCCAGACGGATTTTAAGATAAAATAAAATGGAGACTTATTGGATCACAAAATTCAAAAATTATTGAGCTGACTGTTTTGTCAAACCTGTGTAAAACATTAACGAAACTGCCTTAGTTTGTAGAGCCATGTCGAACAAATCCATATCGCTCAAAAAAAGAAGTGTATGTTATCTGTAGGGTAATCTAAAAACGAAACATGTTCAGAACTAAGGTAGTAAAATTATTATTTAAAATTTTAAAAACATATTTTTTGTAGAAAGTGGTTAATTTTTAATTTACAAATCAAAAGAATATCGTACAAACGGATACTAATTAACAGTTTGTAAGGCATATACGATATTATATAAGCTTATTATTAAATAAAATTAAGTAATAAAATAACACTAGCCTCGAGTTAGAAACCCTATAAATATTTATTAAATTAATTATATACGTACGCATCTGACCATAAATTAATAAAACTCATATGAGTTGTTATATATTAATATAACATGTGTGGTTAAGGCTTATTGTTGTGTTATAAAAATTGGTAAATACTTAACGACATGAATTTCCCAGCTCAAATTCTTATTCGTAAAATGAATTTTATTTTATTTCCGCAAATAAAAATTGCTGACTTCTGGTAGGGTAGCAAATCTTCCCTGCCCTTTTATTTAGGTACTTATTTATTTATTTTATTAGGTGTATAAAAGAAATTAAACCTAAAAGAAAATTCAAAAACCTCAAAATGAGTATATCTCAGTACTAATTATTTTTTAAATTCGGCCCCGACAGTATTAAAGCTGTTTTAAAAACATCGGAAGAAAAGTTCATAAATCCTCTAGCAATTATTGTTGCTTAAGACTACGTAAGACCAATTCCCAAAAGGGATGCCGAGCTACTAGCCGTTACCTACCCGAATGTTGCGGCTCCTTTGAAGGTCCCCGACCTCCTGGAAGAGGCAAGCAATTCGTGCGCCGACTACCTGCCCTTGTCCTTCCTGTACCTGTCTTCTCCTTTCTAAACACGCCGCACAATCCTCAGCTAGAAAAATACCGGACAAAATGCCATTCGCTACAGACGTGTTTTTAAATTTGTGAGAATGGAATTCGTTGGAATGTCGACTTGATGAGAAAGGAATGTTTTCATCAACCTTATACGTTCCCCAACAAATAAATTAAAATCGAAATTCTACGACTAAGGCGAGTATGACCTCAGACTTAAAAAAATTATTGGTCGAAAAAAATTATATTGAAATTTCCGTGATTTGAACTTCTTGGTTGGTCTAATGAAGTCTCGCCAGACTCTTATCTCGACTTGACGAGAGTCAACATCAAATCCAATCATCTAATAATTTTAAAAAAATTGGGCATAACTTTTCTTTAGTTAAAGTTTTTTTATTCATTCATAATTTTGTCGCGACGTTTCGGATTCCATTAGCCCAATATCAAGCAACATCTACACAAATATTGTACTGATTTTTTCGTTCCAAATTAAAACAATATTAAAAAAGATAAATAAATTAACTTCGTCACTAATATTTCCTGGTTAGGAAATCGTCACAATATTTGGAATAGTTCATGTCACTTAGTATTATTGTTATATAATAGTAATTCCATTAATATAGCAATTACTTCCCCTAATCTACGATCTCGGACGAACTCAAAAATGTATCGCCAGAGCTATATACTCCAGAGGAGTTAGTTTGCTATTTGCATTGTTATATTTTTTAAACATTAAAATGAATTAGTTTCAAGACATAAATACTTTTTATTAATAATTACCAGTTGTCGTAAATAATCCCACTGTTGTAAACATTTTTAGCCGACGAAAGATAACATTAAAGGACCGAGAATCAAATTCCGAATCTCCAGATCTTCGGTCAGGTTCTCATCCATCTGAGCTGCACCTCATCGAACACTAGCCGAGCCAATACCAAATTTCTCTAGCACCTTTCTCGTTTAGTTACAGCACAAATACGCTGCAAGGGCAAAGTCCTTAAGACGAATCCACAATGTTGTAGTTTAGTTTTTAATTTTTTTTGTTAATGTTACAATGATAATAATAACTTATTCTACACTTCTTGTTTGAAAGAAATTATGACAGTTTTTATACAATACATAAAAGCAAGCAGGCGAAATTTATTTGAAGGTGAAAAAGGCATTGAAACCACCAAGTAATCATCGTAATGATTCATTATTACTATTTACTTTTATCCTCGTTTGGAAATTAACTGACCGGTTAGGTGAGTTTTCTCACCCCCACGAATACCTAGAAGTTTTTCGTTTTTTTTTTCAAAAAGCTACCCAGGGATGTGTCACAGGGTCTATTGTAAATCTACCGTCCTCTGAAGGCCCTGCTGGACTGTAGTTGCCGGCCCATTAGCAGTAGCCAGTGCCCAGGCTGTTTTTGTACAACCACGGCCAGACTTCAGTTAAAATAAGGTGGTTCATTGCATTTTATTTTTATAAATATACAGTGTTGTACTAAGTAATTAATGCGTGTCTTAAGCAGGGCAACGATAAACTTTCAAATTTGAGCATTGTTCCGACGGGACCAAACAAATAACGGGAGTGCAGTTATTCGAATATTTTCCCTCAAACGTATTTCAGGAGTTTTAATATTTAACAATTTTATAAATAAACATTTTGCTTATAAATCTCATTCCCTTTGGCTTCCTTTACTAAAAAAAAAAACAGTTATTCAAAATTATCGTTGGCTAGACTCTTAAAGTAGCTTGCTCTGAAAAAAATTATATAAAGAAAGATTACATATGAGGATCAGCTGCCTCACCATTTAGTCACATTAGATCATGCATCAATAAATAAAAGTTTACAACAGCAATCAGAGTATGATAGACAGAAAAAAATCAGAACTTTAAATTAAATGACTTTTGATCTAGCGGATGAAACGAGGCCCACTTTCTTCACGTTCCATTCTTTCCATTATTGAATTTTTACGGATGTCTTTTAAAATGTCAGATTGAATATCACTTCTAAGATGGATGCCGAATAAGGCATAAACTGACGAAAGACTATGACCCCCCCCCCCCCGGAGTGAAAGTAAATCCTCAATACAGTCGATAACAAGCTTTGGAGAAACTCCGAGAAAAAAATTTTTTGTAAAACATTTTCACCACATTTCCTTCCTCAATATCTCCATACCAACCTTTACTGGGATCTCGAGGCCTACTAACTACATGTAATATCAACCTACAATAAAACCTTTAAGGTTTTTCTGTTCATTTCGTATAATTAATAAGTAATTTTTTTCCAAACTTATAAACAGCCTAATTGCTGTGAACTTATACTGAACGTGAATACATTAAGCTTTCCGACGGCGGTAAAAAAGTTTTCAGGACAAAATTGAAACAAGCTTTCCAAGGTTCCAGTGGGAAAAAATCTAAGATAAACAAATTTTACACCCCCAGTAAATTTAGCCAAGAGAGAATAATCAAAATTTGTCAGAATACAAATTTTTTGATTGCTATAAAAATGTATATCTATAGGTTTTAGGGGCGGTGAAAACGAAGGAGCTTGTTTTTTCCTGAACATTTTACTTGGAGCGTCTCCTCCTAGTTTTTGTAACTTTTTAATAAGGTTATGTTCATTTAATATAATGGAGCATATTTTATAGAACAGTCAGAAATAATGTTGGAGTATTTATTTCCTGGTTCCCCGGGCCCAATTGCAGGAACCCCCGGACAATATCTTTCACCAAAATAATTTGCATTGAAACGGGCGATCTCAAGACGATGTCCACCCTTTTTTAGTAGGTTTCGTTGTCACAGCAAATTACGTTGTTTTCAGAGCTGTTTTGAATGTAGTTATTGTATACTTTTTTAAGCAAAAAGAATCCTTTCCTTCCCTCCCTTCCATGAGATCCATTGTATTCCGGCGATTTGCTTTGAAGTTACCGCTGCTACTGTAAACGAGCACTTAGCAGGTGTAAATTTCAGAAACATGATGGAAGGGTGGTCCGAGTTGGAGAAGCCGGCCTTACTGGAGTTCAGGTAAAAAGGGACTGTCCGCTCTCTCCCATCTGCTGCCTCTGGACAATGCCGAAGGGATAGACAACAGTTCCATTCTCGGCTTGCCGCCAACTTACATACAATACAAAAAGGCTACTTCTTTGTGCCATTCCCAGAAAGCCGTCAAGGAATGTAACTAAATAGTTAATGAATCCAAGATTACTTTTTCAAACGAAAGAAAGCCTTAATATTAGAAACGGAGTAGCAAGCGATAAACAAGAACAAATAATTTATATCTAAAAATAATGGTGGTTACATAGGTGAACAAAAGTATAGAATTATTCATTGCCATGCATAAAGGTACATGTTCTACTTTATTCATGTATGAGGGATCTTATTTCATCATTCTCCGTGAATGGGAATGTTCTGCGAAAATCTCGTAAAAAATTTTCAATCGATCTTATACTTTAAGGGTATATGCCACAACACCGGAAAATTTGGTGACTAGATTTTGATTAAAGTACATGTTTGGGAAGTATTAAAAATCAAATTCACATTAAAAAATACATGCCACTTCACCAACTTTTAAGATTTTAGGTCCCAAATAGAAGCTATTTAGTTTAGGGTTCTGATAATTCACCCACGGTTAAGCACTCATAAAAGCCTGCAAGGCAAAGATAAGTCTGAGAGGCTACAATAATCACGAATTTTTAACCAGTTTTAATAGTTTTTTTATATTAATATTTTAGTTGAGAAATTGTTATTGTGTTATTGGTCTCTCTATTATTTATAACTATTAATAATTATCAGCTATAGAAAAAATGATTGGCAAGATCAGGACTCGAACACCAGACCTAGGATACCGGCAAGGTCCCTAGTTAGAGTCTCGATCTTGACAATAATGTTTTCTTTGGCTGTTAATTATTAATAACTAGTTATTTATTCTCAAAAAAGTGTATTATTGGGTAAGACGGCTGAGATTAAGAGACTAATATGGTTTAACAAAACATTTTTTGTTCTCTCTTGATATTCTTTTATCACTTTCCTCATTCTTTATTTTGTTTATAAATATTTAAAAAGTACAATTTAGTTCATATTCGTTATATAATGCATAGATTTTGTAATACAAACTTCTAAATTCACTCTTCCGGTGAAAGGCTCTCTTGTATCCCGAGAGTGCATGCTGGTCTCGGTGATATTGTTTTGATATCAATGAAATCCATGTACGCGACCTTTTAAATGCGATCACTTTCTCTTCATTTGCTGATTATTATACGTTCGTTAATTTATTAACGGATTCTCATTTTTGGCTGAAAGGTGGGTTATCCTATAGGGAGCCACTCCCTTTAATTTACGAAAGTAATATAAAATAAACATCTATCTAGAGATTTTAACACAGATCCCTCATAACATTTAGCAGTTCTAGTAATCACTTAACAGTATGAAAACTCTTGTTGAATGTTTATAAGAGACATCTGGAGTTAATTTGAGAAGACAACCCGTGATTGCAACCTCTAATAATACAAAAAATAAATAGATCAAAATAGCTTAGGTTTTTGCGGAATGTAGATAGCCGTTGCCAACATAACAGACAAGGTGTTTGAAGCACCCCACCCACTACTGTGGAAAGTGGTAATTTTTTCTACCTGGGTTGGTAGTCCTGCTCCCAGCCCTTGCTGGTCGGTCACTGCGAGACCAACGCCAGTCGCTAGTGACATCCTATCAAGTGAGGTAGTGCAGCGCAATGCGTGCTATACGTTTGTTATTACCAAGTATACCAGACATCAAGTTCAGAGTCCCCCTGCTGAAGAAATGCTTCTTTGGCTGCTCCTTGGAGACTGGGACCTTGGGCGTAGCTGTTCTCAGCGTTGTTTGGGACTTGGCGAAGCTGTTAACCATAATCTTCATTACTTGCACGGAGAGGAAAAGGCTGCTGGGGATCTACGGATTTGATATGAGGCCCTCCGTCATGGTCTGGTACTATTACATCGCCATCGTACTAGCGGGGATGGCCTTCTTCTCCCTCGTCGTCAGCATCCTGCTCTTCAAAGGTGTCATCGAAAAGAAGCCTTCCTTGATCAAGCCCTGGATTATTAAGTCATACATAAGTACAGCTCTGACCATGTTTGTACCAATTGTGATGTTAATGGAATTCACGTCTCAACCGCAGTTCGCCAAATCGCTTCTGGAACTCATAGGGGACTACATCATGTTCTACCTCATCCTCATCGTTCACAACTATTATTTAAAGGTAAGAAGGAGGAAGATCATTGTGAAATATGTCAATAATTTTTTTCTCCGAGTCTCAAAGGTATAACAAACTTTTAAAGAATCGGTTAAAGTGATCAGGTTAAGTTTTAGACGAGCGTTACGGTTCATGAGAAGGTAAAAATAGCTTATGTGATAATGTGTATAACGTTTATGTTGTGAAGATACACATAATATTTCAACTTGTCCCATTAGTGGTATTTAAATCAACTAATATACATACTTTTAGGCCATTTCTGATTTCGTTTTGTAAAATAATCATTTAATATTTGTCTATACTTTTTAAGTTGGGTACCAATGAAAAGATTGCGTGGTTTCTTGGTTAACAATTAACAGTTATCGGTTGTTGTTTTTTTTTCAAACCGAATTATAGCCACAACATCGCGTTTGGAATATGTATTTCCGGGTTTTTTTTTGTTGTTTTTTTCGGGCCGAAAAGAAGATTACGTATCTTTTCTTTTATCTATCTCTATACCTGTATCCTACTCGAGGGGTTTTATGATCTGCACTGTCAAAAAAACTAAGAATTGCCTCGCCTAGTACAGCCCAAGGTATAATTAATTATACGGCAGGTAGGTACCTCAATTTGAACCTTTGTTGAACCCCGACAGCCACAAAGGGACAACGAATAAAATAAAAGAATATACTAGATTTCTTAGACTTCTAAAGAAAAATCAGTCAAGTTGACATACCTTATTTCAATTCAATTTCAATGGCGTTTTTGAAAAAAAAAAAAGTTAAGTAGCATTACCATATTTTTTCAGTGCTAACATTAAAAGTAAGAACTTGAAAAATCAAGTTACTAAAATTTATTGACCGTGAACTTCACATTGGAAATTCTTCCTTGTGATACGGAACGTGAATTAACCGATTTTACAATTTTGCAAGTAAAAGAAGCTTTTTGTTAACTATATTAATGGTGCTAAATATTTTTGTAAATAGTTAAATAGTATGCAATCATGCTTGAAAATGGTGCAATTTTTGTAATATGTATATGATAAATGAAATTTTTTTTTTTTTTAACATTGGCACACAAGGAGCGATGTACTTGATCTATTTTACTGTTTTATACAAGAGCAACTGACGTATTAAGTAACTACAGGTATATATTGCGCCACAAATAATTTAGGTCGTCTAAGTTTATCTATTTTTAAAGCGATAGTGTTAGGCTATTTATTCGTGATATGTTATTGTGTATTATATGTAAGTATTTGTATAAATTTCGTGAGTAAAAGAAGCTGCTATCTGTTTTAATGGTGCTAAATATGTTTGTGAATAGTTATATATTAGATAGATAGTTAGATGTATGCATTTGGGCTCAAATAACGATGTGCATTATAGATTTTACTGTTGTTAATAATTTCATACGAGAATAACACACTGATAAGGTAACCATATCGTGCCAAACGTAATCTATGTTATCTTTAATTATCTATTTTAAAAATGATAGTGTTAGAGTATTTATTTATTTATTTATTATTAAGTATTTGTATAAATTTCGCGAGTAAAAGAAGCGTCTAGCTATCTGTATTAATGGTGCTAAATATTATTGTGAATAGCTAAACCTTATACAATAAGTTTGTACAATTTGTGTAATATATATATATATGATAAATATAGTTATATGTTATATATGTAAATATAATGTCATGGTTAAATCTAGTGTTTTTTGTTTATTTATTTTAGTGTTCTGGGTTTCATTTTTTTACCCCGGCTTCCTGATTAACAATATTTTTATTTATTTTTACTTCATTCTAGTGAATGCATTGGTTGAGATATCGGCTTAGGTTGGTAAAACAAAGACGTTAAATTTTCATTATTTGTAGCTTACAATTCGAAAGAACGTATTGTTAAAAATCAAAACAATTTCTTTCGCCAGCTCAATTCGATACTCCAACACCACAATCTAAATTCTATATATTTTTAAAGTTTTTGTTGAATTTCTATTCTTGTTAAATTATTATGGTTAAAACATATTGATAATTATTCCAATTGCTTTCTCCTGATTTCCTTATGACACACAATGGTATCAACAAGTTATCATATAATAAGTAATTTGGGTTTTATTTTTCAAACTGTAATTAATATCGTATTAACGACTTGTTTTTATAGGTATGATAGTTTGCAAAGGGTAATTCTTTCTATTTAATACCCCATGAAAAACAATGTATGGTCATTAATAAACTAATCAGTAATATAAAAACAATTAAAATTGTGGTCTGGTTAATTTGTTTTATGTATTGGGACTTATATAATTGCTGAAATTCAATAAAATCGTGATCACAACTCTTGTTTTACGTAGAGAAATTAGTTTCACTGATGTTAGAAAAAAAAACAGTCCCTTTAAACACAATAACAGGGATTTAATTGGTTATCTGTTATTAAATATTTTGCCATTTATGTTGAATTCGGTATCATATCTACAGATTAACAAATACCCTTCATTTGTTTTCGGGGTATATCACCATACAAAAAGGTTGTTCTCCATTACAATTTGACACATAAATATATGTTATACCTAAATAAACCTTGGCTTTGAGGCAATAACTTCCTATAAATTACAAATAAATAAGCGATTTTATGTTAATGACAAACATGCGGAGCAATAATTAATGATATAATTATGTGTTTATATAATAAGTTAAAATATAAAACGATAATACTATCGTCTTAAACAATTCACAAATAATAATTAATTAAAAATCACAAAAATGTTAACGGCAATAAAACGAATATTGAAAAAATAACAATCTCAAAATACATGTCTTAGCAATTCAAAATGAACAAAAGATTTATATTTTAAGGGATGCAAAATAATAAAACAAGTTACAGAATGTTTATACTTTATTTTGAATGAATTTATAATTTGTAAATATTATTGGCATAAATGTTTATCTATTGGAAAGATTGCAATGAGATGGCATAGTATTCAAATGTGTCCCTCCTGTTGCATAGCGAACAGCAGTAGTTGGCCAACTATTTCGGTCGGAGGAAACATTTGAGGAAAATATATTTTGTGATTTGGGACTGTGTGAAATACCACGCTTAATTATTCAAATCAAAACAATTAACGAAAGAAGGAATGCTAAAGAAATAAAACAACAATTACTGCAAATACGTTCATGAAGATCTGAATGCTTGAGAATCTTAAAACTAAAATCCTTTTAAAATGTTTTTTTAATAAAGCAACATATTCCAATAATGCCGAATTCGAAATTTAAAGCAAACATTCCTTATAAAGCTTACTTTAACTAGAAATAGCCGAAAGATGTCATCCTATGAGATATCAATGAACGAATATATAAAATAAAGTTTGTTCAATGTTTATTTCTAGATTAAAGATTTCCCTTAATTCTACTTGATGACGAATATGGCGTTGCATTTTGTTGGTGCGTTTCGTAATATTTGGATTTTTCTTTTTTTTTTTTTTTCATAGCTCCTTTAAATTTTATAGATAATTATACAATTATAGATTCTTAGGCGAATCTGCATACAATTGCTTCATTGTATTTTCTGTAGCTAGGCTACATTTTATACAAGTTGTAATATACAAAATAATAATGATCTGAAAAGTACAAAGTATAATGATGTATATTATACATGAATGACTGAGCTGACTCTAATAAAGGTGATGGGGCTCACCTTTTTTTTAACCAACCTGAAACTAACTTACATACGAAATCTTTACCTAACCTAATTTTTTCAAACAGTCTGTTGCCATCGATGCGGGAGGGGTGGTGGAGTCATAGTGTTTAGATAATGGCTTTGTGAGGTGCTGCAACGAATCAAAAAACCTGATGTGTCTCCGGCGGATGAACTCACCCACCGAAGGCACACCAAGCAACGGGCGCAGGTCAGCGTTCTTTAACCTCTCTCGAGAGGTATGTCAGACCACTTTTTTCATGATCCCGTTCTGGAATTGCTGGAGACATTTGGCTGTATTGTCAGTCCAGTGGGTACATACCGGGTCATAGTAAATAGACGGACTATAGTATATAGACCTGTGTCCTTTTTCTATTTGATTTCTAAAATTAGTAGAGCAATGGAGATGCTTATCCATTTTTATACCTAGATAATACATTGAGAAAGCTGGTGAGTTCTCCTGCCCTCCTATAATATATGATTTTGGCAAAGATATATTTTTCAAGTTTTTAACTTTAACCCATTCTTTTAAACATTTTTAAAACAAATTATAAACAATATTATACATTGGTTGTGGATGGCTCATTTTTCTATTTAAACAGTTATCGTTTTAAAGTTAAAAATTATATAATCAAAAAACGGGACTAGGTGAAGGGGCTCACCTTCGGTTTACTTAATATTTGGTTCAAAAGAGAACAAACAGTCTATATGTTCTGTAGTGAGAGAATTCCGAGAGTTATTAGTATATATTATAGAATGTCAACTCGCACGATCGAAAACTGATAATAATGTAACACGAACTTTTTTCTAACAGGTAAATATTTCCTCTGATCTTTCTAGACAGTGTAAAGTTAGGAATTAATCGGTCCACAAACTAGGGTGCCTTAATAAGTCGTTGGTCCCAATGATATTCGATGTCGAGTTAAGGCCAATAGATAATTCTGATACATGATCTCATTAATACCATATTTACAAATTCGCATTTACTATCTCATTCATACTGTATTTAAAATATATACATACAAATATAACCCAGGAATTCCCCCATTCAACCGCAGAATTGTCACCTTCCAGGCTATAGAGAAGGAGGCAAAGGTCGAAGAGATCTCCCAAGCTTCTCCTACAGCCGTTTGCAATGCTCCCCAGGGGCAATGGAAGCTGTAGGATACGTGAGAGCCTCATACTCTCAGGGATGAGGGGAAAAAACTGACAAGTGATAGAATTCCAAGTGACTATATTTGACCAAAGATCACGGGCCTATCTCTAAAGAGCGTCGTAGGAATGGGAGATGCTTGAAACCGATTTGGGAGGTCAGATTATTTTTGTTGAAATTTTAATAATTTTGAGGAAATGTGATCACGGATAGTAGTAATTTTAAGTACATTATGTAGGGTTTTATTCGTGGCATAAAAAAGTGCATTAACTGATGTTCTTAAAACTTAAGATAGGAAAAATTAATATTCGAGATCTGCTGCTCCCGTTGTTCAAGTTTGTAAGTCCTGATTGGTTTAGTATTGCTTGTTAGTTTGTTTTCTAATGTGAGGTAGAACATTCCGTTAAGTAGTCTATACAGCAGTTCAATCCGCCTGTGGAGTTCCTTACTTTTTTTTTTAGCCTCGGATAAGGGTTCCAGGCTAACCTTTATTCAAGGTTGGAATCCAAAATATCGCCTGAGAAGAGAAGAAGCGTTGAAAAGGTCAGGTTGGTAGGAACTGCATCTTAGGGTAAAAGTAATGTTGATGCATTTTCCTTTGTTGACTTTATGTCTCCATTGGTTACACCAGCACTCAATTATGGAGAGTTGAATTCAGTGTGTATGGGCTGCTTTGTCGGGTCCTTGATGGATGAAAGGGCTTCTGTGTCGTCATTAAAGGTGGGAACACAGATGTGCTTGAGGAACTCCTGCTTTGAGTGGAAA
This sequence comes from Acanthosoma haemorrhoidale, assembly GCA_930367205.1. Lineage (NCBI taxonomy): Eukaryota > Metazoa > Arthropoda > Insecta > Hemiptera > Acanthosomatidae > Acanthosoma > Acanthosoma haemorrhoidale. Next base: position 99,054,924 of record OV884011.1, read on the forward strand.
GAGGGTTCACTATTCTAAGCCACAGAAGATTTTAGCATTTAGTTAAAAAATTTCGGAGTTTAGAAGTTGTATTTTCCATTTGTTCGGGTGTTTTATATATAAAAGGACCAAGACCCTTGGTCTTTGAACTCTTGTTTCAAAAGCTTCTGTAATAGTTGTTAAACCGGTTTCCATCATGTTATCGTTTTCATTACTTTGGTGATTCTTATACTATGGTTTTCTCAGGAGAACTATTCGTAATGTTTGTTAATCACTTCTCCTTGGAAAAAACTAATTTCAAAGAGAAACTTTTCCAGCCGTCGTACACTTTTCCTATTATTAAATTCATTGATTACATCTTCAGCCGTATCTTCTATGTGACACTAAACAGCGATTCCATACCCTTGGATATGGAGGTGGTCTAAAACAATCAGACCTTCGCTTCTTACTTCTAATCGACATTAGAGGAGATATTTTTAAATCCAGATAGAGAAAACTTTAAGTTTTATTTAGCCTCTATATTTTGACTTTATACGTCTTTTTTCAAGTTAATTTGTTTCCCTATCATACTATTTATAGACAAGCCACAAATAAAAAATAACTACAAAATAAAACTATATTTACATTATATCTGTGTTGAAAAATGGAAAATTATTTCCCTCGTGACCAAAATGAATGGCTCCAACAGATATAGGGAGAGTAGTGGGTGTCGCTGTGACAGTGTACTGACTCTTGATTGAAATTGACATATTTGTTACTAGTTCTGTGTATTTGCATTACATTGTGTTGTGACATGTCTATTCAATTTTATCTATTCTTGCACGTTAATTGGGACCATTAAAATTTTAAGTAATCTTTGAGTCTATAATGGGTTATCAAGAAATTAGATTTTTAATTGAAGTAACAGTTTCTCTCACCTTTATGGAGCGGTGGGTTCGGTCATTTTCCGTGAAATTGTCGTTTTGAACTTGGTTAGATTATTTATATATCTCATGAATATTACAGCTCGAACCTTTCAAGATGACAGACTAGTAAATCATACGGGTGGAGTAATTGGGCTCTGGAAAGACAGAAAGGGTCATTATTACGACCACTATTATACAACACAGACGAACAAAAAAAATAGACGAAAGACGATTAATCACCACCTGCTTGAAAGTAGAACATTTCTCCCTTCGTACGCGGTATAATTGAGTTAGTGAAGCTCTTCTCTTTGGCGAACCGTTCTGCCCTAGTATTTGGTATTTATTTTGTCCTAGTGGCGAAGGGTATATTTTGCTACCTGCGTTGGCACCCCTGCTCCTCCTGACCTGAGCTACCAGCTTGGTCTCCCAACGACAATAGTAGACGATAGGTGATCTCGTGTTGTACAGTCCACTCAGCCTGCGTGAAACGATGTCCGACTTTCCTCGCCTAAATAGCTTCCTGTGCGGAATCAGCCTGGATACCGGAGCGTTGATCGTCGCCTGGATCACCTTCGTCTTGAATGCTTTCAAGTTCGCCATAGCAGCTTTAATATTGGCTCTCATGAAGCTCATGCTCGACGACATGACGACAATGCACGAAGAATACTCCGAGTCAGAGCGGCTATTTAACGCTTATTACATTATTTCCGGTGTGGTCTACATCTTGTTGGCGATGGACTTGATACTCTGTGTTTGCCTGCTCATCGGCGTCATTCGGAAGAAAGTCAACCTGATCAAGCCTTGGTTCATATCTAGTTATTTAACCCTCTTTGCCTGGTTCTTTTTCGAAGTGATCTTCATTTGTCTCCACTTACCTACAGTTGATCTTTGTGTGAGGTTGTTATGCGTCCTTGTGATTCAAGCTGTAGCTGCCTATGGTACCCTCGTCGTCCACTCTTTTCATGACAAGGTGAAGGAAGAGATAAAAATAAGCTCACAGTTCGGCTTTGTGTAGAAAAACGTGACTGTTGTATGGGTGAGCACGTACTTTTGTTATCACTAAATTTCTGTAACTAAATAAAACATAGTATTTGTAGAATATTTTTTAATACCAAATATACTGCATATTTATGAAATGGACTACAATTCATTTTCTATAAAACCCTGAACCAGTGACGCTGCAAGGGATTTTTCCTGGGCGGGGGTGAAATGTTTAATAGAGGGGTATGAGTATTTCTCGGGAAAACGTGATTACAAACAAAAAATAATAATTTATAATTCATAATTGTGTTAATCAATGAGGAATTTATACCATGACTAAAATTGACAATTTATAATTAAACATCTATACAAATAAGACCCATTTAAAATAATAGTTACTAGTAGCCACATAATTTACCAATTGATGACTTTCTAGTTTGCAGATAAAGGATTTACATTTAAATTCCTTCGTAGTTCAGGCTAGTCGTTGACGCCGTCGTAAGATAGCTCGTCCTGTACAAGTTAAATGATTTCTTCAATACTGGTATAGAACCGTGAGTCGAAAAGTCTCAAAACTTAATATTATCAAAGCACGCAATGAATTGCATTGAAAAACAATTTTAATTCATTTTTCCTTATCAGATACGTTGCTATACCTAAGATTCCACCTTGACAAGAATTTAAGCCGGAACCCTCATACTAGACTTAAAAGGCAGCCGGTCAGCAAACAGCTTGGACTATTTTAGAGACTACTCACAGGAAATCCCACTCTCCACCTCGCACTAGAAACCAAAATACTCATACATAGATAAAGCCACACACAAACCATTCTGTACTTAACAACTTGAACTTTGGCGAGTAGCAAAATTCGAACATCAATCGCAGCCAATCTTTCCTATCTCAAGTCCTAAGAACATGAGTAAAACCACCGTTTTATATCACAAAATAAATATTAGATAACATTTTCTCAATATTCTGAAATTACTTTACCATCCAAATCTAGTAAGATCGGCCATCCCTACAACCCTGTAGTATATGTAGTCCCCTTTGTATATATTTAGTCTCAAGGGGTTCTGGTGCTGGGTAGTTGTCTCCTCCTATGTATTAAGTTAATGTATATTGCAAATAAGGTTTGAATGAAACAATAATTATAAATTTTAATGTCTAATTTTATCATGATTATCTATTGCCCTTCTAGGGCAGATTGTAATTTTAGACACATTTATTTCAGAGAAAAAAAATCATTTCGATTTACAAACAAAAAATTCAAGTCAAGTGTGCTGTACCATACAATTTAAGGGTTTCGTTATGGCTGCTTAAAATATGTTAAAGACTTCATGTGACTTTGGTAAGATTACATATTTTTAATCAGCACTTCAAGATCATAATTCCCTTCTAAATAAGATAGGAACATTTTAATTGCCCTGAAATTGGTTAATTATCCAACCTTCATCAAAAAGTTGTTTTATTTTTAGCAATTTCAAAGGATTCAATGGAACTTTCAAGCTAAATGCCAGGCTTTTAAAGTCAAAATCATTGGCGTTATATTTCCAAACACGTTTTTAACAGCACTTTAATTACTTTATCCTGTAAAAAAATAAATCATAAATTGCATACATAGTCAGAGCGTGCAGAACTTTATATCCTACTCAATTTATTAAAATAATATTTATTATTATGCTACTTAGTAAATAATTAAGTAATAACTATTAATATTGATTTTTTTATGTTTAATTTTACTTCATAAACCATTCTATTCACTACAATTGTCTTAAAACATGTTGATGACTAAATGTTTTACCACAGAGAACACAAGACTATTAGTTGAGAGTTTACTCAACAGAAAGCGCGGACTCCGCCCTGGTGTAAAGAAATGGGAAATAAAATACCTACTAGTATCTTTTTTTCAGCCAAATTTCGTAATTTAAGTTATTCTGATTGATTTTTATATATTTTTCTAACATGCTGCCAACAACGTTAAGTTAAAAAAATTAATTTTTATAATTAATATTTTTTGTTTATTCTAGAATAGGTAGAATGGTATAGATTATAAAGTAAAGATACTAAACATTATAATATCTTTGTATCCTTTTATTCCCGACGTTGGGAAGAATTAAATATGGTTTACGGGTTGATCAAGCAGCAAACACTTAAAAATGAATGAACGGTTTACTGAGAACGGATTTGTATCAAAATCTACTCGGGAGTGTTCTACAACTAAAATAACATTCTTTGAATGACGATCTAATTTTGTGGTTTAATTAATTGCTGGTTCTGGATTTAGATTAAGTAAATAACGTCCAATTTTGTCTTCCGAAGAGTTTTTTTTATTTCTATTTCAAAAGCGCTTTCTGCTGCCTACACTGCCAGAATGGCTCACTTGAGAATGGCAGTATAGACCGCTCAAAGCCCTTGTAAATCAGAAATAAAAAACCGGTGGGATGACAAAATTGGACATTATTTACTTTATCTATTTCTTGATTCAGAAAATCAACCACTGCACTACTTTTTTTGTATTCAACAACAATCTTTATTGTGCAATAATTACAATCTGCCTTTTACAAGGCAATAATAATACAAATAAATGATCTCATTCATACCATATTTACAGCATCATTCACTCGCTCATTCATACAATAAGGACATGATTGGAGAAACTGGCCATAGCCAGGACTCCCACTGTCACGCGATTATAGCAGGTTACGAGGCCACTGCCGTTTCAGTCTCCGAGGAGGAAACTGCACTACTAGCCTTGCAATAGGTACGAATTGGAAAACAAAAGGTGGTTTTAAAAGAAATAAAAAATATTCAGAATTAAATGAAATGTTACAAACAGTATTCACGACATGCTAAACAAGCAACGCGGTTATGTCGTCAAGGTTTGCCTAAACTCTCCTTCAGCTTCTTCAACTGGATAACTGGATTAGAATTCCTGTACGCTGACAAACTTAAATTACGATCGACCTTGCTTGCCTGAGGGCAAGATTAATGATATTTTTGTAATGCCTTGGTCATGGCTGCTTGTGGCCTTACTGAATAATACTTTAAAACAAAAAAACAATGCGCTGTAAATCATACAATTAGGTTAAAGCTAATAATAAAGAACACTTGATATAAACATAATTTGATGCTGTTCATTTGTAATTTAACTACAATAACGATAAACCTAAAATGAAGTCATCACCATGTTGATTTAAAAAAAAATGATTGAATTTCTTTGATGAATGATTTTATTGAAGCTAATTGTAGACTTAATAAATAAATATACCCTAGCTTATTTAGCAACACATTTATTTTACATCTAGTAACAGGCCTAACTGCTTGAGATACGTGTGAGTATGCCACGGAATGTGCTTGTGCCATTATAAATAAATTTGCTAGCAGACAAACGAGAGGGGTTTATTAACATTAATGAGCTTACTGGGTGTTCTGTTAAGTTTCAAATTAAAACAGCTTATTTGTTCGTATTGAAATGTTTACTAAGATTAATAACTTGCTAATAAGTTCATGATCTGAGGTAACCATTAAGCTGAAAACAAAAACACGGGTATAATTAATCGGTAAAAGGGTGAAAATAAATATTTGATTGACTTTATTCCGAAGGAACTGACCCGAACGATTACAAAACTGGTTTCGGCGGCATAGTTATGGAAGATTTAATCAAGATAACTTCAAATTACACTGATTTCCAGTTGTTATTATCATATCGTAAATAATGTAATTATTTAAAAAAGACTTGCTCTAATCGGAATCGATCATGTCTCACACGACATAGTTAGGGTACCAACACATGTTGTTGCAGTTATTTACCAACTTCACTCCGCTCTCAGAATTACTATTTATCAAGTGATTATTTGTCAAACCAATAGTACTTGAACGTTATTGCAAGAGTAATACTATTTGCAACATACCTGGATCTTGTTGATGACGTCATGATGGGAACGCCTCAACTCTTCAGCTTCCTTGAGGTTCGAACCCAACTGTGTCAGTTCGGGAGTAACTTCCAGTACTTTAAGCTCCAGCCATTCCGAAACCTACAAAGACAACAATAAAATAAATTATAATATTTAGCATACTATTAAAGGAAAATCTCTATCATAAAACGTGATTTACGCGCTACCCCAATCCAGGGCAGGAAGGGTCGAATCCTATCATATTCGGAGCCCCCCACTTCTATGTATAGAAATAAATTAGTTTAAAAAGGAGAGTCATGAAAAATCTTTAAATGAAAGTTGAAGAAAATTAAAAAATGATTCATCTTTGATCACAAAACAGATAGGATACAAGTAATGTAATATAAACACAAACGACTTGGGAAATAAAACACCAAATACAGTATTTCCACTACACTATGAATTTTTAAATTGGCTTGTAAGCGTCGTACTAGCTACGGATAACCTCATTTGTCACACAATTTAGTATGATATAAGGTTTTCTTGATGTGTTATGATTCGCAGTCCAGTTATAAAATACATATTTTATCCTAATGAAATTTATCCCATAATTTAATGGTAAAAAAATTAGTCTCGGGCATCCTGTATAATTCAACAAAACTGTTTAGTGAATTATTAGGAAGCGATGGAAAGATTGTTTGTTTAAATGCTATTCTATTGTTCAAGTACACTTTATTTGTGTCTATCAATTTATTAACTTTGAATAACTAGAAAAAAGAATATAAGATATGGAAACAAACAAGGGAAGGCCCCACCAATTGAATAAAATGAGAAAACAAGGCTCTATGACGTTAAGCCTAAAGCTGGTTGAATTTGTTCACCTGTATCAGTAAATAATTAGATTTTGCACACCACGAATCTACTTTTTTTTTCGGCATTTTAAATGTGTTAACATGTTTTTTTTTTCAATCTAAGCTTAAATTCGGCACAATGTGCAAGTGTGACATATGCTAACGTGTGACTTAGTCACAGCACTAATTGATAACAGCTCCCTATGTGATATATCTGGACTGAAGAAGCGACATCTGTCCAGTAATTAGACTTGTGTTGATCCACTAATCACTGAAGTCTGTGTATTTCCTTTTTGAGACAGAACCAGTCTGACCTCGCCCCGGCTGTGCAGCTAGGTGCAACTAAGAAAAAAATCGAGTGCGCACTGAGTTATAAGTAAAATTTGATTGGTTAATGGAAGTGGGGGGGGGGCTATAAGCACCCTTACATCAAGAGTACGAAGAAGAAACACACAGGTACATTTTGAATTTTGAAGCATCGTGGTAATTTTTCAAAATGGGAAAGCTCTTTACAAAATTACCTTTTCTTGGACTGTTATTTTATACTAATCATCCAACCCGAAAACACAACATACCAAGAGCAAAATACTTATTCGGCCTCCTTCGAGTTAAATCCTCTACCTAATCCGTAGCACAAGATCATGTCCATCTGGCCTGTACTCTCACTATAACTGATGATTTCTTGCCTGCGTCTACAACTAATGGAGTCCCCCCCTTTCAACTATATAAGTATCGTGGTTTAATTGCTGGTCGTGGGTTTAATATAAGTAAATAACGTCCAAATTTAGTCTTCCCACAAGTTCTTTATTTCTATTTCACAAAGCTATGTAGGCTACATTGTCATTCTCAAGTGCCAGAAGAATTAATTTCAGAAAGACTGTGGTAATGATAACAGTGTATGATTTGCTTCTCTTATGGTTTAGTTAACAACGTTTTGAGAACTTGAAATGCCACTATACATAAGCTGGTGAAAGCGCGTGTTAAAAAGATATAAAGAACTTGAGGGAAGCGTAGATTGGACGTTATTTACATAATATAAGTAAAACAATGTTTATTTTTACCAGCAATTAACCTGGGGGCGAGAGTCCTAGAGTTGAGATCTTGCCCCGCATTAATTTCAAAATTTAGAATCAGATTTTCTAATAGAGAAAAATGTATTCCATACAACACGTTAAGGGTATGAGTCATTAGGAAACTATCTATTGCTTGTTTCACAGAAGCCCCCCCCCTTTTTTTCCATACCATACCTAAATGTAATAGTGAAAGTGAGTCAGGCCAATAAAGAAATGTTTGAAAAAGTGCCGTTGTAATTGGTTGTAAAAAATGTGTAAGATAGTAGAGGTATATGTTTTAACTGAATCGTGAAGAATGTTTCTTACAACATCGTGTAGGAATTTCAGGATAACAAAAAGTTACAGGGATCAAGTCTCACGGAAAACATTTCAAAATCCATTGAACTGCATTGATCTCCACCAAGCCATTCCATTCCGTCAATTTAAAAACATACTGTATAAAATATGTAAAAGTCATGTCATGTTTGTTGCACTAGAAAACATTGTATTTATATTTTCGTGTTTTTCAAACTTACTTTTATTCTTTTTGTCCATTTTTGGTGTTTTGCGAAATAAATACTTATTTATCACAATTCGTGCTGAACATTAACAACCATAAATCTCACTTCTGCCCTGGAACTACGGTTTCTTTCTGTTGTGTTGGGAACAATGATATGTAACAGTCAGGGTTTACACAATGTTGTGTTGTCTTAACATATTTCTCTTATTAGTAAACCCACCTTGATTAACTAACTTGTGTTAGTATCTTGAGTTGATAAACAATCAGGTAAGTCGGAACCAGAGAAAGTGATTAAAAATTTTCTCAAACAACGGTTAAGGTTTTGGAAAAACTGAACACTCGATCTCGATCGTCATAGTCCGGATCTTTTCCACCTTTTCCTTTGGAAAGGAAAAATGCAACCAGTCCTTTAAACAGTTTATTAGAGTGGTAAAAATGTCACGCAACATTCCGGAAGTTAATAAAATGTTGCGTTGCCTTCACGTGTTTTTCTGATTAGTAAACCTGCCTAAATTAATCAGCTTTTTTCAGTACCTCAATTCATTAAACTTGGCACCTTCTTCCCTCATCTGAGGTTTATTCAGTTTTTACTTAAAGATTTTTACCGCAGTGCAAATTGAGTCAGCTTTCACCTCTCGTCGTTTACATCAGCAAAAAAACGATCATGCAGTAGAGAAGCATTTTCCTTGGCGGAAATTAATGAGGTAAGGGCACGAAAGAAATGAATTATTAATGAAGAATAATAGTCACAAGTTATTTAAAATAAAATCCTTCACCCTACTAATGCAATATCTAATATGTAGTTAAGACGAAGTATCTAAAGTCAGTTCAAATGGAAATTATGCCCCAGACATTTTAAATTTAATTTTTTCTTCTATATTAGTAAGAGAGACCTGTCAGTTTAAACATGTCCGAATTATAACTGATTAGCTAAATATAAATTAGTTAAAAATACTATTTTTTTTTTGTTGATTGTTTACTGAGAAAAACACAAAGACATAGACAATGTTACTGAGCCATTAAAATTATATAAGAGTGTTCTTCGACACCAGCCTTAAATAAAAATGAGTCAATCTATCTGAAATTCTAAAGCTAAGCTTAATCGAACCTTGGGTTAAGATGTGTATGTTTTAGTCAAAGATATCAAGATGTGCAAGATATTACAACTGGAGGAATGTGAAAAGACATGTTGAAAAATTAGAACCCGTTTGGTTACATATAACTATTAAACGCTCTCAAGTCACCGCTCAGAGCTACAAGAGAAACAGAAACGGAAAAATTATTCCTAAGGAAGCATTAAGTTTTGGAAACTAACGGTGGGAATCACTTTGCGATCCGATAGCATTATTTGTTTTTGGTCAATATTTCAGCTATTTTAATTTTCCTTTTGAGACTCGGTATTTTGATTTCAACGTCCATAGATTTTCAAAAATGAAATTTTGTTCTTGATAAAAAAAAAAAATTATAAATGTTTGATATGGGGTAAAACTTACTAGGCGACTAATTCTTCGCTCGTCTAGTTTATTAATTACCTGGGATAACTCGTTATAACGAATATTAAATAAAGAGTACAGCTAAGAATCGATACACACCCATGCATAGTCAATACTTCTGACAGTGGGCTGAAAGGTAGGAACGGATGCCCTTTAGCAAGGCGGGTCTTCACGAGTCAAGGTTGGGTACTCACATTTTCTCCTATTGACTAATCCATTCAGTGGAAACGTTCGTACTTGACAATGGTGTAGTAACCAGTATAGGCACGAATATTTGACTTGCTTAGAGCAAACGGCAGATTTGGGTCAAGCCATACACTTTGAATAAGCTGTAGGCGTGATTGTGGAGATTCATCACGAGTGACATCACCATTTTTTTAAATAACTTCATAGATCGATAGCTGGCGTAATAATCTTTATAATATGCCCTCATTAACAAAACCCTCCACAAGGACCTTAGTATATCTTACATCCTTGATCTCATCCTTACAAAATTTATGGAATTTCACCAAAACATACCCAATCATCTTAATCTCCTAGTCATAATACAACCACTCACATCCCTATGAACAGTCTCGAAAATTAAATGGGGCAGGGCCTCATGTGCTGTTAATTTATGACAGCCGGACTACTACCAATGGTCAGTTTCTCTAATCATGCCCAGAGAGTCTGTGGATCTCATCTCTTAGTCAGCCTCCACTGCCCTGTATCTTGTGCCTCCGAGTCCTCCTTCACATACGAGGGAGGTAAAAATCATGTGGGGTTTAGATAGAAGGATGTAAGGTACACTAAGGTCCTTGTGAAGAGTTTTGTTGTTTTGTTAATGAGGGCACATTATAAAATTGGCCTGTATACCTGTATATACCGTATGAACGAATGAGTGAATGATAAACTGTAATTATAGGATGAATGAGATCAATTTCTTATTGCACAGAAGATTTTTTTTTTCATTATTCAGAACTTTTTCAGTTGTTAGATTTCCTTTTCCACTGATCTAACAATTTACTTCATGCAATAAGTGGTTAGATTTTATTTTAACGCGTCATCATTCGACAGTACCTTCCCGAAATAAGTATAAATAAATATTGAATAGGCTATTAACAATTTTTTTATGGTATAATTCCCCCACCCTCCCTACCACTACCGAAATCTACACCTCACACCGGCAATGCGCTGCATTCATTCGAAGAACGACCGGCAAGAAGGCCCCAGGTCAGGATTCCATCCAGAACATCCTACTCAAGCAGCTGCCGAGGAAAGGAATCTCATTCATAACGAACGTGTTGAACTCCTGCTTCAGGCTGCACTATTTCCCCCAGAACTGGAAGCACGCTGTAGTGGTCCCCCTTCTGAAACCAGCAAAAAGCGGTTATGAGCCATCTCATTACCGCCCCATCAGTCTGCTGACTCAACTCTCGAAGCTGTTCGAGAGAATCATCCACGTACATCTCTCCGGGCACTGCGAGTCACAAGAAGTCATCCCACCAGAGCAGACTGGTTTCAGAACAGGCTTAAGCGCGAACAACAACCTGGTGAGATTGCAACACCACGTCGCATCGAACGTCCGGAGCAACAGAGCTACCGCTATGATTTCTCTGGACTGTTCGAAAGCTTTCGACTCTGTGGACCACTACATCCTACTTCAACGTCTGAGGGAATACGAATTCTCGGATCAGCTGCAGAACCTGATAAGATCCTACCTTACAGGCAGAACTTTTTCGGTTCGTATAGGCACTACGTTTACGACCCGAAGAAACTACACTGCCGGTGTCCCCCAAGGATCGGTGCTAGGCCCTCTGCTGTTCAACATTTACACCGCCCACATCGTAGGAGCCTCGTACCCCAACTGCGAGGTATCCGCGTATGCAGACGATATAGGTGTTTACAGCACTAGCATCAATCCCTCCAGAGCCCTGAAATTCGCTGAGAGCGCTAGTCAACGGATCTCCGAGAAACTCGATGCCGTCCACATTCAAGTCAACCCGGCCAAGACGCAAGGAATTATATTCAGTTACAAATCCGGAAAAAAGAAGCTCCCGAAATCCTTCGTCTTAGGCGGCAAAGAGTGCCCTGTAAGCAACAAGCTGTGCTACCTCGGGATTACCCTCGGTAGGCACTTGTCGTTCACAACTCATCTCGGTAAGAAATTAAAGAGTGTTAGGAAGAAATTCTTCAGCCTCGGACACCTACTTCACAGCCCGGCTTTATCGGTACGCCTCAAGCTGCTGATATACCAGAGCGTCCTAAGACCTGCTTTGATGTATGGGACCCCTCTCTTCAAGTATCTGACTCCTAACACTCTCCAAACGCTCCAGCAATTTCAGAACAGAGTTCTCCGCACCTCCCTCAAACATACCCCGTTCGACCGAATGAAGGCAGACGAGATGCATAAAAAATTTGAAGTGCTCACCATTCAAGATTTTATCAAGAGAAGGCACATCAAATTTTTTGACTCACTCAGACATAGCCACAACCCACTATTCTCCGACCTTCAACCACCACCAATGCCCGTCAGATGGAAGCACTGCTGGACCGCCGAAGCCTGGAGGATGATCGACGTCATTGAACCCGATGACTGAACGAACTACACCCAGCCGAGATATCGAGGCCGATCTCCCGGCCGACTCAACCGAAGCTACAAGACCCCATCTACCTGTTTAAGCAGGGTAGACCTTCCGGCCGAGTGGCCGACTTATTTCAGCCCCCTGCCGGGGCGGGCCAGGCTTGACCTGGCCGACAACAAACCATTGCCTAGGTACCCCTAGGCTCCACCCTCGGTAGACTCTCACTACCTTCCCGAATCCACCCGCCTCCTTCAGGCATTCCACACCCTATATCCTTCTCATACACCCTTCAAATGGGGGACTCCCCTTAGTGAAAGGCACTCATTAGCCCAAAATAATTTTCCCACATCCTAATTTATAAGTTTGAGAGCTAAGAAAAAAAGAAAAAAAAAAAAAAAAAAAAAAAAAAAAAAAAAAAAAAAAAAAAAAATATGGTATAATTTCTGGTTGTGGTTTGTATTTTATTTTACAAATATACATTTGTAGTGCTCAAAATGTTGCTTATATTCTTGTAATATATACTTGTAGAAAGGCAAAATTGGACGTTGTTTAAATAATACTTTTATGCTATTATAATTTGTTTCTTTTTCACTTGAAAACTCATCTCATGATTATTAGACTATATTCAAATAACTGGTCCTGGACAGAAAATGTTTTATTAAAATCATAGATATTACGATTAATTTGCTAACTTATAAACAGGGATATAATTTAAAACCTATTCCTATTAAAAAATAAAGTGTTGTACGAATAACATGAAACTCGTTTCGAGATAACGAATGCTGATTTCATCTATTATAAAGGTTAGTTATTGGCATTAGGGGAAACAGAGCAGTTTATTAGGACGTTCCGTGGTCCCCTCCACTAAAACAATGACTAAACTTAGCTCTGTTGTAATATGAGTTGAAAATAGGCGAACTAACAATTTTGAGGGCAGATATCCATCTATTTCTGAGCACTGGACTGAACACAGAAATGCACTCAGTTCAATTTATGGTTTGGCAATTCGATCTCGATATCGCAATTCAATCATATTACTCTTAAAGGATGACTTAAAGGAAAAAAAAAATACGTTATGCATACGTAACCATTAATTTCCTATTTTGTACGATTTTTAAAAATATTAGTTTAATGATTTATGACAATAACTTATTTTACACTCACTCCATATTTATGGCTACTGTAATGCGTCAGGGCTCAAAACAATATGAACTGATGACTTAATTCTGTTCAAATTTGACAAATAGGAAACGCAAATGATAGTTTTTTTTAATTAAATCTCAACACAACCGGTGTCTTTTTATCTTCAAAAACAAAAAAATTAGCGATAAAGAGTCTCCATGTTTTTTTTATCCACCCTCACCTCGACATGGGATCTAGCCTAGAGCGTTCCATGATTCATATTTTTGGCATAATTCATTCACATAGTAATTTTCGAGCAAATTCATTTTTGAAGAGCCCTGCGGAAGAATATTCTCCGTTCAGACTGGGACCGGGCAATGGTCTGTGTGTCTGTACGTTCAACAGTTATAGGGCAAAGGCTATGTGGGTCTGCAAAGGTCGGCTTGGCATGAAGCAAAGAATATTGTACAATACGCTCCCCACCAGCAAGACTACCACGTGAGTTAGCGAGAGGTGACTCTTGGATACCTGAAGGGCTGCTAGAAGTCGACCCCAACTAACACCGAAGATCTAGCGGATGTTAAAAGACCATGACTCTTAACTGTAAACTAGGTTATTATTGTGAGTTGCTTTCATTAATAAAGTTTTTACTGTAGCGAGATCGTTATTTTGATTAATAATTTAGTTCGTAATAACAATTCAACCTTATATTTTGAAATTATTACTAACTACTATCCCATAAAAGCAGGAGTTCCACAGGGCAGTGTCCTGGGTCCCATCCTTTATAACATATGCACAGCTGATGTCCCCTCTACCCCCAATACCTTCTTGGCCACATTTGCAGATGACACTGCAGTCTTGTCATCCCACCCAGACCCCAATATAGTATCCCATAACCTTGAAAAACACCTTAATGAGATCGAGTATTGGTGCAACCAATGGCGGATCTAAGTTAATGAAACATAATGTTCCTACATTACCTTCACCCTCTGTCACAAGTCTTGTCCACTACTTTATTTTAATTCTATTCCTCTCCCTGTACCCGAGACAGTACGGTGCTTCCATCTCGACAAACGACTGACCTGGAAACCACATACGAGGCTAAAAAGACAAGAACTAAACAGACGCTTTGGACAACTGTACAGACTACTTCAAAGAACATTCCATCTCTCAATAGAAAATAAATTACAAATCTACAAAGTTATACTCAAGCCAATCTGGACATATGGAATAAAGCTATGGGGGACAGCAAAAAAGTCGAACATCAAGCGTATCCAATCCTTTCAATCAAAAGTCCTGAGAACAATAGTAAATGCCAACAAGTCTTGTCCTCTTCCTGTATCAAAGACAGTACGGTACTTAGCTTTCCATCTCGACAAACGGCTGACCTGGAACCCACATACGAGAGTAAAATGTCAGCGTAATCCACGTATCCAATCCTTTCAATCCAAAGTCCTGAGAACAATAGTAAATGCCCCTTATTATGTCAGCAACAAAACCCTTCATAACGACCTTAATATACCCTACATTCTAGAACTCATCCCTTCCATGTTTATGAAATTCCACAGTAGCCTTTCCAACCACCCTAATCCCGTAGCACAGTCATTGCACTGCACCACTCATCCCTATAATCCTCCTCGGAGACTAAAACGGCAGTAGCCTCGTGACCTGCTATAAATGCGTGACAATGGGAGTGCTGGCATTGCCAGTTTCTCCAATCATGTCCTGAGCGTGTGTGGTTCTCGCGATCTTGGTCGTGGAGGAGCGTGGGGGACTTCACAAGAGTCCGCTTCATCTTTAGTATGCGAGGGAGGTGACAAACATGTGGATTTGGGAGGCCTCTGGGCTGTCTGTAAATATTGTATGAATGAGCGAGTGAATGATGAATTGTAAATATGGTATGAATGAGAACATTTATCTCAATTACTTATTGCCTAATAAGGCAGATTGTAATTTTAGCACAATAAAAAAGTTATATAAATAAAAAAAAAAATTTGAAATTATAACCATCTTGTAATACGCTGATCTTGGGTTGGTTATCAACAGATCTAATAATATTATATAATTACAAATTTTTAAAGTTTACCATCTCCAGTAAAGAGAAATATGTAATGTGAGTGTAACCCACAGTGTCCAATACCCTTATATGATAATTAGAAGACATACAATTTAAAACATTCAAATTATGGTTCTTCGAAGATGCTCTGAGCCGTCCTGGTTACTGGAATACGATATGTGGGTTTAACAAAAGATGGTTGAATCACTCGAGTCAATTTTAGTTTTGGTCCACTGCCAGCATTGGAGGCAGAAGTTGTGTAAGTTTCTTATAAACCGTTGTTTCACAGTAGTTCTCCATTACATTTTTATCAATGGCAAGGAACTTTCTGTCTACGATTTCGATGCAATGTAATTTTAATCTTGATCGTACAACATATATTTTACCACCTGCCAACGATTTTCCAAGTCGTTAAAAGAAAATCTACAATCACTTGTAAATAAAAAGCATTGATCTATTTTCAACTAGGCTTCGTGCTTTTTATTATAACAATTTATAAATTTATATATTTAAAGCAATTTTTCTAATGCAGGGCATAATTATGGAAGAAGAATGGAGTCAGAGTTAATTGATAAAAATAAATTGTTGGAGTTGTTTCAGCACTCAGATGAAAGTAGACCGCCACAATTAGTGTTACGATTGGGAAGTGGATTGAAGAAGGTAGAGAGGAAGACGTCATAACCAGAGTAAAACTAAGCCTTGGCCTAAATGTAGGACTAGAAGAGGTAAATTAATGGGTAAAGTGGTCAAACAAACAAGAAGGGCTGCAAAAAAAAAAAAAAAAGTATATGAAATTCATAATTATTTGTTATTTACTCTTTACAGCGATGTCTAAAAATTTAAGCAGATTTCAGCTAAACATATTTCAATTAAACTTCCGGAGATTATTGGCTTTGTTTATTGATTTTTAAAATGTTAACAAGGATAATTGAATAAATATATGAAAACAAACTGATGAACGTAGCCAGTGAAGAAACAATAAAGGCACTTTGTCATTTTTTTCACACCCTCCGTGACAAAATTTTAAAAACATCTGAAGATCTTATGGAATATACCTTGTGACCGCTGAGCTATTAAATATTAAAGAACATACATAGACAGGCGGACGAGAGTCAATCGTATCTCAATGAAAGTATAGCCTGTTCGTTTCGGCTTGTAAATTACTCATAATAATGGTATTAATTCCATACATGTAATATGTTGTTTTTTTTGCTGATCAATGAGGGTTACTTATCAGAGCTTGTAAAACATACTGAGTGACCAACCCCACTGCCAGACAGCACTAAAGGCATGGTATTTTGAAAGGAATCACTGCCTACACTCCGTGACGAGAGACATCTACAAGTCCATATATGGCCAGCAGCTAACGGTTCTTGTGGAGCCTCCAGTCGAAGGAGGAGTTAACGTATTCCCTAGTTGGACTATGTGGTGGCTTGTATCAGGTAGAGCTTAGATATTTGAACATTCTCTATAAAAGGGGATTTATAACAAGAATATCCATTTAGAATAATAGTTTATATTGTTTTTCTACTCATGGTGTGCTTTGTTATATACCCTTGACTCGCTTTTGACGTCTTACAAGCATTTGATATAAGCATAAATGAAAAAAAAAACACTCTTTGTTCATATAGCCTTTGAAACTTGCTGATTAGTAGTAAGATCACCGTTTTTGATAAGAAGTACGTCATTTATTTTTTTTAAACAACTAGATCAGTAAAAGCCCCTTTTAATAAGTAAAAAAAAATTACTGAAATCGACTCGAGCGAATTAAAAACGCATTGCTATTGTTGGCTGTGAATAAATTATTTTTTTGTGATAGCTTTGATATTACTTTTGCATTGACGGGGTTTTCATCTTCAAACTCTTCACACTCAAATGTTCAACGCTCTTCAAACTGAACGCTACTCGAAACCTACTTGATTACATTTCGTTCCTACATATCTGACCTCTACTTCGCAAGTCATTTGTCATTATCATTTATAGTCAAAATCGGAGTTGCTCATGGTAGTGTTATGCGCCTTCTCTTCTCTCCTATACCTCATATACCGCACACATTCCTACTAATCCCGTTATCATCCCTTCGCTGACGACAGCGCAATCCTATCCACCTATTTAGATTACTATACAGCATCCCATAACCTCCATATTCACCTCACCAAGATTGAGCATTATTGCACACTAGTAAAAGTTAATTTTTAAGCGCGGATCCCGTCTACAAGTTCTCTTAAACGTTCCTCCCAACATACAATTGAACAACCCAATCAGTGATTACCCTGAATTTCACCTAACACAAAAGACTAACAAGGAACCAACACACGCGACACAAAAGACAAAAGCTCAATCGATGTTTTGAAAAAAATATTCAGACTGCTAAACAGAAAATCCTAACTCTCAATAGAAAACAAAATAATAATTTATAAAAGCTTCTTAACACTTTCACTGCCAGACGGCGCCGATCGGCGTCCAGGCAGATTTTACTGGGTGGCCAACCGACTCCGATCGGCGTCGAAAGGAATGCAATGTTCCCTTCATTCACAAAGGCTGGCTTTAACCAATCTCCCCTCTTTTTCTCTTTTGGCCGCTCGGTTAAGGCTCGACCAGTGCCATTTAATCTTTGGTTTCCATAATAGGAGTTTCGTTACTGTGTGGTTCCTTATTTAAAAGTTTTCAGTCTTTAAAAGGCCTTGAATCAGTCTGGCCCCCTCTGATTCTTAACCTACTACGTCTTGGCAGTCCAAGTGTTAAGACCGAACTAACGGCTTGAATTTTGGGGACAGTCAAACAATCAAACATCAAGAAAATAAAATCCTTCCAATCCTAAGAGCAATAGTAAAAATGCTCCATTTTACGCCTCCAAAAGTATTCAAACATCCTCTTCCCACATCAAGGTCGCTAGGTCTACCTATCCCAACAGTTCTCCAGGGAGATAGAAGCGGCGATTGCATTGAATCCCAAGCACTGGCCAGTATCTCCCATTATGCATGGAGCGTCTGCGACTCTCTTGCAGTCCTTACTTCTACGATCTATGTAGCAGCCGGAGCAGCGTGGAATTTTCCTGATCATTAGTTCTCTTTTGCTGGGCATGTGACATTCCCGCAGGTTAATTTTGTGTATTCCTTGGATACGTATATGAATCAATATATTATGTATGTACATTGTAAATACTGTAAAATGAGAGAGGGAAGGCAGTATTGCATATGGTACGAATAAGATCATATACCACAATTACCAATTCCAGTGTTACGACAAATAGAATTTGTCTAGCAAAAAAAAAATCGATTTTTCTATCTGTCAGAACTTTTCTTAAGTTGAGATAAGTAACTTTTCTCTGTCCATATGCAATTATATATTTATTCATCCTTTCAGTAATAATAAAATCCTTCAATAAATTGCTATATTCGAATTTTCTTTGCATAATTTACATCATTTTACACAGTAATCCTTTCTTCAACCAATTATCCTAACTGCCTTTGCGTTTCTTTTACTACTATAAATTTTAATGAGAATTTCGGACGAAAATTCGCAGTGCTTGATGAAATTTGCAGTATTTTACGTCACTATTAGAAAAAGGATTAAGTGCGAAGGCTACAGCCGAAAGAAATCATATGGGAATTCAAGGAGTATTTCATCGAAGAACAGTAGCGTTTTTGTTAAAACGCTTCAATGATGGAAATATCTATCATTATGTAGTCGATGATGATGAATTATTCAAGATGGTAAGCAAGGGTTCATAACACACGAATAATTAGTGTGTAAAATAGTAGCTTCAAATGCCTACCTAAGTTTATTAACTTATGAAATCAACTAGTTATTTGCACAAGAACATTCCTAACAACCTAGCATAGATGAATGAAGTACCAGCATGAAAGTAGAGCCTCTCCCCATTGGACTTGACAAAGTTATCCAAGTTCTATTCAATGGTAATACAATTTAGTCAATTCAATACAATTTAAAAGAAATCTTAATTAAATTAGAGCCCATTTTATTAATGAATAATAATGCGTTATTCAACCATAAGAGCTTTCCACCAATAAAACTCTAATGAGTATATATAAATATTTAATATTTAGAAGCCTAGCACGCACTGTTGGTGCATGATTATTCACGAAACCTATCGCACGTTTGATTAATGTTCGGTATTTATTTGGAAGCGTTGATTGGTACGCATACCAACACCTTATCCAAGCAAAGAATGTGATAATGTTACCAGCAGTCCTTATTGACGAAGTGGATTCTATTCTTATTGTTACTTGTAGGTTTAGTTGAATATATTGTACCAGTTAGACCAGATGACTATCATATATGATCCTCTCAATATTTTTAAGCGGACAAAAAACTTTCGGTATACCTTCATGTCAGACACTTTTAAATTTGGTTGGTACCCCAAATTTCTTCAATCCAGTAGAGTAAAAGGAGTGGCCGATTCTAATCATTTTAACAGTTTCATTGTTTTTTTTCTCTAATCCAGAAATCCTGCTTGATCTACAGTCATGGAGGTCAAATTCTAGGTGGCGAAGACGTACAAAAAAATATTCATCTCCATTAAATATAATTTATGTATCAGTAATCAATTGGTATTAAAAAAATGTCAATAATTTTGCACAGGCCTTCAATAAATATGACTTACTCATTAAAAATACAAAATTTGAGCTTGATTTAAACAATATTGTAACTATCATTAACACCGTGTTCGCAATTGTAACTATCAGAGGCGTACCTATAGGTCTTGCCAACTGGAACGGCCCCCAAATTTCCGCTTCTTTGAATTTTGAAGTCAAACAAAATCAAGAATGGGTATTATCAATTGATGTTTGTTTATTCAGACATTTAAACTGACATTTATGATGTGTATAAACACGAGTTTTCTAAATTATAAATGATAACTATCAATCCAAATTTCATTACAAGGTTTAAGTATAACTTTGTAGATTAGTAGTTTATTTTCTATTGAGAGATAGGATGTCCTTTGAAGTAGTCTGTACAGTTGTCCAAAGCGTCTGTTTAGTACTTGACATTTTACTCTCGTATGTGGGTTCCAGGTCAGCCGTTTGTCGAGATGGAAAGCTAAGTACCGTACTGTCTTTGATACAGGAAGAGGACAAGACTTGTGGCAGAGGGCGGTGAAGGTAATGTGGGAACATTTTGCTTCATTAACTTTGATCCGCCATTGGATGCACTAATGATCGATCTCATCAAGGTGTTTTTGAAGGTTATGGGATGCTATATCGGATTATGATGTGTATAAACACGAGTTTTCTAAATTATAAATGATAACTATCAATCCAAATTTCGGAAATCTACCTACTTAGAAATGACAACCAAAAATTTACTTCTTTGTATTAGGTCCCGTTTCGTCAATTTAATAATTCTCTTGAAACAAGTGGCCCTATAAAAAGTAATTTCTTTAGCAGATCTCATTTTCTCCACTAGCCAACGTACCTTTATTTGGACATCGGCAATTATAAGTTTAAGGTGCACTAATTTTCTTTTTTCACCGATTAAGCGTAAAAATACCGAGGTCGAGTGATTACACGGGAGTCAACATGTATTTTTTGCCAAATACCACCCCGAAATATGTGCTGGGGCGGACCACCCCCCAAAAAGGATTAAGCGCGAAGGCTACAGCGTAAAAAAATCATCGATGGAAAGTCAAGGAGTACTTCATCGAAACGCTTCGATGATGGGAATATCAATCATTAGGTTGTCGATGATGATGAATTATTCATGATGGTAAGCAAGGGTTCATAACACACGAAGAATTAGTGAGATTAATTGAATTAGTGCCCCCCCCCATTTGGTACGCTATTGTTAACTGAACCAGTTTATTTTAATGGATGATATTTCGCATGGTATTTCAAATCGATACTCCGAACATGCTACAATGAAAATGAACCTAAATGATGAATGAACCTCGCTAAATTAGCCTCGTCAAAAATAATTAAGAGGCATTAATTATTAAATCAGGTGCCAATTAGAGAAATAAGTATTTTCTTATTAAGTTGAGTAGCAAATAAAAGATCTGTATCTATAGATTAATAATTTTTTTTTTATTTTAAGGGGCAATTATTGTGAAGATATAAAAACTGTAATAAAAATTGCGATGTGTCCTGCTGTATTTTATACGTTATTTTTCCTAGATAGTCTGTGGTCACTCGAGTAATATTTAATAAAGGTGCGTTTTCAGATTTTTTATTGACATTTTCTGGCAAAGCGCTTCAAAAGTGAGGGAGGGTAAGCGTTAATCTACAAAAGTTAAAAAAAAAACTAAAGTCAACGACCCACACCTCACGTTAGCTGTAAACTTAGCCGGAAATTCCCTATAATCTCACTTCGATAGATCCTTAATTTCCGATCAGAATGATGCCTAAACTCTCCTCAAAGGGAAATGATTAGAGATCACTGAGGTAATCGCTCGTAGATTCCATCCACTCAGGTTAAGAGTCATAAAGCGGATGTAGATAATCTACTCTACACCAATTGAATATATTTATACACGCAATGGATTTTACACACTATGAATTAGATAGATTGGTGAAGTTAAATTTCCAAAAGTTTCAACAGTACATAAAGTATATTACTAATAGGGTTTCAGATGAGGTAAAGGCAAAATATTGATTATAAATATTTGAAATATAAAGATTTAGAAATTAGCAAAACAGTTACTACCAAAAATAATTTTACACTGGTAAAAATATAATCTTGTTCCATGGTTGTTTTTCTTTTTGGCATCAGTGAATTTGATATGGCTAACCATAACCTCATAAATATTATATATTACGTTATATTCTACCGTTAGCCAAGGGCATATATAGCGAAGAGTAAATAAAAAACAATTTAACATCATTAAATAGAAAAGGGTTTTATAAGTGGATTAGGAGAACGAAAGAGTTTTATGGATTCTGAAGGAATGGAGGATCCGATAGAGGGTTGCATTAGATTGATTGGACATTTCATCAGTGCCTCATTGACCTTTTGGATTAAGGGCCCTATGGAGCTGTTTTGTGGCTGTTCTGTTTATAGCTTTACTCAGGTGATTGCGTGGTCGTGTACGGTTTCTAGAACAAGAGCATTAAATCAAAACATTAAGGTGAAATTTTAAACATAATTAATTTGGAGGTATTTTAGGACGTCGAAAAGAAATAACAAACTCAATCCGAATCATTCCGGGGAGGAGGTTGTATTTTTTTTTTTTGCGAAATGTTTTCATTACAAATTGCGAACCGATGTAGGCCGGTACAGAATTGACTACTGAAAAAGAAATCGCTCTCAAATATGAATGGCGAATGCGAATTTAAGTAGATTGGATAAGGGTGATGAATTTTTGGTTAATATTGTAAGAAAACTTTTCACTACTAGTAATATTAATTTTTTTTTAAATTACTTTATTCTTAATTGCCGTAAATAAGTATTGATTGAAATTTTATGATTTCCCTTCATGTAAACAAGTGAGACAATGCGGGAACCTCGGAGTATAGATTCAAAAATAAAATATACCATAAGATAAATAAATACAAATATACAAAGAAAGATTCAAGACGGAGGAGAAGTAGGAAACTGTGGAAGGAACCGGTCGGGGTCAGCGTCCTGTGAGAGTCACCTTCCACCACGGCCTTTGGCACACTTACCACTTCTAACCTACATTCTAAGACCGCTAGTCCTCTTATTTTATTGCTACATATCAAATAATTATTTGCAGATCCGTCGGAATAAAATCAGCATTTGACAGCAACAAGGATTAGAGTATGAGGTACAAAACAAAATTCGTTAAAACCCTCCCCCCACCAGCTAGGCTTATCATCATCCGAATGGTCGGTGCCACAGATTTGAACCATCCATGGAGGATACCCGTTATAAGCTATATGGTTTCAGGACATTAACAGGTCGTCCAAGCGGCCACAAATCCAGAATACCCATGCGAGAGAGAGAGAGAGAGAGAGAGAGAGAGAGAGAGAGAGAGAGAGAGAGAGAGAGAGAGAGAGAGAGAGAGAGAGAGAGAGAGGGGAGGGATGGAGAAGGGGGGAGGGAGAGAGAGATAGGGTGAGAGAGAGAGAGAGAGGGGGGGGATGGAGAAGGGGGAGGGAGAGAGAGATAGGGTGAGAGAGAGAGAGGGTGAGAGAGAGGGCGAGGGAAAGAGAGGGGGAGAGAGAGAGAGAGAGGGTTTGAGAGAGAGAGAGGGTGAGAGAGAGAGAGGGTGAGAGAGAGAGAGGGTGAGAGAGAGAGAGGGTGAGAGAGAGAGAGAGGGTGAGAGATAGGGAGAGGGAGAGAGAGTGGGAGAGAGAGAGAGAGAGAGAGAGAGAGAGAGAGAGAGAGAGAGAGATTCCGTAGAAGTTCTCGAATATGTTGTCTTAGACATGGCAAAAGAAGGTACAGGAATATATCCTGGAAAAAATTGGCATTTCCTAGTCTCCATTCCAAACGAGAAAGGTCTTTAGTATCAATTGAATAGGCTAGAGGATGGACATTCATCATGACTTGCATTGACGTACATGCTATAAAATCAAATAACAGAAAAGCTTAAAAATATTCTTTGACAAAGCAGTAGGGAGATTCTTCGATAAATCTGTCTGACGGATTCAGCGTTAAAGAAGTGTAATAAATCATACAAATTTATTACCTAGATCATTACAAATTGATTTCGTGGTACCATTAAATAGCGTTATTAATGGTTAGATTCTAATTAAAAAAAGCTAATTTAATTTATAATTGGTATTCGTTCAAAATACGTTTATATGGGGAAAGAATTTAGTAATAAGAGAACTAAGTACATTCATTTTCTTCGAATCTTATTTTCTTTGGGTCTATATTTCGCACCTTCATGGCTTGAGCTCGTTCAGAACTTTTTAAATTATTTAAGCATTCGGTCATTTCCAGAGTACCATTTTCAAACACTTAAAATCGCCAGCAGTGACGTTACAATAACAACGGACAATGTACAATGAATAATTATGTTGCTCGATGAATAAATAGTTAGTTATGTTTTCAATAATGTTAAGGTTCAGAGGCATATATTTATATAGTTATAATATATTTATATATACTTTATTAATCGTTATTTATATATACTTAATTTATAT
Organism: Acanthosoma haemorrhoidale; assembly: GCA_930367205.1. Classification (NCBI taxonomy): domain Eukaryota; kingdom Metazoa; phylum Arthropoda; class Insecta; order Hemiptera; family Acanthosomatidae; genus Acanthosoma; species Acanthosoma haemorrhoidale. The sequence continues at coordinate 99,079,414 of OV884011.1, forward strand.
ATATAAGTTAAGGCTCGTGGTATGGATTGCCATACAATGGTTAGGCCTAATACCACGTAGCCCGATGTAAACAGAGATAGAGGGTTAGAAGCGGAATAAAGACAGTTTAAACCTAGCCGTTGTTCCAATATCAGTTCCCTTTACTCTCGTTCTCTTTTCTTTAAACGCCTAAAGCCGATAGACGATAACTGGTGCGGAAGCCCGGGACTACAAACGTTTAGTTAAACGACGTGCGGGTCAGTTTTTTTGTTGTTATGGTTTTTTATATAACCGATCGAAATGGTGGATTTACGGCCGGCAGCCTTCGAAGTTGTGCTGCTGCCTAAGGAAACATTGGCGGAAGCTCACGCAAACTCGCTGGCGTGGATGAAAGTGCTTTCTACATGTTTAAATAAAGAGATAAGCTATTCAATGCCATCTGTGGAGAGATGAAGAGTGGACGCAGGTACGAGTACGTAGGAGAAAATAGAAATCATATATTTAGTTATAGCTAGTTAGCAATAATATGGTATTCAATATTTTTAGGTCATATAATCATTAAACCATTAATGAAGAGTATTATTATACAGAATTAAGCACTAATTATAGCACTAATTCATACAATATTTACAGACAGCCCAGAGACCTCCCAAATCCACATGCAAAGAGAAAGCAGAGTCTTGGGAAGTCCCCCACGCTCCTCCGTCAGCCGCGTCACCGAGTACTAGCCAGTGGAGGCTGACCAAGAGCGCGAGAGCCACAGACGCTCAGGACATGATTGGAGAAACTGGCCATTGCCAGGACTCCCACTGTCACGCGATTATAGCAGGTCACGCACGAGGCCACTGCCGTTTCAGTCTCCGAGGAGGATTATAGGGATGAGTGGCGCAGTGCAATGACTGTGCTGCAGGATTAGGGTGGTTGGAAAGGCTACTGTGGAATTTCATAAGCTTGGAAGGGATGAGTTCTAGAATGTAGGGTATATTAAGGTCGTTATGAAGGGTTTTGTTGCTGACATAATAAGGGGCATTTACTATTGTTCTCAGGACTTTGGATTGAAAGGATTGGATACGCTTGATGTTCGACTTTTTTGCTGTCCCCCTATTTATAGCTCTATTCCGTATGTCCAGATTGGTTTAAGTATAACTTTGTAGATTAGTAGTTTATTTTCTATTGAGAGATGGGATGTCCTTTGAAGTAGTCTGTACAGTTGTCCAAAGCGTCTGTTTAGTACTTGACATTTTACTCTCGTATGTGGGTTCCAGGTCAGCCGTTTGTCGACATGGAAAGCTAAGTACCGTACTGTCTTTGATACAGGAAGAGGACAAGACTTGTGGCAGAGGGTGGTGAAGGTAATGTGGGAACATTTTGCTTCATTAACTTTGATCCGCCATTGGATGCACTAATGATCGATCTCATCAAGGTGTTTTTGAAGGTTATGGGATGCTATATCGGATTCTGGGTGGGATTACAAGACTGCAGTGTCATCTGCAAATGTGGACAAAAATGTATGGGGGTAGAGGGGGCATCAGCGTTGTATAGATTTTAGAGGATGGGGCTCAAAATACTGCCCTGTGGAACTCCTTCTTTTATGGGATAGTAGTTATAATATTCTAAGCCACAGCGGACTTGGAAGAAGGGATTTGAAAGGTAGGGCTGTTGGATTTGAACAAGGGCCTGTGGTTAATATGTTTTGAGATTGGAAAGCAAATCTTCGGGCCAAATCTTGTCCACTAAAGCTTTAAACTTGAAAATGTTGTAACTTTCTTATTTGAGTGTACTAACTCCGAGCAACCAGTTAGAGTCCTGCAAACGATATCTCGAAGAAAAATTTTGCGTCTAAGTGTATAGTAAGCGCAGTTGATGATGACCTAAAGGTATAGACGTCGATTTGTTTGTGTATGTATGGGCGAGGCGGACTGAACCAATCAACAGATCCGGAAATGCAAGAATTCGCCTCAAGAGCGTCATAAGGCGGAGCACCCTGAAACTAGTCTTTTGCTTTTAAAGGACATTCTGTTGTGGTCACTGATAGTGTTCAGAGTGTGCCAAGAGAGCTTACCTTCCTGCTATCGTAGACAGTATAGTCTATAATTCATTAAGCAGTTATTTCAGTTATTCAAAACATTGTGCTTTCTATTATGGATTCTGATACCGCATCTCCCAAATATACATAGAGAGATAACAGATAATGTAATTAACTGGTATAAATTTTAATAGTTATTGGTCAATTAGTGACCATAGTGACTTGTCTGGGACCTTATAATTACCGTTAAAGATTGGAGTCATTAGATTGACGTGATTTCTGTAAATTCAAAATAAAAATAAGGTTCACGCCCCTTGTAACTTTTTTTTTTATAGCGAGCTCTTTCAACAACCTGCGTCTGTCATCTTCGGGCCACAAAACTACCAGCAAAAGGCATCATTTCACCAATCCCATTTTTCCCAGCACAATTTTGCTTCAGCTCTAAAAGGCTAGCAGCATGGATTCAAATCCCAGCCATCACAAACAAATTTTTTAGGGCTCTAAGGCAGCAGGTAATTAATTAATTTATTCAAGGTCTAAAACCAGTGTATATTAAAAGTAAACATAAAATAAAAACTGTGAACTTCCCATCAGCACGTATACATTAGCGGTCCGCCAATGTATGCCAAGCTGTAAAATTGATAACATTTCTTGCTCTCCAAACGATAACATATTATATTAATCTTACAGTCATAAGCATCAAAGTAATAACTTTCGTAATCAGGAAAATAGATTATGCGAAACGGATGGAAGCGTTTAATTGAGGAATTTCGGTTGAGCAGCCGCACAGCACACGACACGGTTTTGGCGGACAAGGGTGGTTGAACCGTCTTCAAGACAACCTTTTCCTTTTTCAATATCGGAATAATAGTGCATCTTTAATAAGATCCACTTCTTAGCCAAGGCAACGAAGGAAAATTGGGGGAAAAAAATTCTTAGTGCTACAACACTATAAAATAATTTTAACGAACTAGCAACTCATCCCGGCCGTTGATGCATGAAAATATAGTTGTTACAGTAGGAAATATCTAAATAATCTCTATATTATTAATTATAAATGAGAATATTACTATTAAGTAACACTATAACAAAGAGCAAAACGAAATATGCTTTACAACAGATTTTTCAGGGTTCCGTTTTTCAAAACTAAATGTAATTTTTCTCGCATATATGCTCTACTTTTTTTCTACAAAGCTTCACCACAATTATTCTGAACCAAGGATAGGTGATTAACCCTAATTACCACTGGATTAAGATAGTCTAGGCAACGAAGGGCAGAATTGATTGAATTGCAACTACGATTGAAAAAAAAAAATGGAGTAGTTCTGAAATTTAGTACAGTTTTAGAGGAGATCGTTTAAGTCGAATTCTTGTTCCTTATGAACCTTTCTGTTAATTCATCAAGTGATAATTACTCATTAATATAATTCCAATGGTTCTTAGGTAAGTGGTTATATGAAACATCTCTATAATAGTGCATATTTAATAAGACCCACTTCTTAGCCCAGGCAACGAAGGAAAATTGGGGGAAAAATGGTGTTGTTCTGAAATCTGGTACAGTTTTGCAGGAAGCGGTCCAAAATACTAAAAGTTCAGAAGGGTGGGGGTGAGCGCGAGGAGGTGAGCTGTTTTCTGTTTCATTGCGTATAATTGAAAACAATAGGTCATAGGTAAAAAGTAGTTATATAAAAAACAATAAGCTTGTTAAATTCCCTAGAATAATGGTCTTATTCGCGTTTTTCATATCTTCATTTGTTTCCGAGAAAATTGACAGCCAAAATCGACTTTTTATTTTCCTGATCCGCTAAAATACTCCAGGGAAGGCGTGAGAATATTCTCTTGAAACATAATTTAAAGGTGTTTTCCAAGTTTATATGTAATTTAGAACATAAAAATTGTCATAGATGACATATTATTGCGTAATTTGCCACCATATTAATAATCTCTTGATATTCTTTAGACGATACACTAGCTTGAAAGAGAACAGTCTGTGCTATAATAGCAGCTTGTACAGGCAAGTGGCTTCATACTGCTCTGATCAATAGCATGCCCCACTAACATTTTGTACAATAATAATACTACCTTTATATATATGAGAAGATAAGTGTGATAAATAAACAATATATACATTAATAAAAAAGACAACATACAATTATATGAATAACAATCAATAAACTAAGTTTATTAAGAAAGTAAGTATTTTGAATCGTAATAACAGGACATGATTGGCTGTCGTCTACAATTTTTATTATTGGATCTCTTTCTTGGAAGTCTTTCAAATAGTTAAAATTTTGTACACTGCATTCGGGAGAAAAATAAAAATCATTTTTGATATGACATTTCAGTACTTGAGGAGTACTTAGCCACGATAATGTGAACATGTTTGCCAATTTCGTAGGAAACTAATTTTCAGCAACAACGCGTTAATAATGCATTCATCTATGCATAAATATAGGTGTAGCGACCGCTAACTACATAAGATAAATCACCCTATACTCTATTGTATATATATATTGTAAACAAATGTAAATAACATTACCAAAATATAAATCATTGTAAATGTGGTTGTAGCGACCGCTAACTACATGAGATAAATCACCCTATACTCTATTGTAAACAAATGTAAATTACATTACCAAAATATAAATCATTGTAAATATACTAAACAATAAAAAATGCGGGGAGCCAATTAGTTATATGAGCTGGGACACCAGCTGTCAGTAGCAGGTATATAGACCCTTCCAGGCTCTGTCAGGGAACAAAGGAAAGCCACATCATTGGCTACTACAATGGCGATGCTTATTGGCAAGGCCAGCTGGGTATTCAAGCCCGGAGATTTGGGTCCTATATATCATTCTCCCGTCAACTACCGGCTCCTGGCTGCCCTGCTTGAAACTCTAAAACTTGACTGCTTCTTTATGAAAAACCTCTGCATCTCTTCTCTCCTCACCTCGCTACATTTTATTCCGGCGTTGTCAGACCCCACACCTTCCTAGTGGGAATCTCTGCCTTCGTATCGCTAAATCTAGCACCTCCTTGTGAGAGACCACTCACACAGCGGTTGTCGTGACCCTGCAAGCTTAGCAAGCAGTGTTCCCCACGGCGATTCAGTCTGCCTCTCTCCGGTTCACACTCGCCTTTGGGATCCAGACAGATTACGGCTATCCTCATATACCGAGTGTGAATTCCAAGACCACACAAACTAACTACACTACCTACCCTATCCTCTTCTCCTGAACATAGTGCATTGTCGGGGCACATACCTATCAAAAATGGAGTCAGATAGTAATACCGTCATGAAACGATTGTCCAGGTTATAAACTTAATCAACCCTCACTTCGTCACCAGGGCTAGGGTAACCAGGCACCCCCCTCGTGACAACATGACAATAGGAATAACAAAATTTATTATCATGATCAGAAGGGCTTAATATAATTGCATTTAATGATAGGGCCCAAATAGAGAATACGCCGCCTTAATTAAACTAATTAGCACGAGTTCACTAGTCGATATCCTGTTGTATTGCAATTCCCTACATCGATTTACCTGTCTCTTTCATTATAGTGCTATCCAAAACTCTTGCAATTGCCTAACTAGTAAAATACAAGAGCTGTTCAGGACAGGCGGGGTTGCGAAATATAGTTGGTGGATTGAGACATGTGGCAGTAATGGTTAATGGGCCCATAACTTGAGCCGTCCCGCGAGCTTTGGTATTGTAGAGAAAGAATTATTTCTGCATCGCTTCATTCTCCTTTGGGTATAGACCTCCAAAAGCAACTTTAGCAAATGCAACATGTCACTGATTATAATAAAAGACTATAGATTATTTTTACCAAACCATTCCAGTTAATATATAATTGACAAATAAAAGCAAATGAAAAAAAAATTAACCTTAAAAGTCTTTATTTTTTATCAAACTTAGCGCTCTAAACATGCAGGTATCTCAACGACTACAACATAAATTCGGGCACATAAATATTTCATCCATTGTCAACATGTTCAAATAGTCATGAAACATTTAAAATATAACATCAAATGGTCAAAATCTGGATAAATAACCTGATTTCAATTGGTCTTATAAAAATTATTTATTATTTATAGTACTTATAAAATTATAAGTTAAAATATGGGTCTCCAAATTTTTTTAAGTGAAGACAGTATATACAAACATGTCTCGATTTCGTTCTTCATATTAACACCTTATATTACAGTTTATAGACTGTACATTAGCTCGAAAATTGTATCAGTAGGCAAAAACGTGAGCTGGTCATGAGGGAGCCCTCAAGAAGTGAATGAATCACTTGTTATATACGTTTAGGAGTGTAAAAGGTGATATCACACGGAGAAGTCGGCCATATTGGACGGCCCTAGCACTTGCATCCGCCGGATTACAGACAACATCAAGCAATAGACTCAGTCGGCTAGTCGGCTCAACTAGTTGAGAGCTACAACCGGCGCCTCTGCACGGGAATTAGTGAGTTCAAAACTCGCTGGCATTTTTTATTAATATTAAAATTAATCTAAATATTTATAATATGATAAAATGCGATTTTATCAGCAGTTAATGTCCCAAAATATAAAAAAAAAAGATCAAGGTCTCTAGGGCCAACTACGACTCCATTGCTTGTTAAGCGAAAACCAATAGTTTCAAATAGGAACGCACAAATAAACTCCTCTGCAGCTAGCTCAATGGAAGAGATACCCCCACAGGTCAGCACATCCAAAGAAGAAACCGTCGAAGAGTCCCCTTTCTTCACGCCTAACAGCTTAGCTTTGAGGCATTAAAAAATATCCATGTAGAGGACATGGAAGTAATAAAAACACTTACACCGCCCAAGCCGCCAGCGATATTCGTCCAAAATATAAGCAATTTTAAATTGATGTGCTCACAAATGAGTAATATTGTAGGTATGGGAAAATATACGTACCTCAATCGGTTTGGGACACGAACAGAGAGAGAGAGAGAGAGAGAGAGAGAGAGAGAGAGAGAGAGAGAGAGGTGTTCACTTCAAGTTTAGTGAAAACTTAAACTAAAATAAACAAGATTTTGTTAATGCCTTGGAATAGAAATGTATATACTGATATGACGCTTTAATTGATGGGGCATAATCTGATAATATTACGATATGATTCAATTGTAGCACGTATGAATAAAATATAATATAGTACAGACAGATTTCTTAGTTAATAAAAAAACAAAGTTGTTTCAATAAAACGAGAAGATGTCTGTCTGTCCTCGGTAATCAACAGTAGGCAAGTCCCTCACCTAGCCCCAGGAGATTATAGACAAATCGTCGAAGTTGCTTATGCTATAATAAAAACACAATACTGTAAGCCAACCCTATCTTATAGACACCAGTAAATGACCATTCAAATGTGTTTTTTTTGCGAGTCTTTTAGAATGATTGGCTGATAGTGTGTGGTTACTTTAATATTTAAAAGAAAATGTTGTTGAAAACAGAATACTTTAGTACCAACGTAAGATTTAAAATGGGTAGTTTGTTTAACAAATCACAAACTATTGCAGACAACAAATTTTTGCTTAGTCAGTTAAATAATCTTTGTAGAAGAGAGTCTTTATTAAGAAAAGAAAGGAAAGCTTTATTTTCAAGTACAATCAACACAGGTATATACAAATATTAAGAGATCAGTTAAAACATACTGGGTGGAATGTCTAGGCACAAGGTCTATAACAGACCCGGTCTGGGGTTAAAGCTGAGGCATAAATGTATAAGAAAATGATAAGATTCTGGGAAGTAAGGAGGGAGGTCTTGGAAGGATGTGCCTGCTTACTTAAAAATAACAGGGAACCATCAGTGACTTCCATGAAGTCACGAAGCAGGTATACAGTTCTGCTCAACACCCTTCTTCTTGTTCTTAGCCTTATAAAACTGTCGATTAATTAAAACAGTTGCTGATACCAATTATTCAACTTATTATCCGTACTCTCTAGGTGGTATAAAATTCTTGTCTAAAAGGCCGTTTTCTAACAAAACGCATTATACAATGCATTCAATACCATAATTAAGATAATGAGTCGTTTCACATGAAGCCACAGTCGGTGCTAAAGAATGTACAGTAGAGGAAGTTGATTTGTATGCGGAAGTTGTCCGGAGGAAGCACGACTGGAGCAGAAATAGCAGAAAACAAAAAACAGAAGGCAGGGCGTGGCGACGCGAATTCCGATGCTTGGATTTATAAATAGTGGAGTCCGAAGGAGGTTACCTCCTTGCCACTTAGTTAAGGCTTCTTAAAATAAAATCTAACAACTTCCAGTCTTGAGAGCAAAAGGTTGTACTTTCATAGTTATCCTTGAATGGTAGGGTATAAATCTTTAGGAAAATACAATAATTATCAGCACTCATCGACACTTCCGGTCATGTCTCGTCCTCTTCATTCAATGTTAATAGTTAATTGTACGTAAGTAATTCCAGAATTTGATCTTTTCTGAGATGACAACATTACTAACATTACCAAAGCATTCAACCTCTTTTTTTTTTTTCTTCTTCTTTTTTTTCCCTACCTGTGGCTGAGCCTCAAACGGGCTAAAAGCATTCAACCTAGAAAGAGGATCTTCTTGTCTTTGTTCTTCGAACTGTTCGAAACTTTGTCTAACTTTCGCGGTCCAGAAATCTGAAGCCTCTCCCCACAACTCCCTGCACTCCCCCTTCCCCATGTCAAGGTACCAACAAGTAGCAGCGTACCAGTTCTGCTAACCTAGGTACCTGCTTTGCCTAGTACAGCTTTTCTTTAAAATCAGTTGTTATCTTAGTGCAAAACACAATGGATACGAAGTGCCAGAGAAATACCTTTCTCTAATGATTTGGGGAGTGAAGGAAAGTAAAAAAAAAAATGCATGTAACTTCAAAAAGACTACTCACAAAAGTTCATTGTGTTTCAAGTTCAATGGGAAAATTGGCACTTTTTATACATACAACAACCTGTCTGAAATTTGGGGTCATGTTAGTAGAGCTGATTCGCATCAACCTGTTAAGTCGAAATCTGTACCTATTCTTGATGAAGTTTATTTTTGGGAATGACGTTTAACAAACATAAGCAATTTGATGGCTAAAGCTTTTAGTTCTGGATATTTTGTTTCCACACTCATGTTTAATTCGAAATTGGTCACTCCCAAGAGTTTTTTTTTTAGGATGAGCATAAATGTTCTTTGAAAGAACATCTCCTAGGAATTAGATTATTTTTAACTGTAGAGGGGCTTTGTCCCTCTTAAAACAACTGCCATTTT